>JAACJM010000074.1:0-358202 GCA_013368315.1 Tetrapyrgos nigripes
GCTGTTTCAGGGCATTGGGCTTTTCTTGATTCACCTGCTTGTCATCGTTTTTGTGGCTGTTCTCGACCCTTTTCCAAACTATAAAAAAAAAAATTTTCCCCTTCCCCTTCCCTTCCCTCCCATTCCATAGCTCCATAGCCCTTTCCTTTTATCCTAATGTCATTTATTGTACGGGCGGCCTCTCAGGGTTGTCGCGAATCTGCCTATATCTTTTCTCGCCTGATTTTTCTTGACTCACGTTAGAAGGCGCAGCAATTAGAAGGATCATGATGCTCCTGCTGTAACAGCTTCTGCACTCCGAGTCATAAGTAATCTGGGTGTGGTATTTTTTTTTTTTTGGTGCTTATCTTTGATTCCTTCACAGTATCGGATGAATGAAGAAGGGACGAAGGAAGAGGGGACGAAGGAATTGAAGGTGAAGTTGGGGAGGACAGGAATCCAGGATCTGAGGGTGGGTGCTGACTATATATATGCTGCTTTTTTCCATTGATTTTCTTTTATTGCATCCTAGGATACTTTAGGATTTATATGGACGGTATAATTACTTTCATGAAGTGGTTGTGGGCTAGCGCTAACGCGTGGCGAGTACGAGGACCTAGCACTAGTACTTCAAGCCTGTAATGTACACATTATTTTGTTAGACTTCTTTGTACCAGAAACACCAAGTCATACAAGTACATATAACTCAATTGGTTCCCTTCTTGCTACGAAAATCTTCCCCAATTTATCAGTTCTAAGTACCCTCTTCTTTACCTGGTCGGACAACAGAATCACAAACTTCAAATTCAAAGCAAGTGTCTCCTCTCCTGGTAAAAATCACTGCACAGACTGATTGAGTTGAGTTTCACCACGAAATCGTGCAGCATTCGTGCTTGTAGAAAAGTGATCGTAATATCAACAAGTGGGTACACTGATGAGTTGATGTAACACTATTATGAAAGGATAAAATTGTCAGAGCCAATAGTAAACAAGCAACTGTTCCATAAACAGCATAGAAATCTCGAGTAAAGACTCTAGATTGATGAACAGACAGAAGAATATGCTTCAAGACAGTATGCAGTAAGTAACAAGGCAAATGTATCATACATTTGTAAAAAGTCCTGATTTCTTGTACTACAAGCTGGGTGGGGGAGGGTAAAAAGTATAACAATAATATGTACTTTATCATTCTGGCTAGTGATGGCCTCTATCTTGCTACGCCTCGGCAATGGCCCACACCCCTTTCATGATGTAAGTACTTTCAGGTCCTGTATGGTGTCTCGTACCTCACAAATGTATCCTGTTATTCCTTACGATAGTTTGTGGTTATCAACCGGAATGGTGGCAGAACCTACTAATCGCCGTCTAGTAATCCTCGCACTCAAAACTGGCTCTTTCACTGCTCTGACTGCAGTGCTTACTCTTGTAGCTTTTGTGGCTGATGTCCAGAGTAATGGTATGTCCTTGTCCTATCCTCTCTTCCCTCATTTTCATTGGCACGGGACATTGACGTTTTGGCCTTGATGAAATTTTTGGATTGAAGTCACCTTGATATTTGCCTATTGCATCTTCTACAACCTGAATATTCGTCCGGAAGCTTTTCAATGGCAAGAATCCCACTGACGTTCTGTATATATGTTATACCTGATCTGGAGAATCGGAATCCGATGGAGAGCAATGGGGGGACATCCTGAATGTGGAATCGAGCTCGCAGAGGGGCCCAGTCATTACTGCTAGTATACATACATAAGTATGTTCTATGTTGTTTTATCTTTTCGGCAAAAAATGAACGATCTTCCCAAGTCCCGAATCCCGATAGGATCAGGCAAGCTAATGACTCTGCAGGGAATGCAGCGAATATCATATATTATTGGTGAACTGTGTACTTATATGGGGCAAGGCTGGATTAAGGACTGGATACTGGGGAATATTGAACTTGCATTGATTCATCGAAGGATCCAAATACATATAAATTGACATATAAGTACATGTAGAAGTATGTAAATTATGGGATGTAACAGATGAGCGTCTGGGCCCGCTACAATTCAGACTGTGAAAAGCCACCATCTTCAATAAGTATTCTGAAATTATTCTTTGCAGAAAAAAAACACTAGTAACTTTGCTTTAATGACCTTTCAAAGCAATTTTGTTCTTTGAAGCTAGGTCAGATAAAGCACGGTTCAAAATTTATTCGCCCTTGCCACTTTTTTTTGAGTATTTTCAAATGAGCGCCTGTTTAAGCACCCAATTATTTTGGCCGGGACCTTACCATTATCTTTTATTACTTGCAACCCCTCTAGATTCTTTGCCACAAGTCGTTGAATTCCCATTCCCTGATTCAAGGTCACTAGCCTGGTAAGTTTTCAATCTGATGACTGAAGTGAGGTCGTGCCCATTGCAGTACCATGCCCGTGCTGTGTGTATTCGGGGGTGGGTATGGTAGTTTCGAAGATGACGACATCGGTTTCACCGTCGATTGCAGATCATTGTTGGACGATGAGGAGGACGATGGATGGATAGGTGCCCTATGCGGAGCGCGATTCATCAGGTTCTTGGTTGTAGAATCAACACATCGAACTATAGGCTCACCGCAAAAATAGGCGTCATGACGGCAAAGGACTGTACAAACATCTCCAGGGTAACCAAGCGATGATGAGTTTCCGTTGTGTAGGGCGACAGAGGCATTGATTGCCTATAGATAACAGAATATGAATATTGTGAGCTGTACACGCCCCGTTGACAAGCTCACCTGGATGACACAGAACAAGAAGCCACATTCAATAAGGGAGATGAGGATTCGGTAAGGCATAGACCCCCCCAAGTTTGTGTTTCCCCACGTCTGGCGGGTTTGCCTGTGAGCGAAAATGATTCCGTCAGTAGTTCGGAAAGTATGGTTTTGGCTCGACACATAGCCTACCAAGCTTTGACAAGAATGAAAGTCGTTGCGGCAACATTAATGGAGAGGGACACAAGCATTGAAGAGGAATCCAGTCTCTGCCAGCTGTCGACCTTGGACGCATCTCCTGCGGCGCGGATTTTGATTACAACGGTGTTGAATCCATCCGCAAGAGCGATGACTGTGTGTGCGTAAATTAAGGAGCGGTATCAAGCCAATCAGTAAAACATCACTTACCTGCGCTCGCGAAAATCCAGAAGCCAAATATGTATCTAAGATACTTCTTTTGAGGCCACAGAGATATGGCACGCCATATGACAATGGAATCTACTGCGATGAACTATTGTGGTCAAGTATCTGTTAGTCTCTCACTTACATCAGAGAGGGATGCAAACTTGCATTTATTCCTTGAAGAAAAGGCGTAACAGAAAATAGCTTTTTCGAATAGAAGCTCCACAGCGTCCAGTCGTTTCGTTCAATGACGGCATATTGCTGTTGACTGGGTGATATATGTATTGAAAATTGAGATATTGTTGGATGGTGACGAGGGAGAACCAAGCAGTTGTGGAAAAGAATATGACAGTGAATAAACCTAGAAGCCATCTCATGGGTGTGCGTTTGGCTCGACGGCCGACGTGTCGTCGCCTAAATGCGATGTTAAGCGGTCATTGGGGCTCTCAATTGCAGCGGGGTACACACCAGGTGATCTGAAATGCAGCTGCAGCAACGGGCACATAGAGTCCTATGGGGCATGGTGTCAGGGCAGCAGGCGATACACTGGAGGCAAATCCCTGTAAATCATCTGCCATACAGAGGTATTACAGTGACCTTACAACAAGTCATTCAATAAGTAATCCACCTTGTATTACAGAGGTATTACAGAGAGAAGAATTTTCCAGAGCAATGCTGTAAGACTGCTGTAAGACAAGTTGTATTACAGGGACATTTCAGAGGCCAAATCGCTGTAGATCCGGTGCCCTACATAGGGATTACAGCAAACTTACAGCAAGCCATTCAACAAGTATTCTGCCTTGGATCACAGAAGTATTACAGAGAGAAGAAATTTTGGGAGCAATGCTGTAAGACTGCTGTAAGACAAGTTGGATTACAGGAACATTTCAGAGTGACATGGTGTCACAGTAATACATTAGGTAATACAGCCAAGAAATACAGAAGTATTTCAGTGTGACAAAAAGTCACAGTATATCTTCCAGTAATTCAAGTCTGTATTACAAAGGATTTACATCATTCAAGTATACAGTAAATCTACAGTGATGGCAAATGTTTCACAGGAGACTTACTGTGACATTTCAGTCACAGTAATATTGGGGTAAGTCAGCCAGGATTACTGAAACATTACAACAAAAAGGAAAGAATATATTTGAAAAATTAAATGTATTGATGGAAAATATATAATGTCACATTTAAGTGACAGTAAGAGGACTGGATGCTGGGAGACACTCTGGATGCACCCCCCCAGACACAACTTGCGCACACCACGGTGGATGCAACCTGCATGCACCATGGATGCAACTTGCATGCACCATGGATGCAACTTGCATGCACTCTGGACACAACTTGCGTGCACTCCAGACACAACTTGTGTACACTCCAGACGCAACCTGCATGCATGCTGGACACACTCTGGACGCACTCTGGAGGCAACCTGCGCGCACTCTGGACGCAACTTGCACGCACTCTGGACGCAACCTGCGCGCACGCTGGAGGGAACCTGCGCGCACTCTGGACGCAACCTGTGTGCACTCTGGACGCAACCTGCGCACACTCTGGACGCAACTTGCGCGCACTCTGGACGCAACCTGCGCGCACTCTGGACACAACTTGCGCCAACTCTGGACACAACCACACAACCTGCACACACCATGGACACACTCTGGACACAACTTGCGCGCACTCTGGACACAACCTGCGTGCACTCTGGACGCAACCTGCACGCACTCTGGACGCAACCTGCACGCACTCTGGACGCAACCTGCGTGCACTCTGGACACAACCACACAACCTGCACGCACCATGGACACACTCTGGACGCAACCTGCGCGCACTCTGGACGCAACCTGTGCGCAATCTGGACACAACCTGCACGCACTCTGGACACAACCTGGGCGCACTCTGGACGCAACTTGTGCGCACTCTGCTCTGAACACAACCTGCGTGCACTCTGGACGCACTCTGGATGCAACTTGCATGCACTCTGGACACAAGCACACAACCTGCATGCACCATGGACGCACTCTGGACGCAACTTGTGCGCACTCTGCTCTGGACACAACCTGCGCGCACTCTGGATGCACTCTGGATGCACTCTGGACGCAACCTTTGCACACTCTGGACGCAATCTGCACGCACCCTGGACGCAACCTCTGCCCACTCTGGACGCAACCTGGACGCACTCTGGACGCACCCTGGACGCAACCTGCATGCACTGTGGACGCAACCTGCACGCACTCTGGATGCAACCTGTGTGCACTCTGGACGCACTCTGGACACAACCTGCACGCACCCTGGATGCAACCTGTTTGCACTCTGGACGCTCTAGATGCAACCTGCGTGCACTCTGGACGCAACCTGTGTGCACTCTGGACGCACTCTGGACACAACCTGCGTGCACTCTGGACACACTCTGGATGCGTGCGTGCAAGTTGCGTCCAGAGTGTGTGCAAGTTGTGTCCAGAGTGCGTGCAGGTTGCGTCCAGAGTGCGGGCACGTTGTGTCCAGAGTGTGCGCAGGTTGCTTCCAGAGTGCGTGCAAGTTGCGTCCAGAGTGCGCACAGGTTGCGTCCAGGGTGTGCGCAGGGGGTGTCCAGAGTGCGTCCAGAGTGCGTGCAGGTTGCATCCAGAGTGCACGCAGGTTGCGTCCAGAGTGCATGCAGTTACGTCCAGGGTGCGTCCAGAGTGCGTCCAGGTTGCGTCCAGAGTGGGCAGAGGTTGCGTCCAGGGTGCACGCAGGTTGCGGCCAGAGTGCGTGCAGATTGCGTCCTGAGTGCACACAGGTTGCGTCCAGGGTGCGTCCAGAGTGCGTCCAGGTTGCGTCCAGAGTGGGCAGAGGTTGCGTCCAGGGTGCGTGCAGGTTGCGGCCAGATTGCGTGCAGATTGCGTCCTGAGTGCACACAGGTTGCGTTTAGAGTGCGTCCAGAGTGTGCAAAGGTTGCGTCCAGAGTGCATCCAGAGTGCATCCAGAGTGCGAACCTGCGACGCAACTTGCATGCACTCTGGACGCAACTTGCGCACACTCCAGATGCAACTTGCGCGCACTCTGGACACAACCTGCATGCACCCTGGATGCAACCTGCACGCACCCTGGATGCAACCTGCACACACTCTGGATGCAACCACACAACCTGCATGCACCATGGACACACTTTGGACGCAACCTGCGCGCACTCTGGACACAACTTGTGCGCACTCTGGACGCAACTTGCGCGCACTCTGGACGCAACCTGCGCGCACTCTGAACGCAATCTGCGTGCACTCTGGATGCACCCTGCACGCACTCTGGACACCACCTGCGCGCACTGTGGACGCAACCTGCGTGCACCACGGACACAACCTGCACGCACCATGGACGCAACTTGCGCACACTCTGGACCCAACCTGCACGCACTCTGGACCCAACCTGCACACACTCTGGACACAACCTGCACACACTCTGGATGCAACCTGCGTGCACTCTGGACACAACCTGTGCACACTCTGGACGCAACTTGCACGCACTCTGGATGCAACCTGCATGCACTCTGGACGCAACCTGCACGCACTCTGGACGCAACTTGCACGCACTCTGGACGCAACTTGCATGCAGCGCACTCCGGACGCAACCTGCACACACTCTGGACGCAACCTGCGCGCACCCTGGACGCAACCTGCGCACACCCTGGACGCAACCTGCACGCACTCTGGAGGCAACCTGCACACACTCTGGACACAACCTGCACACACTCTGGACACAACCTGCATGCACTCTGGACGCAACCTGCACACACTCTGGACGCAACCTGTGCACACTCTGGACGCAACTTGCACACACTCTGGACGCAACCTGCCACACTCTGGACGCAACCTGTGTGCACTCTGGACGCAACTTGCACGCACTCTGGATGCAACCACAATCTGCACACACTCTGGACGCACTCTGGACACAACCTGCGCACACCTTGGACGCTCTGGACCGCACAACCTGCACGCACTCTGCACGCACCATGGACGCAACCTGCACACACTCTGGATGCAACCTGCACGTACTCTGGATGCACTCTGGACACAACCTGCACGCAGCGCACTCCGGACGCAACCTGTGCGCAATCTGGACGCAACCTGCACACACTCTGGACGCAACCTGTGTGCACTCTGGACACAACCTGCGCGCACTCAGGACGCAACCTGTGCGCACTCTGGACGCAACCTGCACACACTCTGGACGCAACCTGTGCGCACTCTGGATGCAACCTGCACACACTCTGGACACAACCTGCACACACTCTGGATGCAACCTGCGCGCACTCTGGACGCAACCTGCGCGCACTCTGAACGCAACCTGCGCGCACTCTGGACGCAACCTGCACGCACTCTGGATGCAACCTGCACGCACTCTGGACGCAACCTGCGCGCACTCTGGATGCAACCTGCATGCACTCTTGCGTCCAGAGTGCGTGCAGGTTGCGTCCATGGTGCGTCCCGAGTGCGCGCAGGTTGCGTCCAGAGTGTGCGCAGATTGCATCCAGAGTGCGTGCAAGTTGCATCCAGAGTGCGCGCAGGTTGCGTCCAGAGTGCGCACAAGTTGCGTCCAGAGTGCATGCAGGTTGCATCCAGAGTGCGTGCAGGTTGCGTCCAGGGTGCACACAAGTTGTGTCCAGAGTGCGCGCAGGTTGCGTCATGAGTGCACGCAGGTTGCGTCATGAGTGCGCGCAGGTTGCATCCAGAGTGTGCCCAAGTTGTGTCCAGGTTGTGTCCAGAGTGCGTGCAAGTTGCATCCTGAGTGCACGCAGGTTGCGTCCAGAGTGCGCGCAGGTTGCATCCAGAGTGCATGCAGGTTGCGTCCAGAGTGCGCGCAGGTTGCGTCCAGAGTGCGTGCAGGTTGCGTCCAGAGTGCGCGCAAGTTGTGTCCATGGTGCATATTTTCCATCAATACATTTAATTTTACATATATATTTTCTCCTTTTTGTTGTAATGTTTCAGTAATCCTGGCTGACTTACCCCAATATTACTGTGACTGAAATGTCACAGTAAGTCTCCTGTAAAACATTTGCCATCACTCTAGATTTACTGTATACCTGAATGTTGTAAATCCTTTGTAATACAGACTTGAATTACTGGAAGATATACTGTGACTTTTTGTCACACTGAAATACTTCTGTATTTCTTGGCTGTATTACCTAATGTATTACTGTGACACCATGTCACTCTGAAATGTTCCTGTAATCCAACTTGTCTTACAGCAGTCTTACAGCATTGCTCTGAAAATTTCTTCTTTCTGTAATACTTCTGTAATCCGAGGCAGAATACTTGTTGAATGGCTTGGTGTAAGGTTGCTGTAATCCCTATGTAGGGCACCGGATCTACAGCGATTTGCCCTCTGAAATGTCTCTGTAATACAACTTGTCTTACAGCAGTCTTACAGCATTGCTCTGGAAAATTCTTCTCTCTGTAATACCTCTGTAATACAAGGTGGATTACTTATTGAATGACTTGTTGTAAGGTCACTGTAATACCTCTGTATGGCAGATGATTTACAGGGATTTGCCTCCAGTGATACCTCTTCATCGTACGAACCATACGCCAGACTAACGCTCTGGATCTTGATGAGCAAAAAGTATGCATCGTAACCAATCTGATCAGCAGTTTCATTCTGAATCGTACCAGGATCCATTATGGTGTTCAAAGGAAGGGACCGCTGATGTTTAGGGGGAGAAGTATTCCTTCCCATAAGTGGATGAAGCGTGAGAGTCTTTGAGCTATACTTTTAGCTACAGCGCTGGTGAGCTCCACATGCAAAGAATCGAGGGATTCGAAGCCCGCTAATATGTGGATTCCAGAGAAGCAAGTTCATTCTCATTGAGACACTATACGGTTACTGTTAACGTTAATAGAGCAATTCCTCGATCAAAGAACTGAATTGTGAGGAGTGTTCCAAGTCCATCATATGGGTCATTTGATACAGTTCTCTCAAATCTGAACACCTCTAATACACTGAGGACTCTCACCAGAGGTGGGTCAATGGGCAGCCACCCCTTTGGCTGCTGCATGGGAAGCCTCACTCATTCAATTCAGTTCAATCCAGTTGTGCAGGCTTCCCGTGCGGCAGCAAAGGGTGTGGCTTCCTATGAACCCACCTCCAGTGTCTTCCCCATCATCCCTGCATCCGGATGCTTGTTGATGCTCCAACTGTCACAAAGAGGTGAGCGCTTAGATAGCGATAATGAGGAGCTACAGGCTTGACTTGACTAACAGACAGCAGTAAGTACTGGAACTGGTCCTAACGATGAAGAATGTATTAAATACCTAACAGACAGCAGTAAGTACTGGAACTGGTCCCAACAACGAAGAGGTCAAGATGGGGAACCAGGTGTCAGGGCAGGGTTTATATATGTAAAAGTAAAGCTGTAAAGAAAGCTGTAAAGACGCTGTATCGAAGCTGTATCAGAGAAATGAAAGGTCCGGTGTGTAGCATGTGGAACAAGAGTCAAATGGTGTAAAGATCTGAGGATACGGAGATAAGAAGAAATAAGAAGAAATAAATAGTACCAAATATAGATGTCATGACACCAACCTGAAGTTTACTGAGAGCTATATTTTGAGCAGAAATGGGGGAAAGCGTCAGCAGATATATCACATCAGTCAACATTTGCTTGGCAGAGAAGAAGGTATGTTCTTCGGAGCTAATAGTGCAATTCGTTCTCATTAGAGGTGATTAGCAGCACTTTTTTTTTATCTACGAAACGCGATTCCATTTCTGTGGTGCTTACTAAGACAGTTGCTGACAATTTTTGGTATGCCTCCACAGTTTATGCATCCTTCATACCTTAGTCTCAAAACTTGCTACACATCCCCTAGATATGTTCAGAATGCATTGCGACCACCAAAACCAAGAAGAGTGTAGGAGGGATAGCACAATCTAAGCCTCCGACCCAGACGATGGCATTTAGAACGTCCGGAGAATTCCAAAAACGCAAAAATGGGCGTTGTCACCTCTATTGAGACACACTAGTATACGGTTACAGTTAATGTTAATCGACAAATCGAAGAGCTGAATTGTGATGTGTTCCAATACAGATCATTTGATACAGCTCTCTCGAATTGACGGGTTGCTGGACGCCTCTAATACACTGAGGACTCTTCCCCATCTCTGCATCCAGATGTTCGTTGGCCTTTGCAACGATTGGAAAAGTAAAGGGGACATTCGAAAAGATCTTTGGCAATGATTGGAAGCGATAGTAGATCCAGACGGGCATCTGGTTTTTCAAGCTACTACTCAAGCTACCTGAGCTTGAGTAGCTTGAGTGTAGCTTGAGTGTAGCTTGACTCTCCTTTTTGGGTGTGGCTGTGCTTATGCTACTGTAATCAACTTCATTACACTTCGTCTCACAACAAGTTACTCACATTGGAAGGGTCATTCATTAAGGAGATGTATATTGTAGACACCACATGCCTCATTGCAAATTGGTTGAGCTTCTACTGAGTCAAGTACATACACTTTAAAATTGCAGTCTTGTTTTGTGCAAGTCTTAGCTAGATGTTCCCAACTGTATTAGACTGCTTGTCTTGTGAATATGGTGACCTAGAGTGAACATGCAGATCCATATGAATGAGGTTTTAGTATACAGTGGGTCAAAAAATTGTCCACATGTTTCGCATTTTTGGAAAGATTGCCAATTTAAGCAATACTGAGTAGAGATATTGAAATGTGGTCAGTGATGGGCAGAACGCCCTTGATAAGAGCTACAATAATCTGTTTTATTTGTCCTATTTGGCTCAAAACTCATGGAGATATGATTGATTTAAAATGGTATGTCATTTGGACAATTTTTTGAGTTGCCACTTCAAAATCAGTATTGTAACTATGTGATGTCTCATAGATGACATCATAAGTGGAGTTGTACAATGATGCAATGGCTACATCATAATGATATCATAGCTGCCAGCTGGACCATATATAAGGGCATCCAGTTGTTCTATAGCCCTCATCAAATCATGAGACCCATCACATCCACCCAGAAAGACAATATCCTCTCTCTCCTCCAAACTTCTGCTTCATCCAGGGAAATCTCTGCTAAAACTGGGGTATCCAAGTCAAAGATTGCTTCTCTGGCCAAAGAGATGTATCCTGACAAGGAAAACCATCAAGCAGGGCGTCCTAGAAAGCTGTCTACCACTGATGAACGTGCTGCTATCCAACAAATCAACACTGGCAAAGCTGAAAATGCTACAGAAGTGGCCAGAAACATCAATCCCCTCCTTGACCAACCTGTCTCCACCCAAACCATTCGAAATTCCCTTCTCAGGCATGATGTGGACACATCTAAAACGAAGAAGAAGCCCAAACTCACTGCAGCTCACAGGAAGGCTCATTTAAACTTTGCACAGAAGTACAGAAACTGGACTGTGGATGACTGGAAAAGGGTTATTTGGTCAGATGAGACTAAAATCAATCGATATGGGTCAGATGGACAGCAGTATGTGTGGGGGAGGAAGGGTGAATCCTTGGGAGAGAGAAATGTGGTGGAAACAGTCAAATTTGGAGGAGTAAATATCATGGTGTGGGGATGTATGGGGTGGGAAGGAGTTGGAAACATGGCAGAGGTGGAGGGCAGGATGAATGCAGAGCAGTATGTGGACATTTTGGAGAACAACCTTCTGGAGAGCATGGATATTTTGGGTGTTGATCCAGAGGTGGCCATTTTTCAGCAAGACAATGATCCTAAACACAAGTCAAAACTGGCCACCAAGTGGTTTGAAGACAACAACATCCATTGCATGAGCTGGCCTGCTCAATCTCCTGACCTGAACCCCATTGAACACCTCTGGACAACCCTCAAACACAAGCTCAATGGATATGACACAGCACCCTCTGGAGTTTGGGAAATATGGGACAGAGCAGCTGAAAAGTGGGATGAAATCACAGAAGAAGATTGTCAGAAATTGATCAGGAGCATGCCTAGAAGGATTGAGGCTGTGTTGAAGGCCAAAGGAGGGCATACCAAGTACTGAGCTAGCACTTTCTGTATTTTCACTTGCATGTCAAAAAATTGTCCAAATGACATACCATTTTAAATCAGTCATATCTCCATGAGTTTTAAGCCAAATAAGACAAAACAGACAGAATATTGTAGCGTTTATCAAGGGCTTTCTGCCCATCACTGACCACATTTTAATATCTCTACTCAGTATTGCTTAAATTGGCAATCTTTCCAAAAATGCGAAACATGTGGACAATTTTTTGACCCACTGTACAAAGGCAATGTCAATCATTTTACAAGCCAAAAAATAGTCTAGAATTAGTGCATATCAAAGGCATTTTAGGGGCATATAAAGTAGTTGGAGGAAGCTTGAGAGTAGCTTGAGGTACCTTAAGTATAGCTTGACTGTAGCTTGAGTGTAGCGTGAGTATAGCTTGAGTGTAGCTTGACTGTAGCTTGACTGTAGCTTGAGAAGCTTGAGTGTAGCTTGAGTATAGCTTGATTGTAGCTTGACTGTAGCTTGACTGTAGCTTGAGTTCTCTAAGTATGTATATAATATCTACTCAGTTAGCTCATACTACTTACCATGAAATAGTATTTTTTGTTGATGAGAAGAAGTACTTTCCAGTGTTCAAGTGTTCAGCCACAATCCTGAAGGTTTGCAGCCGTGTGTAAATTGACATGTCACTTACTATTATTGAAATTGCACATGCCAGAGTAGGCTGAGCACCAAAACTACTTTCATTGAAAAATCATCCAACTATAAGCTAGAAACTACACAAAACATACTCAAAGTAGTCATAAACTACACGTAAATATCCTCTGTGGTGGATTCATATAGTTAGCGTAAGGCATTGGGGGATGATTCCAGGAAAGGGAGCACTGGGAGTGAGTGCTGGTAGAACTGAGGAAGGAGCTCTCTGAATTTCGGGGCTAGTATTAGGTGGCTTTTTCGTTGAGGATCAATGAAGCTAGCGAGTCGCTGTCTGAGTTTTGCCTCAGTGAAAATGATATTGAATCAATCTATCAAGGCTTGACAATTCAGCTGTAACTTACCAGCATTCTGAGGTTCCCTAGTTTGTTCAGGCAAGGTTTGTAATCTATGCATACATAAGTTTAGCAGACGATGATATTAAAGTACTGCCTACCAACAATGTTAAGAGAGACAAGGGTGGAAAGTGTCATAGATGCATGACTGGGATTTTGTGAAGACGTTCGGAATGCAATCATTTCCTAGTTCGCTATATCAGTTTATTCAAGCGTTCAGCCACAGTCCTGAAGGTCTACAGGCGTGTGAACAGCTTTGTATCACTTACTGTATTGGGATGATGCACATGGTCCAGACGCGTCCTACCAGCAAAAATACCATAAACAATGTTTGACCTTTGTACTAGAAACACGCACAAAATGTACTCAAATGAATTGTATATTAAAGTGAACTATCCATATGAAATTGCTAATGGTAGCTTGATGGTAGCTTGACAGTAGCTTGACAGTAGCTTGACTAGTAGCTTGACTAGTAGCTTGAAAAACTGGTGGCCTGATCCGGACTGCTCATGGTCCTAACTTGGTCCTAACACTAACACGAAAAAACCATGCAGCATACAGATGGCGACTCTACGTTGGACACAGCTTGCAATAAGGTTAACAATGGGATGCGCACGGAACAAGAGGTATGTAGCAAGAATTAATGTCACAGTTTAGAGTCAGCCTCGTGGAAAGCACATCCTGAGGACATCTTAGCCTGGTGGTCATTACAGCTGCTATAAGGACAGAGGAAGTAGGAGCTGAATTTGTAAGCGGATTGTTATTGGCCAAAATAAAAATGTGCAAACCCCCAAGAAGAGAACCATAGAGACTAGCCATGGATTGATTGAATGCGCACTCGTATGTGGTCCGACATGCCGTTCGATCACGATCGCGGCTTACAGCTTTCATGGTCGGACAAAACCGAGTCGGAGCTTGATTGATAAGCGGAATTTTTGGAGCCGCACAAAATGTGCGAATAGGAAGTTACCCCAAGACCACTACATACTATAGAGGTAGCGGGAATAATGTGTGAGACGTGGAGAGTTCACCGAGAGCTATATTTGAGGGGGCGATCAGCAGGTACATCGCATCGGTTAGCATTTCTTGGCAGAGAAGAGGATCTCTCCGGAGCTAATAATGCTATCGACTCAGTTGAACTCTATCACGTATACGGCAGAATGAACAAAATCTGATGCCAAGCTACAAGCGAACTCCAACCAGCACAGGGTCTTACAACGGTGACGGCAGCAGAGGTATGATACCAGAGTGGAGTGGCTTTAAGTTCAAGGACTCCAAAGTTCGGTACTAGTAGCAGAAACTACAGCTTTGGTGACGATGAACTCGGAAGGATATTCATAGTCATGGTAGTCCAGCTGGGCAAGGAGCAACGCAACTGACTCGTATTCTTACCGGCGTGAAGTCATCCTGCGCGATTATTCAAGATCCTAGTTTTCAGGCTGCAATGAAAGAGATGTGGCCTAGTTGTGGCCCAGGCGTGGCGGGCTCTAAAATCGTTCTGTGTGACTGTGTCCGAGTCGGTGTCGCAATGTCGTTGACAATTGTCGTAGCCAGAAGATAGTGATCTTGACGAGAATTCTGTCCGTCCGTGCGATAGGGTTGAAAGTAACGTACAGCATAGTATATGTATGGCATGCTCGATATACGAACACTGTGGATGAGACACAAGAACAGAAACACTGTAAATGCGTACAACGAGAAGGTATCAACACACAAGGACAAAGTAAAACTTTTGCTTCCTCAACCCGACACCGCCACCGATGCACAGCAGGTAACAATGGACAGAGTGGGCAGCAGTCCCAACAACCCCAGTGGCATCAGCAGCGGTGGCCATACCAAAACAGGTCGGTGTAACCCTGAAGTAAAACTGAGAATATGTTTGAAACTGTGGGAGTGCGCTTGGTCCATATATAGTCTACCTATGTATGTATACTATCCGTATGAAAGGAGTGTGGGCCAGCGCTGAAACGTGGCGAGAACGAGTCCGGTGAGCTCAAAGATTCTACACAGCAATCCAGTAAACGGTGTGTAGAATTGTGCGGGTCGCCACTGCGTGCCAGCGTGTCAGTGGCACGCGTACGTACTGAAAATTTCGTTCGAGTTCTCATCCACTATGTCAAAATAAATTCTAAAGAATATCTGAACCTATGGCCTGTATCTAATCTTTTACATTCTTAAACAGCAAATTTTGTACATTTTGTACTTGTATGACTTGGAAACTGTCGAGAAGTGACCCGCAGATCTATTAGGGCGGCCCGCACGTATGACATCATGAGCGGACCAGCCAATACCTGATGCGTCTAACTAACTGTTGCTCTCTATTGCTACTCGTGTGCAATACTGCATTGCAAACTTAGGTAAACAGCTCATAAGCCCTCTGAATGATAATTAAAAATCATTATTCATGCGTTAGGACCTTCGACGTTGAGAAATGCTCGTCCCCGACGTCGTTCGGGGTTACCCGATGTTAATTCCCATGCCTCCTATCAGCCCCGCTCTCTGTTTGCCTCGACTCGGTTTACCTCAACAAGCAGATATGTGCCTCGGGGATTGATGGGATATGCTTCGAACATGTATAGGTGTCTCTTGAATTTTTTTAACAACCGGATCCTCAGCATATTAATCAAAAATACTCGAAATTTGCTCATTTGGCAGCACTGCAACTCAAATAGAGCACTCAACTGAGGGTTTAGAAAGTCAAAGAAAATTCATAAGGTAGCTAAAGCCCTAAAAAGGCTATTCTGGTTCTGTACAACTTTTTGGATGTGCGTACTGAGAAATACAGCTAATCCAAGGCGACACGCATGGGCCCGCTGGCCCGCAGGTGACCCGCACAATTCTCGCAACCGTCCAGTAAAGAAAGTCAACGGAAAATGGGTAGTTCAATTTCTGAGAAAAGCAGAGAAAAGTACTGTAGTGTGTACTATGATAAATATAAGTACTTAAGAAGAAGAAAAAGTGCTTTAGAGGTCTCTATGAATCTGGAAAAAGGAATGGAGTACTTAGGTGGTACTTTCCCTTCGTTATCCTTCCCATTAGACACTCCAGTACCGGCGGATGGCAATCTTAGAATGAACCTTGCCAGCACCAGCACTGTAAAAATCTGCTCTATCCTGCTCAACCTCCTTGAGCAACATCAAATTGGCGGTTACTTTAGTGACTGTGGTAGTGTATGTTTGTCTACATAGGATGCAAAATTCGAAATTCAAAGATGAATGATTGGATAGCACAGTGACAATGAATCATAATATAAGACTTATGTTGCAACATTCTTGAAAAGGATGGTCTGCTACATCCACCTTTGACGAGGGCAAAAAAAACAGAATTAGTACCATTGGACGGCAATTCAACGGCACCTGGTAAAAAAATATCTTTGAATCTTTCTTCTTAAATATCCACTATCGACTTAGTTCCATGGCATGGTTTCAAAAGCGTCAGGTAACAAGCAAGTGTGAGAGGAAAGAGGAAGGAAGCCAGCTGGACAACACATGGCTATGACATCAACTTGAGAGCCAGCTTTTCATCAACTGACAACGGCCAAAACGGAAATGTTGGTAGCATAGACTATGGCGGTTTGGAGGAAAAGGCCACGCAATGGTCAAAACACCAAAACTGCAGACTGGGAAGGCTGATGTTGGAGGAGATCTCAGTCGAGATTTCGACGCTGAGAAGAGCTGGGAGATAGAGAAAGAGCAGCCAAGCGCTGCCTTTAGGGAAAGATTGTTAGAGGCATGGTGAGAGAGATGTTGCTGGAAGAGGAGATGAGATAAAGATGTGGTTGTTTGCCTACAGCCTGGCTGCAAAGCTGTAGACAAACAAATATGATAAATAAGCGGGTAAAATAGGAAGGAAGAACGGGAATAACTGCTTAGAAAATAGACATAGCCACATGCAGAAAGCCAGTGTAAAGAACAGCCTCATTCTTCAGCCTTGTAAGACATCGCGTGGCGTGAACGGAATTTGCCGGCAGTAGGCGCCGCCGCCTGTTGCGTCGGAACTAATATTTCTTTCCGTCAGATCACATGGAAATGCACCAGGACAAACTAGAAACACAGCCCCGCGGATCACTCCGGTCCAAACCCATGTATCGGATGGATAGACGGGACCGTTTAAGCATAGCCACAAGCAGAAGTCAAGTGTAATAAACTCAACCTCATTTCATTCGGCCTCGTAAATTACTCGACCTCTGTGACCCCGATTCCACATTCAAGATGTCCCCCCCCCCCATTGCCAGTGCTTTCCACCTCTAAATCAGGTATACGTATATAGCCAACATCATCAGGATTCGTGTGATTGAACAGCTTCCGACGAATATTCAAGTTGTAGAAGAGCGTCAATGAATAGACACTGCTGATACAGTAGCCAAATATCATGCTGACTTGCAATCCAAAAAATTGAAACCAAAATGCATCAGATTCAAGGTCAAATGCCAACGTCCCATGTCACTGTCAATGGAAATGGAAATGGGGCGTAGGGGAGAGAGGATGGATAGGTCATAATTCATGTACATACCATTACTGTGGATATCAGCCACAAAGATATAAGAGTCAGCACTGCAATCAGCGCAGTGAGAGAGCCGGTTTTGAGTGCGAGGGTTGCTAGATGGCAAACGCCTCTGAAAGAAAGGAAAGGAATTAAGGAATTTCGGATGTTCATCTTCTTAAGCTAATAATCACTACAGAATTTACCAAGTGGAAAGCACACTCACTTGGATGAAGACTTGAGCGTTCTGTCGCGGTCTGTCGCTCGATAATATAAGACCAAGAGTAGGGCGATTAATAGGTCTGCCACCATTGCGGTTGATAACCACAAACTACGTTAAAGTAAGGGATAACGGGATAGGGTTTTCAGTGCAAGAACGTTGAACCAGGAAAAGGCATTTTTTATTTCGAGGCTTTATCCGTCCTGTCAGCACTGTCATTTGCCATTGAATCCTCAACCCCTCCGCCATCACGCATTGTCATCTTTACCGACAATTCTAACACTGTGGACATGTTCAATTCTCTCAAGGCATCTCCATCACACAACCCCATTCTGATTACCGCCGTCGACCTTCTCCTCCATCACAAATCCCAATTACGAATTCTACACATACCTGGAGAGAACAACGAGACTGCTGACACTCTGTCAAGGTTCAAGAACAGTGAAGTATATGAGAAGATTCCTGATATCATCATCACTCCCTTTCAACCCCCTCGACTGACGCTGGGGGCGGTTTCTCTCACAATGCAAAAAGCGTGGCGAATACTTTGCAGGCATGTGAGCCAAATCTGCGTCAGAAAATTCCGCAGATACTTCACTTGTTTGAACACATTTTTACAAAGCCACACAAATCTCATCCTATTTGGGAGGTTTTTATCTCACAAATCAATTATAATCTAGAAAATACTTATGACACAAGTTTCGTCATTTCAACGGCAAGTAAGCCAAATTTTATCTGGGAAAAAACTGTGCGAACAATTTGAGATTTAAACCTGCTCAAAAATGGGTTGCAAATACCCATCGCCGCCCGCGGTGCTTTGATCCGACGGGAAGACGATCGTAAACTAGCGCGGCACGTGACGAGCGCAGAATTAGTGCGAAAACGAGCCACTCAAGATTTGGGGAGCATTTGGGCGTAAAGACCCTCTACCTATCGGTAACGGGAATAAGCAAGCTAACAAAAACAAGGCGCGTAATGGTGCTTCGGAGCTATCATCAAAAGGAAATGGATAGTTGAAGCAAAGAAAATATCAAGTCTTTACGTTGGACATACGGTTAGGGCGATATTGGTTGGCTCCTCGAGGCATAGACAGTTCAAGAGTGGGTCCAGAGTTGGCTGAGAGTGCGGTTTGGCTCTGATCTGAGCGCTGGGTATGTATTTATGACTGCCCAAGACAAACGCGAGGCCAGCTCGAGGTCAATGCTAAGCATGCCCGATGTCATTAAATATATAGCCCGTAGTATGGAGGCGGAAAATGTGGCGATCATATTCATGTACTACATATGTACATTACAAGTGTACAGACCCTGTGGCAGAAAAATTGGAGCTAACCGCAAGCGACGGAAGCCAACGGCCTAACGGCCTCCGAAACGATCCAACTCACTCTTGATTGCGATAGTCAACAGAGTCCTTACAGCCCGACCACAGGCTGTTCGGGCCTGCTCTTACCAGTACCCCAAGGGCATATTTTTGTCTAAAACTGGATCTGAGCTCCACCTGCGGCGCACTTTTTGTCTAACCTGAAATCTGACATTATCTCAATTTTTACCCAAACCGGTACAGGACATTCCCACCTATAAGCGGAGGTCCTGGTATCGAGCTTCTCATGTTTCGCCGTTTTCTAAGGACCGAGATCTGCCAGGGTCGATGAGACGGATTCATTAAGGTCTGCGAAGAAGAGATCAATCATCGAGGAGAGGAGGATGCCTATCGGGCAGCATGAATGATGAGGTTGACTCGTTTGGAACTTCGTCTCCGTTAATGACACGTTCTTCATGTTCAATGCGTCTTGAAGTTCGCTTTTTCCGTTGCTTTTCTACTTGCTTTGTCATCTTCTCCGGTTCAACATCGGTTTCAAACTTTACTCTACGCAGGCACGGTGCACCTTCATACATCAACTACTTATATATACATAGTGCATACGTACGACATATACACCGCGTGCGTGCAAGGGAGATGTCGAAGCCTAGAGAATATCAGCCTCTCCGTCAAGGGGGAATCGACTCGTCTATTACTCGCACATGTGGCTCCAAGGGTCCTATTCTGATTTTCTGATGATCATGCAGGGACAGAGGTGGACCACAACATCGCCGCAGGCCCGCATTAGCCAACCAACCATTACGTATGTGGGTAGACTCACCTAACCGGGACAGAACCAAACTTGGCGCTTACGCCGAATGACGAAAGCTTCTATAAGAATCTACGTACATACATAAAAACTTGAAGAACTTGATAGATGAGATTGTGAATTCTTTCACCATTTTAACACTCCCGGGGTTTTTCCTTCCCTCTTCCCTCTTCCTCGCTCCCCTGCTTGCCCCCCTACACAGATCCATTCACACAACACGGATTTGGGACCTCTCACGTTGAGCTGCGTTGCACAGGAGCATTTACATCGGCTTTCATTCTGATTCTGTAGAGAATATCGTCACTCGAATTGCTCTTGTGTTTGAATCTTCTTGTACTTCTTCCTGTTTGTGTTTTCGTAACCCTGTCCTCAACTCTCTTCGACTCCATCCCTTCAGCTGCTCAACTTAATTCCCCCTTCCCTTTAACTTTCTATACCGTCTGTTCTTTATCTGTCACTCAGTCTCTGCCCTTATCCTCTCCGAACGAAGGCGACACCCCAATCCAATATCAAACCCAAAACCACCGCAAAATCAATCTCTTCTCTTCTCCTCTCGTCTGGTCTCGTCCCGAGTTGAAGTTTTTGTAACCCTTAATATTTTGATGCAGATATCATCATATTTTTATGGATCAGGGTAGCAATCCCGGCGTTAATGTTGGTATCGAGGGTCAGATGTGAGTAACTCCCTCTTCCCTGTACTTATCTTTGTTCTGTATCCTTGCAATGGTGCTTCTTTGTGATGTGTTCTGATGCTAATTTCCGAATTAATAGAATGGTTCATAGGTATATGTACCTCTTGGGTATAAGTACGTCGTTCGTCTACTACCTCTGCTACACAGGCGTAGGCTTTCTTTTTCTTTAGTTTCAGATGACTGACGATTTACTTGTCCACCCCACAAACTGGTTACAATACATTTGTAGCGATTCTCTTCTGGGAATATATTATCACTTTTAGTGAGTTCTACCTACCTGACGAATATTTACTCATAGTTCGAAGTTTCCTGCTCATTGAAATTATTTCAGACGACGAAATCAACTACATCTGGACTCGGCCTAAGATCCTATCATCTTACTGCTTCCTCCTCATTCGATATGTGTCGTTATTGGGGGAGATTCCTGTGACGGTGGTGAAGTTTTCGATGATGAGTACTAGTGTGAGTGCATACTTATCCCTTCCCCTTCATTTTCATCCCGAGCTTGTTCCTTTGTATCTCGACATCATGTCTCTGTCTCTGAACACAAATCCTTTTGTTTTGCTCTATTTTTCAGGTGTCAGTAAATTTCAATCAAGATAAAATCTCATGCCGGCCCTTTGATTCTGAACTGGCTTGTTTGTATCTAGGTGCATGCGGTACTATTCCTACTGGATCATTTGGGTCGTTTTGAGAGCTGTGATTGTATACGGTAGGTATACTTCTAAGATCTAACCCTCAAATCCTCATATGACACAGTTTATCTGATTTACGCTCATGCTGGCGCTCATAGGCTCCCTCTGCTTGCGTATATACGCACTCTACGAACGGAGTCGTCGGATTTTGGTTATTATGATTGTTGCGACTTTGTTATTTACTGGGATTACTACGGTGGGTGGTACTTACTTTATTCAAAGAACTGGCGTACAATTTGCCGATCTCTATGCCTCTGTGCTATCTATCCCCATACGTATACGTATGTACGTATGTATGTACTCTACATCTACATCTACATCTACATCTACAGTGGCAGGGATTAGACCAAGGTATTACGCGGATGGAATTGCATCCTGAAGGGTGTGTGGTCACTGTACCTTTGGATACGTGAGTGGCTTTCGTTTCAGCTCAGCAAAAGGTACCTTCATGCTGAACGCTCATCCATGTCTCCGGCTTCAACATTTGTCTTTACAGCGTTTTTTTGTGCGTCTCTCACTTGTATACTTTCATGATCAAACTCGTGCTCAATCTACTTCATCGTCCTGTCCCTTCTACCACAGCCCGGATGATCACATGGATACTACATCTAGCCTTTAGACTCCCTCATCTTTTCATTAACACTATGGAAATCATGGTCGATGAGACATTATCATGGCATCAATGTGCAGGTATCGGACCCATTGATAGCGTTGTTATTTAGAGACAGTGAGTATCTTGCCTATTTAGCCGGATGAATCGATAATCAATTCTGACTCCTTGATTGTTCTATATCACAGGTGCTGTATACTACGTGTAAGTATCAACACTGTAAATTGTTGTCTTCAACTACTCAGACGTACGGATATACCAGGTTCATGGTGCTTGCGACACTTGCAAATATAATAACATACTATGTAAGTCGAGCTTTTCCCATACGCATGTGTGTCTACTTACTTACCTCTGTACCTTAGTCGTCCGGAGTAGGTATTCAGAACATTCATTCTGCCTTCTGTTTGTTGAATTTTCCCCGCCTCTGCGGTTCTGCCCCACTACAGGCCTACACCACAGAACCCCTATCCACATTCGCATTCAATGTCTCCACGATAATGGTTTCCCGTATGCTTCTCAATCTTCACAAATCGGTCGAAGAAGGAATTCTCTCCTCTCAAAGGCTATATGAGATTGATTTGAGTCTTACTATACCATATTCATCGGAAAGTCTTGATTTAGAACTTGCAACACTCTGATTCTTATCACTACTGACTCATACCTTGTCAAAATCATTGCTCTTGTTAGTTTCTTGTATAGTACACACATTTCTTCTACCTACTATGAATAACAAGAATGATGGCCATTCATGCACATACCTAAGTCTCAGACTTGTGACTCTGACACTTTCTGATTTGGAGAGAGGTAGATGATGTCCTAGGTGAATAAGAGTGTGTCGCAGATCGTCTGAAAGTGGCCGGCCGCGAACCATGATGGTAGTATAGGAACAAAGCAGAAGTTGATGACATGTGGAATAGCGGGCTGCAATTATCTGTGACTAGGGCATTGTTCTCACTTTAGCTGCTTCCTAGATCCCTGCATAAACTCCCTGGGCTTTGCTAGACAGCCTTAGCTTGCCTGTACTCCCCACAGATATTACACATTTGCTCAGATGCAGTAGAGGGAGCCCGAAAAGTGAGTATGACAACAAGTGTATCACAGGTCTAGCTATGTACACCATACCCTAGAGACGCTGAAATAATGTTGTTTTGTGCTAAAAATGAAGGCAAAGGTGGGGAAATGAGCGAGCTGCAGCTCTCACAAAATTGAGCCCAAAAACTCGAAAATTAACCAAAGTGACGCGCGCGCGAACTTTTCAAAAACGGCAATAACTTGGTATTATTTCTACTACAGGGTCATTAACTGCCACAAGCAAGTGTCTGATGTGACTATCTATCTTTACTTAAGGTGTCTGCAAGGTGTCTGCAGGGTGTCTGCATGTGGCTGTGCATGTGCAGACACCCTGCAGACACCCTGCAGACACCCTTCCCAAAAATTACAATGAGTACAAATTATCTTGAAGTTATTATAATGTATTATCTTGTAGAAACATGCTCAGACATGAGCCAAATACTACCAATTGTTTGATATAATAGGATATTCAAAGATCAGTAGTGAAATGCAGGTAGCAAGCATCTCAAAGCATTATGAGACATCTTGAGTGTCCTTGCTTTACAGATTCACACTGATATACACTCATGAGAATGTATAGATACTCTCCTGATATCTTGAATAGAGAAATTCTGTAAGAATGTTTCAGGAAAAATCTGTGGCTGTGCTTATACTCCTTTTTTTGAAGATTTTTACACTCTGTGTACAGCTAATACACAACTTTAAAATCATCCTGTAGGTCACATATATATATGGTATGGTACATATAGCCCTATACAGTAATCTACAATGCTATGTGAAAGGTGTCTGCAGCCTTGCAGGGTGTCTGCACGGGGTGTCTGCAGATTGAGCTATACCGGTAACTCACCTAATCGAAGGAGGGCGAGCGCGTAGCAGGCAATAAAGGAAAGGATGTTAATGTAAAGAGAGCTACATAAACACATTGTCAGCTAGGCGTCTTCGAAGAAAAGGTCGAAGAACACACCGTTTGGGATTTGCTCGCGAACGACATGCCAGAAGCCTACCAACAAGTCAGACAGGTTGAGGAGATGCAGCGGACATAATAACTCACCATATTCAGGACCACCTTACGCGCATATACCCCATTCCTACTACGCAGACGCGTGAAAGTTAGCGTGTCTGAACCAGCCTAGTGCAAAGACCTGCATGAGTGACCATGTTGTAACGCAACGCTGAATGATGATGGACGTCATTGGAATACTGAGAGGCAACAGGCGTGGCAGAAGGAGGGAGGGAGAAGGTCGGAGTTGGGAGGGATGGTGGTGGTACACGACAGAGAGTGGAGCGTGTGAACTTCAAACTTGCTTGCCTTGGAGTCGACTTCACCTGGTCGTGACTAGCAAAAAATTTCCTCATGTGCAAATTTGAAAATGTACAAGAGAAGTCTTTTTTTTCAGTTGATTAAAAAAGAGCAAGGGAGAAATACGAACTTTTTGACCGATGGCGCCATAAAAAACGTCGACCAAATTTGGTCATATTGGATGAGCCTGCTGCTTCTAAGAAGTCTACATAAAACCGCAGATTCATGCAAAAACCGTCAGAATTCTGCAGATTCATGCATAATCGTCTTTCACTGGGCTTTAAGGCCTAACTTCATTGAGGGGCCTTAATTAAGGCCTTAAGGCGAACACTGCATTGGTCCACCACTGCCAAACATCTCACTCCAGTCAGTCTCAAACTGGGAGGCAAATCTCCGGTAATCATTGACACGAACTTTAATACTCCCGACACGTGCGGAATCGACTCTCTGGATTGGCATTAGCAGCGAAAACAGTGTTCGCCTGAAGGCCTTAATTAAGGCCCCTCAACGAAGTTAGGCCTTAAAGCCTTAACTGAGCCTTAAATTAATTTGATTTTAAGACCATTTTAAGGTCTAAAATAAAATTTCTTAAATGCCTCCATACTCGTCCCCAAAGTCTTCCAATGCACCATCATTGGGTATCTTGTCCTGCTCCTGTTGTGCAAGGAGCTCCATATACAAAGCTTCTTTCCTCCAGCCCTGTCTGCGAGTCTGCTGACATTGTAGCGGCTGCTATTTTTCTTCTTGCCTTGGTGGTAGCAGTCTCATAGTTCTCCTGTACTACGAGCCCTTTTTAAGAACAATGAGAGAAGTTTTTTGTCACTGACAACAGCCCAACAACAGCCAGTAAAAAAGTTTTCCAAGCCAGGTCACTCAGGTCTTGGCTTGATGTCACATTTCGTTTTCTCAAGTCTTAATTAAGCCTTAACAAATTTCTCTGAGCAAGTTAAGCCTTACTTGTTAATTTGTTAAGGCCTTAAATTAATTTTCCCTTGAGCCTTAAGGTGAACACTGGGCGAAAAGGATCTTTTGGGGAAAAACGAGTTATGCGAGACAGATTTATGTAGCACCTGATTATGTGCTGCTGCCTACTAAAGACACTAACCACATGAAGGCCAAGGAAGAGTTGGAGGAAGGCTTTAAGAAGGATATCATATTGATGCACTTACCCCTCATTATCCACTATACACATATCTTGAAGCGGGTAGTATTGCGGATTAAACGGTGAAAAACTACGCTCAAGAACCCAGATCATAACGCGCCTGGAAGCAATTCCAATGCTGATACTGATTTGAGTCTGCTTCCTCCGTCAGTGGTCGAACTGTATTGAACGATGATGTGCTTGTCCTGACCTGCTGAACACATCTTTTTTTTTTCACAGACTCGGATTCAACGCGTTCCCATCCATTTTGTGTACCATAACGGATGTAGTTTGAACCTGTCTTAGATGTTTGTTAACCGTTGAATACTACCAGGTCGACCTTACCATCACTTTCTGTCCCTGAGCAGTGGAGAACGCCTCTGCTACCTGCAAAGTAGATCAGTATCCAGCTTACAGTTGTATAACTGCGAGTAAACAAGAAAGAGATGTCTGCAGACATTATGGATTTATTTATCCACCCTCAGAAACTCCCTGAACACGGAGCTTTAGCGTACTCAATGAAGCACTTACTTGGTGACTTCTTCGCCATACTATAGGATGGGATAGGATTCAGAATCAAGCATGTCCTTCTATTTCTATCTCATCATCCGACTCCGTTATACTATCCAATACAATCCTCCGACTAGCCTGATTCCTCCTCAGACTCGAGACTGTCTGCAGGGTGTCTGCAGGGTGTCTGCAGGGGGTGTCTGCAGATTTCTGATACCCGGTGAGTTACTCTATGTATGTGCCGTTCACGTATAACTCACAAAACTTGGCCTCAGGTCTTGAAATACACGTGTAAGAAGGATTGCAGCTGTATATGGTACGTAGTTTCGCATTGCACATGCTCGGGATCTCTGCTGATGATACTTCTGGAACTTCTGTTTTATGGTGCACGACGAAGGGGACTTTGAGGTGGATGGGGCTTGATGGGATTCCTATAGAATAGTTTCAGATTTTGTGCATATTATCGCAGATAGATGCAGAAATATATCATTTACTTTTTCACCATTCTTTCGTGCAGAAATCGCCAGATATATGCAGAATAGTGCAGATTTCAAGCAAGATTTCTTTTGCTGCTAATTCTCTCGTGCAGATAATGCAGAAAAGTGCAGAAAAAGGGCTCATTTTCTGCAAAAATCTGGTTCCACTCAATGGAGATCTGCCAGATTGCATAAAAGCTCATATTTGTGCAGATTCGTGCATAGTCCGTTTTCACTGGGCTTAAAGCCTTAACTGAGCCTTAAATTAATTTGATTTTAAGACCATTTTAAGGTCTGAAATAAAATTTCTTAAATGCCCCCATACTCATCCCCAAAGTCTTCCAATGCACCATCATTGGGTATCTTGTCCTTCTCCTGTTGTGCAGCTTCTTTCCTCCAGCCCTGTCTGTGAGTCTGCTGACATTGTAGTGGCTGCTATTTTTCTTCTTGCCTTGGTGGTAGTAGTCTCATAGTTCTCCTGTACTGCAAGCCCTTTTTGAGAGCAATGAGAGAAGTTTTTTGTCACTGACAACAGCCCAACAACAGCCAGTAAAAAAGTTTTCCAAGTCAGGTCACTCAGGTCTTGGCTTGATGTCACATTTCGTTTTCTCAAGTCTTAATTAAGCCTTAACAAATTTCTCTGTGCAAGTTAGGCCTTAAATTAATTTGCCCTTAAGCCTTAAGGTGAACACTGGCAGTGGTGGAGATGATGCCTGTGATGGTGCTGTTTCTGTCAAGAACAGGTTCAGATAGGACTGGATACCTCTCAGGCCACCACACAGGAGCCAAAGATGAAGTAACAGAGCAAATAGAATAGATAAGAGTGAGTAGCCACAAATGGGCCCAAGTCTACATAGTACTGAGACAAGGCTAAGCAGTATGGATCATAGGGAGCACAAGTGGACAGACTAGAGACCTATCTATGAAGCCCTGAAGTATATATGATCAAAGGAATGAAGAGATGAAGCCTAGATCAATAGGTACTGATGGAAAGGAAGAACTATGGAGAAATAAAGGAACAATGGAAAAATCAAGGAGAAACAAGGTAGAACTATGGGGAAACAAGGAAGAACTATGGAGAAAGGAAGAACCATGGAGAAACACCTGGAAGAACTATAGAAGTGACAGGAACAAAGGAAGCAAAGCAAAGAAGAAGGAAAACAAAGAGAAACAAGATCTGGATAAGCCAAAGTACTGGAAAGAAGACTAGAAGCAAAAGGAATGATGGAAGTGAAGCAAAGAAGAGGGAAAACAAAGAGGAACAAGATCTGGATAAACCAAAGTACTGGAAAGAAGACTAAAAGCAAAAGAATGAAGGAAGACAGGGTTTGGAGATGAAGCCATGAAGAGATTCATGACAGTTTCCAGTGTAGAGGACTGAAATAAAGGAGAAGGGAGGGAGGCAAAAAAGAAGTGTTGTTGTTAGCATGGTCAAAGGAATGGAAGAAAGGACAGACTATGATCCTACTCATCTCCAACTTGGAGATGAGTAGGATCATAGTCTGTCCCAACAACTTTGTCATCTCAGAAACCACTCCCAAAAACCACACAGAAAGCACTCTGATCAAGATACTTTAGTATGAGCTCAGCCAGGATTATGAGGTCAAATGAAATGAGGCTGAGTTCTTTACACTCTGTTTCTGTGTGTGGCAGTGCATATTCATCCCATCTCTTCCTGTGCTGTTGTTTCCAGTTTCCTCCCTGCCCATATCCACAGCCCCTGTATTTATTAATATTGATGCAGACAAAATGACCAAGGTACTGAAGGAGACTGTAATGTCAAGATAGCCATCTATATCCCGGCAATTCTGGAACATCAACAGTGAGAGAGAGCACAGACTAGTGATGTGCGTAGTGTGGGCTCAGAGTTGGGTCTGGTTTTGTACTAGGGCCTGGGTATCATAAAATTGAGGTCCGAGCCCAAAGTCTTCACCTAGGGGTTTGCTACCTATTACTTACCTTTCTCTCACACCCAGCAGTAACCAATATTCCATGGCCAAAAGTTAGTTCGAGAACCACCAGCAAGCGATTCAATTGGTTCAGCTGGGACTCCGATAAATTTGCAAACTAACTTTCCAAAATGGAATATTGGTTACTTGCTGGGTGTCAAGTCCCCGTCCGTTGACTCAGGGACACTATTTTGTGTCTATTCATTCATGACTTTATAAAACACCATCATGGCTCAAGGCAACTGTCTAAGCCCCCGAAATGCAGTTCTGTACTCTGGTGCTGGTGTCTGCCTTGCTCCCCTTCCTCTCTACTGGCTATGCCTCCATTGTCGAGCATGTTGATGATTTGCCCACTCAGGAATTTGACTTTGTTGTTATTGGCAGTCAACATGTTGGTATTGGAAGCTGGTGGGTTGTGAGTACTACATCCTTCAGATTCCTTCCACGAGCTTTTCTCCATCTATTGACGATCCCCTGATAGTGACAAAAATGATCTAAACACTAAGGTTCCCAGCTTCTTTGGCCAAGACATGGGGTCTCCTTTGGATTGGAACTTTACTGCTAATCTTGGGCTGGCCATGGACAATTGCATGGGGACTGTAGTGAGAGGATTTGTTCTTGGAGGAAGTAGTGCCATCAGTGAGTAATTTTTCTTCCTCAATTACTAAGTTGACCTCTGTCATAAAGGTGGTATAGTATACACTCGCGGATCCTCCAACGACTGGGACTGTTATGCAGATCTCACTGCAATTCCAGATGGTCTTGGGACAGCATTCAACAGTACATCAAAAAGGTATGGTGCAATTTGTCACATAATAATCTGAATATCTCATTTTTCCATTGATCGTAGAACGAGGGCTTTACTCAACCTTCAGACTTCCACAACATATCTGGGCAGTTCGACCCAACAGTACATGGTTTCAATGGCATAAGTTTGATTACTCTTGCATCTTATGTCCACAAATTTGACGATTTGGTCTTACAGTCCAGTCTTTTGCCAGATGCAGAGATTCCCTTCAAACTTGATCCAAATGATGGGAATAATATTGGACTGAGTTGGGCCTTCTTTTTATGCTTTCTGTCTTATTGTTTGACTGCTTCCTACAGGTTGGGGACAGGCTACGATATTGAACAGAGAGAGAAGCAGCTCTGCAACTTCTTATCTAGCACTGCAGTTCAGGAATAGATCTAACCTTCATATCCTCCTGCATGCACACGTCACCCGTATCCTGTGAGCAGAGGATGACCACGAAACGACTTTCAGTGGTGTTGAGTTCATGCAAGATGCTGGTGGTGAGTTTTTCCCCAGACCCTTAACTGCCACGTTCCAAACCCGAAGAAAGCCACATTTCAGGTCATTAATGCTACCAAAGAGATCATAGTCTCTGGAGGGGTGATAGGTAGGAGATTCAAGGATCTCATTGACATCTCATATATGATAAATCTTTGTCCAGGCTCTCTGAACATATTGCTCAATTCTGGTATAGGAGATGCCGAGACTCTGACAAACCTTGGAATACTGTCCACTCTTGATCTACCTTCCATTGGACAGAACTACACTGACCAAGGCATAGTTGATTACATTTGGATTGTCAACTCCACAGATCCCAACAATTTTCTGAGCCAAGACAAGTCTGTCAGAGAAGGACAACTGGAGCAATGGGAACAGAACAAAACTGGGCCTCTGGCAGATGGAGCTCTTGTAACTGGTTGCTTTTTCTGTCTTCCAGATAATGCCTCCATTTTCGAGACGGTCAAAGATCCTTCTGTGGGTCCAAATTCTGCTCATATTGAGATGGTTTTCACCGTGTGTGATTTCTCTCTTTATTGTTGAAATGGTATTCAAAATTTGAATCATTTCTCTTCTAGAGCAGCAACATTGGTTTTCCTCCAGAAGCAATAGGCAATGTGACAAACTTCATGTTGGTCTCTCCCAATATCTTGACTCCCACCTCTCGTACATGACACTTAATCTCTCTTCTTTCAAGCACTTATCCATTCTTCCTTCCTGAGGTGGCTTCCTCACCATCAACAGCTCCAATCCTCTTGACCGCCCAGTCATCAACCTTAACCTCCTCTCTTCTGAATTCGACGTTTTGCATTGCATGAAGGTGTAAAAACAGTTCAACGCCTCCTTGCCACTACTCCTTTCCAAGGCTTCATCTTGAAATCTACCACAAATGCAACCATGGACAAAGAAATCGATCAATTTGTATGAGAGACCATTATAGCTGGATTACACCCTGTTGGATCTGCTGCGATGTCGCAGAAGGGTGCAGATTGGGGTGTCGTGGATCTGGATTTGAAATTGAAGGGTGCGAGAGGTGTGAGGGTGGTTGATGCGTCTGTGTTGATACATGGATGATTTGGAATTTTTCTCAAGTCGGAAAACTGACTTTTCTATCACAAACAGCCCTTGGTTCCTTCGGCACATACACAAATGCCAGTCTATATTGTCGCAGAGAGAGCTTCGGATTTGATCAAAGCGGACTGGAAGTTGTGAGGCAAGCGCAGTAGGCTTCAGGAGCAGTCGACAGGCTGCGACTTCTGTAGAATATACTCTACATTCAGTATTATCATACTTGTAGTTACTTATATATTCTGATAATAGTATTTACTAGCTTTAAGGGAGATAGCCTTAAACCAAAGCAGAGGATACTGATGCGCAGGTGTGACCGAGGCGTTGCTTTCTGTCTTTCTTCATTCAATGCACTTGAACATTTACCGTCAGGCTTTTCAGATGCATACATTCATTTGGCTATCAAGTAATCTATGGATCTCATTCTTGGTCCTCAGCATTCTCGAAAGTACTCAGCAGACCCTTGAAGATCCTCTGCAGTAATTTACCACTACATATCACCACAGCATCCTTGCCACACTACCTTGAAGATGTGAACAATGCAAGAAGTCTCTTGGAATTTGTCAAAAAGGCACCAAGTAAATGGGTTGATGCTGAATTCATACGTACCAAGGATAAACCTTATTTGCTCCCATTGTGCAAGGAGCCTCGTCCAAAGGGCAGGCACTGGCTACATTTACAACTCAAGGTGCATGTGACAGTATCTCAAAGAGATCTGACACCGCAAGGCATTCACCAAAGCAATCTGCAGTGATCTTCCACTGGCAGTGGAAAGACTACGCTGGACTGATCATCATCGTTATCCAGTCCCTCATCTTCAGCAGCTGTGTCGTTTATGCAAGACAGTTTGAGGGTAGCTTTAATAGGGCTAGTGAGTGTAGTAGATAGAAATGTAGCTTTCAATAGAAAACTACTCAATAAGACTGGTTAAGTTTCAAAGGGGTCTCAGGTGATAAGAGTATCAATGAGGTAAGTTCTCTCTAGGATGTTCTCAGTGGGTGGGTAGTTGGATAAGTTGTATTCAATCAGACAGATATTCCTCCGTAATACTGCGAGTCTGCAAGTGGAATTCCTATGATCAAATCACTTGATATCATGATACAGAAATCATGAAATTCTCTCTATTACCACCTGAAGACGAGGTCTCTAGTGTCTAATGGGGGCAGGTTCTCTATTGCACTTAGTAGTGTCCAATGAATTATAGTGAAAGATGAATACATGATTGCAGAAGCAAAGTGTCTTTGCCACTGGTTCCAAAGTGTTGAATGGTCTGATTTCAATTTGATGAGTGTGACAGCAGGTTGGGAACCTGAGTGCGTGCTTTTCTATGCTTCGGTTCTCTTTCTCTATGGTCAAGTCTCCCTGAGCTCATCTTTCAATCATTCTTCATTTCTTAGTTGACACAGTCTTTATTTCCTTAGTAACAGGTTTCTGAGAGTCTCCATGAACTCCATTACTCGTAATCAAGGTCCAAGCTTTCCATTGTTCACTCATGATATTACATCACTAGCCTAGAGTCACAGCTCAGTTCTTCAGCTGATAGTGACCAAGGAATCTTAGATATCCTCTTCAGGTCAGATTCAAGTAAGTGTTTTTATTATAATCATCACAATCTTACAGGGGTGTACAATGTGCAGTTAGTTGTATCAGCTTGATGGTATAGAGTGTCACTTGAGAGTAGCTTGATTTTCCATTTTTGGTATGGCTGTGCTTATTCTAGTCAATCAACTTTGCTACACTTTATTTTACATGACTGGGGGGAACACCAGTGTCCCATAGTTTTCAAAGCCTTTGTACCAGTAATGCAGATAGGCTTGCAATAGGCCTCCAGGAAATTGAATTGAAAACTTTGATGGGCTTACTGTGGGAGCAGTTGTGCATGGATTCCCATGAAAGTGGAAGCATTGGAAAGCTGTGCAAAAACACGTGAAGAAGCCCCAGCACATGCCAGACACAGCCACATTTACATAGTAAAATTGAGTGGGACTTTTTTAATAGAAAACAATATGCAGGAAATTGAGGAGTAGATCAATTCTCACGATTGGGGTGTCAAGAGATAGGTATTTTGAATAGCTTGCGGAAGACGCTTAGTCAGCTTAGGGTTATGGCTAGGGTTTTGCGCTATGAGCTGTTTACTGTTTTTATGCAGTTTTTCAGTTTTAATAAAAATATACAGTAATTCAACGGATTGATGGATTCCCACGAGATGTATGTCATCTGATAGAGAATTTGAATAGATTTAGGACGCCCCCGGAACTTTAGGGTTAGGGTTAGGTTTAGGGTTGTACCCTAAATAAAGTTTAGGACAAATGACCATGATGTCTTGACAAGGGACTAAGCTTTGGAGATACCCTTAAAATGCTGGCAAACATCATTAACCTTGGAAAGGACACAAATCCTTGACAGCCTTGTCAAAGTCAGCAATCCTTTACAAACCAAAAAGTATTGTGAACCTTGACAGTACCCTAAAACCTTTATGAACCTTTAAAGGTTCTTAAAGGATTGTCTCATTTCTCAAGGATTGGGGAACCTTTTCAAGGTCCTAAAAGGCTTTTGGGTCTTTATAGTAGCTGATTACTATTTATTCATGATTAAATTATTATTGACAGGGTCAAGGCTCAAAAGACCTTTAAGGGAGACTGGACTTTTGCTGATGTGGGTGAGTAGAGGTATGTGTCCTTAACCATTTCAATCCTGGGTTTCACTGAACCGCAGTACAACAGTGTGGATGACGTGTCTACTGCTCATCTTGACCCATGACCCCAAGGAAAACTCCAGTGTTGACTTAAGTCAGAACTCAAGGTTGTTCTTTTTTTTTTTGATCCTTGTTTATTCACTGTTGTGCTAATGCATATGGTAGTGACTATCTAATCAAAGAGTTGTACATGATTTGTCCATTCATAGTTCTATCAGATCAGGTGAGGAGTGAAGTAGTAGCTAGTATAGTAACTAGCCAGCCTGGAAATGTAATTATAGAATCTAGTAATGTTGCTTTTTCATGCCAGGCCAGCTTATCTCAGCAGCCTCCTTCTCACACCACATCTTTTCCATCCATACCAACTGGGTACCCAGGCTTACACTGGCACATGGCACTGCAGTGCAGTGATTATCCATGCCACTGGACTCCATAGCTATCTGTTTTTTCAGGGCACCAACCTCTGGGTGGCACATGAGGGGACCAATCCTCAAGGCAGGCCTGGACCTTTTGACCATGTGGTGAATATGTAATATGCTGGATGTCAGTGGAACAGCAGCTGATAGTGCCCACAATCTGAATGGGACAAGGCAGGCATGGGTGAATTTGAAAGGTGAAGATCTGTTGACAGTGTGTGTGTGACAATTGGCAGTGGTAGAAACTGGAGTGTCAAAGGTGTTATCTCACAGAGTTTTTGGGGATCCATGAAGGATTGAACCAGCGTCGAAGGGATGTTGAACCCTAGCTGCCATGTGTTGAACAGGGATGGGGACCACTACACCACTATGCTCCCAGAACTCAAGGTTAGCTCAAGTCCGACTTCAGCAAAGGATGTTGCAAACCACACTCACAGTCCAAATGGGCATATATGTGGGAACTGATGCAGGTTGGGTATTGTCTAGACAATGAACATCACAAAACAGAGAAAAAGAAGAAAAAAAGAGAGTACATCAGTAACCAGTCAACTAATCAGCCAGAAAGATTAAGAACCCCCCAGAAAGCTTTGCTGCAGTAGAAATAGAAACAAAACTCACCTCTAATCACACTCCCTTCAGTTGGTTCCCTCTTCTCCATTGGGCTTGGGGTTCTATTGCATCATCTCCTTGAACTCTGACAACTCATCTATATCTGTCATGGTCATTGTAATCCTGGAGAGCACCAAGGGCTGTAGGGTCTTGGATCATAGGGCTGCTGTCTCATCTAGCTGAGAAGAGAGGAGAGACAGTAAGGGTGCTTTTATAGATGGAGAGAGGCTGGGAAAAAGGTCATGGAAATAGAAGCATAGGGTATGATACAGACTGGATGGTCAGAATGCTGAGAGCATACTCAGCGTTGTTGTTACAGTTGTCGCCATTGTCACTGCCATGGTGGATGATAGTGGTAGTAGCTGGACAAGCTTGTATATATCCATGTCTGGGCCCTAACAATTAAAACAAATACATGTGACCCTGAGACCAAACAAGACCTCACGCATCAATTGTCATCAATGCATCAGGTTGAACTGTTGACTCTTAACTGCAACCACCACCTTCAACAAGTCAACTTTGCTTGCATCAACAACATTGCCACCATCTTCATCCATGCCCTTCTTGCCTATGCTATCTTGCAATCCCTATACAATGAAAGGGGTGTGGGCCAGTGCTGAAGTGTGGCGAGAACAAGTCCGGTGAGCTCAAAGATTCTACACACCAATCCAGTAAATGGTGTGTAGAATTGTGCAGGTTGTCACTGCATGCCAGCGTGTCAGTGGCATGCATACGTACTGAAAATTTCGTTCGAGTTCTCATCCACTATGTCAAAATAAATTCTAAAGAATATCTGAACCTATGGCCTGTATCTAATCTTGCACATTCTTAAAACAGCAAGTTTTGTACATTTTGTACTTATATGACTTGGAAACTGTCGAGAAGTGACCCACAGATCTATTAGGGTAGCCCACACATATGACATCATGTGCGGACCAGCCAATACCTGATGCATCTAACTAACTGCTGCTCTCTATTGCTACCTGTGTGCAATACTGCATCACAAACTTAGGTAAACAGCTCATAAGCCCTCTGAATGATAATTAAAAATCATTATTCATGTGTTAGGACCTTTGACATTGAGAAATGCTTGTCTCTGACGTCGTTCAGGGTTACCCGATGTTAATTCCCATGCCTCCTATCAGCCCTGCTCTCTGTTTGCCTTGACTCAGTTTACCTCAACAAGCAGATATGTGCCTCGGGGATTGATGGAATATGCTTCGAGCATATATAGGTGTCTCTCGAATTTTTTTAACCAGATCCTCAGCATATTAATCAAAAATACTCGAAATTTGCTCATTTGGCAGCACTGCAGCTCAAATAGAGCACTTGACTGAGGGTTTAAAAAGCCAAAGAAAATTCATAAGGTAGCTAAAGCCCTAAAAAAGCTATTCTGGTTCTGTACAACTTTTTGGATGTGTGTACTGAGAAATACAGCTAATCCGAGGCAACACGCATGGGCCCGCTGGCCCACAGGTGACCCACACAATTCTCACAACTGTCCAGTAAAGAAAGTCAATGGAAAATGGGTAGTTCGATTTCTGAGAAAAGTAGAGAAAGGTACTATAGTGTGTACTATGATAAATATAAGTACTTAAGAAGAAAAAGTGCTTTAGAGGTCTCTATGAATCTGGAAAAAGGAATGGAGTACTTAGGTGGTACTTTCCCTTCACTATCCTTCCCATTAGACTATCCAGTACTGACGGATGGCCATCTTAGAATGAACCTTGCCAGCACCAGCACCGTGAAAATCTGCTCTATCCTGCTCAACTTCCTTGAGCAACATCAAATTGGCGGTTACTTTAGTGACTGTGGTAGTGTATGTTTGTCTACATAGGATGCAAAATTCAAAATTCAAAGATGAATGATTGGATAGCACAGTGACAATGAATCATAATACAGTAGAATACCTTGTAATGAATAAGGTAATAATGAATAATTGCTCATAATTAATACACTTTTGGCTCTCCCAAACTGACGTTTATAGCCAAAAACATATGTCATAAGGAATAACCACCATAATGAATAGCTTTGGGCTGTCTCCCAACACTATTCATTATGAGGTATTTGACTGTAATACACTTTTGGCTCTCCCAAACTGACGTTTATAGCCAAAAACATATGTCATAAGGAATAACCACCATAATGAATAGCTTTGGGCTGTCTCCCAACACTATTCATTATGAGGTATTTGACTGTATTACGAGGCTGAAATGAAATGAAGGACGAGTTCTTTACACTCCATTTCTGCATGTGGCTATGTCAAATCGTACCCTGCCTTTCCCGTTTGACTAACCCTAATTTTCCTGAACGTGATGTCACAGTTTGTGGGCGCTATTCTTTTTCTCAGTCTTCCACCATCTGCTGCTCAACAGTTGATGTAGGTGCCTGCACCTCCAGAGACCTTGGCAAATAGCAAGTGGAACATCATTGGATACCCCTCTCTGACATATTCATTTATTGTTTCATTTATTTCTCCTATGTTTCCGATTCATTGTCAACACCTTTCCAAGGATCAGGTGCGGTGGATGCTGTGATTTGCAGCAGATGCCCATTGTAGACCAGTATGATCTGTTGTACTGATATTTCTCTCGTTCATCCAGTTTCAAGCCTCTGCTTCTCATCCGGCTTCTATCTTTTGAACACAGCACCATCCGCCACTTTCCTGATACATTTTTCAGGCATGGTGCGTCGTCACTTCAATATCTACTGCAGGCGTCGCCTTTTCCCTTGCCTTAACAGGAGATGAGGTGGGTTTGCAGGAAGAGATGTCAATGAGGAGTAAAAATTGTGCTTTGAGAAGGTTATCCACTGCCCTGAAGAAGACAGTCTTCCCGGTGCTTCGCAAAAGTCGCTCTACCATCTACATCTCAACTGTGGACCATTCAACACCACAAGAAGTCCCTTCCTTCACTTCAGATACCCCACCTTTTGACAATTCCTTTCCTCTATTCATCAAGACCATTTACCATTGGAGGATCTAACGATGAGTGGTTGATGCTCAAGGATCTGAAGGGGCTGCTGCCAGATCGTTAGTTTCCAGAGGAGCCGATGTAGTGGGTCAACATTGAGGGAAGGTAGAGACATACTCAGAGAATATGAGGTATAATCGTCTCAGGTGAGCTATAATCGTCCTAACAACAGTGTATCTTACCTACTCAGCTCATCCACTAGCCTACGTACCTACCATTACACCTCCCAACTACTCATTCTATATCTTGCCCTCATACTCTTTCTTAACTTACTCATAAACAGACAGCTCTCTCAAGACTCAGACCACGACGACGAAGTGTATGAGAAGTCAGTCAACAGTATATTTGTCCCATTGACCATCTCAACCCGCACTACCACTCCACTCCGTTTGAGTTTGCTGTCGACTTGGCTCGCAACTGCCTCCTCTTTGAGCCGCGTTAAGACTGCAGTCTCAATGCAGGTAGCAGTGTTGTGGAAATTGTTTTTGGTGCGTTCTCTATCTCTGTCTCATTTTTTTGTTTTTGTTTATAGTCAAGTACATTTGTCCCACTGTTATCCTCAACAACGCCATAAGAGAATCAGCATCTCAATCCATTGACTTTTCCTTGTGATTTCCGTTTTGTCCACTGTCAACTTCACTCGCAACTGCATCCTCTTTTTTTGTTTCCCCTTTCCCATCCTTGTCATCACAACTTTCCAAGTCTATCGAGTGCCACGTTTTTTCATTGTCTGTCTAACAACTTCACTAGTAGACGTTGCCAATCTTTAAGGGATTTTTTTTGGTCAAACCGGGATAGAGGAGGTTGGTCCAGTCATCATTATTATGGCTGTAGTATTCTGTAGCTAGATATCTTGTAGCAACTCAATTGCGAGCTCTGCAAACCCCTTTATTCTTAATATACACCAATGGTCCACGTTACCTTCTGTTGTCCATGGACTGTCTTTTATTTCCGATTACCAGTGTTTCATTTCCAGCATCTTTCAGGGTCTCATGCGTCTACTTGGTGTCTACTCTCCTTTTTCTTTCTCTCATACCACCATGAAGCTCTCCAGCACACATTTCTCTTTCTGCTCCACCGTCCTCATCCTAGCTCTGTGTAAACTTGGACTTCCACTCAGTGTCAGCAACTGCAGCCACGCGGATTGCACCTCTACCATCAATTTCACGGCATTTCATCACAATCGGTCTTCATCCTTTACTGGGGAAAGGGGCCACTGCTTCGCACAGCAAATTACGAGGCCTCTTTCCCTCAATAAAGTCTACTAATATCACAATATTCCTACATTAAGTATGTAATTGCTACTGTCAGAGTATTATCAGAAAAATAAGTATGGTATTAAGCATAACAGTGGACAAGAGCAGTGAACACTGATTGCAGTTTAAACAGACTGCACTTATCTGTGCACAATCATTGTGTGGTAATATTTAACTTCACTGATATCAGAGAGAGAATACAAAGGCAGCTTTTTATTGTCAACGCAAATGCATTTCCTGACAAGGCATATACAGATACATCAGATGTATTGCATGAGCTATTGCATTCAATGGTTCCAACAAGTAAGCGCAGTGTTTTTTGTGTTAACAATCACTCCGAGCTTCAAGACAGGATGCAACATAATTTTCTGCCCACTAGAACTACTGGTACCTATGAATCCACTCAGCATTGGGTGTCTCACTTTGTGGAGCCTTGGGCTGATAAATGTCAGTCTTGTCACTCTGACATGTTCCGGAAATATGAGTTTCAAAGATTTCCGAAGTTTCTACTAATGTCAATACCTTATGAATATGATATGGAGATTCAAAATATCATACATGTGCCTCAAGGATTTGATTCTCAACAATATCACATAAATGGCATTATTTACTTTGGAAGACATCACTTCATCACCAGGATGTTTGATGATGGCCAGGAATGGTTATACAGTGGGTCAAAAAATTGTCCACATGTTTCGCATTTTTGGAAAGATTGCCAATTTAAGCAATACTGAGTAGAGATATTAAAATGTGGTCAGTGATGGGCAGAAAGCCCTTGATAAACGCTACAATATTCTGTCTGTTTTGTCTTATTTGGCTTAAAACTCATGGAGATATGACTGATTTAAAATGGTATGTCATTTGGACAATTTTTTGACATGCAAGTGAAAATACAGAAAGTGCTAGCTCAGTACTTGGTATGCCCTCCTTTGGCCTTCAACACAGCCTCAATCCTTCTAGGCATGCTCCTGATCAATTTCTGACAATCTTCTTCTGTGATTTCATCCCACTTTTCAGCTGCTCTGTCCCATATTTCCCAAACTCCAGAGGGTGCTGTGTCATATCCATTGAGCTTGTGTTTGAGGGTTGTCCAGAGGTGTTCAATGGGGTTCAGGTCAGGAGATTGAGCAGGCCAGCTCATGCAATGGATGTTGTTGTCTTCAAACCACTTGGTGGCCAGTTTTGACTTGTGTTTAGGATCATTGTCTTGCTGAAAAATGGCCACCTCTGGATCAACACCCAAAATATCCATGCTCTCCAGAAGGTTGTTCTCCAAAATGTCCACATACTGCTCTGCATTCATCCTGCCCTCCACCTCTGCCATGTTTCCAACTCCTTCCCACCCCATACATCCCCACACCATGATATTTACTCCTCCAAATTTGACTGTTTCCACCACATTTCTCTCTCCCAAGGATTCACCCTTCCTCCCCCACACATACTGCTGTCCATCTGACCCATATCGATTGATTTTAGTCTCATCTGACCAAATAACCCTTTTCCAGTCATCCACAGTCCAGTTTCTGTACTTCTGTGCAAAGTTTAAATGAGCCTTCCTGTGAGCTGCAGTGAGTTTGGGCTTCTTCTTCGTTTTAGATGTGTCCACATCATGCCTGAGAAGGGAATTTCGAATGGTTTGGGTGGAGACAGGTTGGTCAAGGAGGGGATTGATGTTTCTGGCCACTTCTGTAGCATTTTCAGCTTTGCCAGTGTTGATTTGTTGGATAGCAGCACGTTCATCAGTGGTAGACAGCTTTCTAGGACGCCCTGCTTGATGGTTCTCCTTGTCAGGATACATCTCTTTGGCCAGAGAAGCAATCTTTGACTTGGATACCCCAGTTTTAGCAGAGATTTCCCTGGATGAAGCAGAAGTTTGGAGGAGAGAGAGGATATTGTCTTTCTGGGTGGATGTGATGGGTCTCATGATTTGATGAGGGCTATAGAACAACTGGATGCCCTTATATATGGTCCAGCTGGCAGCTATGATATCATTATGATGTAGCCATTGCATCATTGTACAACTCCACTTATGATGTCATCTATGAGACATCACATAGTTACAATACTGATTTTGAAGTGGCAACTCAAAAAATTGTCCAAATGACATACCATTTTAAATCAATCATATCTCCATGAGTTTTGAGCCAAATAGGACAAATAAAACAGATTATTGTAGCTCTTATCAAGGGCGTTCTGCCCATCACTGACCACATTTCAATATCTCTACTCAGTATTGCTTAAATTGGCAATCTTTCCAAAAATGCGAAACATGTGGACAATTTTTTGACCCACTGTATGATGGCATTGGAACTGGTATACCAACTGTCACGAATCACTGACCTATTCACTTCTTTTCTCTCCAATCTATTCATTTCTTAACTCCACGGACTACTATTCATCTCTTTCATCTTTCCCATCATCATCTTCTCTGTCTACAGTTACCATCACTTGATCTGACATGTACATCATTTATCTCCTCCAATTCCTATCTCCATGGACATTCTCACTTATTCACTTACTCTCAATTCACTTCTTTTACTTATATACCAAAGGACCTGTAGTTAGTTCTTTTCTTTAGTCTGTTCACTTCGTCTCCACTCTGCTCTCAGTATAGTGCAGTGTCGAGTATAGTCAGCTACTCATCCTCTACTTGTCTCTACCACTTCTCTCTCTCTATATCGTCTTATTGTAACTCATCAAATCCATTGGTTCATTGTGTGACTTGGGTGGTTATTGCTAAGTGACAATGTTCTTGACACTTGAACAGACTCTCTTACACCCACCTCACAAACAGACTCTACAACCCACTACGAATCCTTCCGTCTTCCAGAACTTTCTTATTCCCCATCTCTCCCCTACAGTGCCCCCAAGCCCATCGTCTCTACCCTGTGTGAGGAGCCTCACAGGTCGGCCGGCGTGAACAAGCTCAAGGAGTTGTTACACGAAGTCATCCCCCATCTACACAGTTTTGAGACATAAAACCAGACTCGCCGATTCGAGTAGGGTGGTCGACCGACTCTGTAATTGAAATCTTAATCATACACACTGGCTCTCAACTTTGAACCATTCCTTAACAACCTACAGATCTGACCCCCATCAGAATATCACTACAGGATTGAGGACTCAGATCCAAACAGCTTCAAGGATTACTCACAACACGTTAAAGACGCAGTATGAAAACACGCCGTCGCACTCGATAACCATTGGATCAAACTAAACAAGAGGACGTGGTTCAAAGGTGAAGTAACCATCTTTGAATACCTTCGAATAAAGATATCCCCTGAGAACGCATCTCCACGCTACGTGGCGGTCGCAGACACTTGTCATTTCGTCAAATTTGGAAACGCCCATATTTCTTGTTGGTTTGACCACAACGTCTACGAGGACGGTGCTATCTTGGAACACTGCCAAGCAGAACACGAAGAATACTTCCAGACTTGAATCCCCAGAATAAACGACTACTATTGACAAAACTGGTATTGAGAAGACGTATCTACGGATCAGTGGAACCACCTATTTTCAGGACCTGAATACACCAACTAGTGTATGTCTGAGAGTAGAATCCCTAGAATAACTCGATCACAATCACGCGTTGCCTCATGAGCTCCCAGTCATACCTCCTCACCTCACATTCCCCTCACTTGTATCCGTCAACCCCACACATACCATCTTCAATGACAGGAAGACTGTCACATTTTGATTAACAACCAGTGGGACATCTGTCTAAACAATCTGTGTCCAAACCGGCTCTCTGTACACAATCGAGCACTCACCCAAGCAGAACTAGGATATGGCCTAGAACCTGTACTACCATCTGGACAACATGTCCCACCAGAACCCACTACAGAAACCCAACTCCCAATAAACGAACCCATCCCCGAGCCAGAAATACCACTTCCTCCCACTGAACCATGAACTCCCCTTAAAAGATCTCCATCCGATAGCACCCCCAGTGCAATCCAAGAACCCATATCTGTCCATCCCCAACAAACAATCGATTTCCAGACTCTCTATTCTTCCCTCGGAATGTCTGAACACAATGAACCCACCTCAGCCACCGCTGCCGCAGGAGGAACAAACAGACCCCCTGCGGGGACCCCTTCTGACGAAGAAGACCTTGCTATCTCTCCTAATAGAACCACAAAGGAAAGAGGAGCTAAACCAGAGAAATTTGCAGGAGAGCAGAACCTGGCAAAGGATTGGTTAGCCGAGTTTAGCAACTATCTTTGACTCAACAAAAGGGTGTATCCTATGGAGGACGAGAAGATATCACTATTTCTCACTCTCTTCACAGGAGAAGAAGCAGGACGATGGGTTCACGATATGATGACGAAAATTTACAAAGAAGACAACGACTATAGTGACAGTGACGAAGACTCGTTTAGTGAAGACAAAGACTCATCACTAGGATCCAAGAGGAAGAAGAAGTTGTGGATGTTACGAGAAGTGAAACGAGAGTTTCTGTGAGATTTCAAACCAACATCCCGAGAATCCCAAACACAAGCGAAAACAGAAACCATAAAGATGGAGGGAGCATTAGCAGATATAGATAAGTACAACTCCCAATTCAAACTATACACTAAAGATACTGGCTATAACGACAAGGGATTAATGAAGTACTATCGAAAAGGACTCCCGAAAGGATTGGTAGACCGAATTTCCTATCTACCATCTCAACCCAAGAACCTCGCAGCACTACAAAAGGCTGCGGTTAAACAACACATGATTTGGGTAGAAAGGCAAACAGAGAAAGCCTTATGGAATAAACAATGAGGAGAAGGAGGGCAACAGACCAAGGGATCACAGAATGTGGGAGGCAGTCGAACGAGAAGTATGGAAGTGAACACCTTCCAAAATAATACCCCAGGTGCATCTTCAAAAACTAAATATCCACCTAAGCTGACAAATGAAGAAAGAGAAAAAATGAAACAGGAAGGATGCTGTTTCAGCTGTCGCGAAAAGGGACACACCACATGGAACTGCCCTATGTTTCCCAGGTCCACTCCAACAAGTTCCAATAACACCGCCTGGAAACCTTCAATCAGATCGACTACAGTCACCACAGGACCCTCGTCTTCCGAGACAAAGACTACAATGAAGGATATCACAGAATTCACTGCCAAAATCAGGTCGCTATCAGGAGAAGAGAAGGAGGAGGCAGCAGGATACCTGAAGGACCTTGTAACACAAACAGATTTTTAAATACCTCCCCTGTCACGTTGTCAGGAGGAGGAGTATGGACATATATACCAGTGAAAAACAGGCAATACACGAGCCTTATACCCTTTCGTAAGCCACAATTCCCATCTGAGCTAAGAATCACAGCAATCACTCAAAATCGACAGATTCCCTTGATAGAATTGAAAACGGAACTAATCGGTAAAATAACTGGACGAAAAATCGACGCAATCGCTCTACTAGATAGCAGAGCGGAAGGAGTTATTATCAACAACACCTTCGCTCAAAAACACCACTTCAATCGAATTCCCATGGAAAAACCCTTCCCAGTACAAAATGTTGATGGATCTGAAAACGTCATGGGATGGGTGACACACTACACCATTCAAAATTTACGAATCTATGCACAAAATCGAAAATCCTACCACGAAGAAACTGCCGAATTCTATATTACGGACATCAGCAATCGTGATATTATCCTGGGTACCAATTGGTTAGAACACCACAATCCAGAAATCGATTGGGCGATCTCAGAAGTTAACATGGCACGCTGCGCTGATACCTGTGTACTGGAAAAACCTCCAGTAAAAATCAAAGCTAAGCCGAATACACTTCCCACGAAACCCAAACAACCTGAAATAGTAGATCCTAGAACATACCATCGAGACTACCAGGTATCATACAAAGAACCCATAGGACACTATAAACCAGTGGCACAACCCAAGATAGCGGGGCAACATCGAAGATCACGATCTCGACACACCTGCTCAGAACAGATCAAATTAGGAGCGCTGCTACCCTCAGAAGATACAGCGGGACAATGGAATGTCCCACATCAATGGAGTCAACTCGCCATGGAATATATTGACACCCCAAAGGATCAAGACAAAGAATTATCAGAAACCAAGCTGAGTATCCGAGCAGCTTTTACAAAAGCACAGCAAATTGCTGAAAACAAAACAACGACAGATCAACCGACACCATTAGAAGAGCGAATTCCCAAACAATACCACAATTACTTGTCTGTATTTGACAAGGAAACCTCAGAACGCTTACCCCAACGAAGTAGTTGGGATTACGCAATCAAACTACGAGAGGATTTTCAACCGCGAACGTGCAAAACATACCCTCTCTCACCAAACGAACAAACCGAGTTAGACTCCTTCCTGAACGAAAATCTCGAAAAAGGATACATTAAACCATCGAAGTCACCTATGGCAAGTCCTTTCTTCTTTGTCAAGAAAAAGGATGGAAAACTACGACCAGTGCAGGACTACAGAGAACTCAACAAGGGTACCGTGAAAAATGCGTATCCCCTACCTCTCATCCCAGAACTGATCGACAAACTCAAAAACACACACGTATTCACCAAGATCGATCTAAGATGGGGATATAATAACATCTGGATCAAAGAAGGGGACGAATGGAAAGCCGCCTTCAAAACCAACTGAGGACTCTTCGAACCAACAGTCATGTTTTTCGGACTAATGAATTCACCAGCAACCTTTCAGGCAATGATGAACACAATCTTTAAGGATCTCATTGATCAAGGGAAAGTTGTTATTTATATGGATGACATTCTCATATTCACCCACGATTTGTCAGAACATCATGAACTCATACAAAAGGTGTTACAACGCTTACGGGACAATGATTTATACGCGAAACCTGAGAAGTGCACGTTCAAAACTGATAAGGTCGACTTCTTGGGTCTTATCGTTTCCCATGACACCTTAGCAATGGACCCTGCAAAGGTAGCAGGAGTAATCGAATGGCCAACACCAAAAACGGTGAAGGAAGTACAAGCATTTCTAGGATTTGGAAACTTTTACAGACAATTCATCAAAGACTTCTCGAAAATCGCACAACCACTGTTCAACCTAACAAAGAAAGATAATCAATGGAGTTGGGGAACAGAAGCGGAGAAATCTTTCCAGTCTCTCAAAGCAGCCTTCACATCTAAACCGGTCCTATTGATGCCTGATCATACCAAACCATACCAAGTAGAAGTCGACGCATCAGAATATGCAACGGGAGGTATACTCATGCAAACTGGAGATGACAACTGATGGCACCTGGTAGCTTATATCTCCAAATCCTTCTCCGAGACAGAACGAAACTACGATATCCATGACAAAGAACTACTTGCAATCATACGAGCATTAGAAGCATGGCAACACTATCTGGAAGGAGCCCCACATTCGATCAAGATCTTAACCGATCATCACAACCTAACATACTTCCAAACGGCTCAGAAACTCAGCTGACGACAAGCATGCTGGGCATTATTCCTCACATGATTTGAGTTTTCCCTCCTCCATAAACCAGGAAGCCTCAATAAAGCTGATCCATTGTCCAGACGACCAGATCACCGAGTCAGAATAGAGAACGACAATACCAATAGGGTCCTTCTTGATCCTAAATTCTTCTGGATTCGAGCAACCAGACAAGGGACGGTAACGGCTATAGGAGACATAGAATTGTGTCGAAGGATCAAGGAGTCCCTGAAAAGGGACCTCGAAGTAGTGAGTGCCCTCGACGTCATATGAAGACAGGATTATATTGTTCCATGGCAAAATCTATGTCCCAGCCGACAACGATCTCTGATGAGACATCATGAAGTTACACCACGACTCTCTAGGGGCGGGACACCCGGGAAGATACAAGACCTACGAACTAGTCAGCAGAGAATTCTGGTGGCCAGGAATGTCAGTGTTTGTTAGAGACTACGTAAATGGTTGCGCCAAATGCCAACTAACCAAACCCAATAATCATCCGACCTGAGTCCCCTTGGTGCCCGGTATGTTGAATTCTGCGTGTCATACCTGCATGCCTGCGTGTCGGTTGTATATAAGCACTATGTATTTAAGTCTTCTAAATACGCATACTTTAACTTTGTTTCCAGACTTAGAGGTTGATTGTTTGATTTCCAACGGGAATACAGGGCTATGCATACTTCAGTACCCTAGAAAAGAGAGCATAATGCCTCTGAGAGCTAATTTCTGCTTCATTTTTTGTATCAATCCTGTACCTTGAGCCTAATATTATGAACTATGAGTACTACGCCTTGATTTACAATCAAAGACGAGTATTCTGAGTCAATTCCTGCATTCAAAGACTGACACGCAGGCCTGAGGACAGATGCTCCGATGTATTGAGTGACATGCAGATCGATCGGGCCGGCACGCAGGTCACATGTACCTGCGTGTCGCCCTGCGTGCCACCTGCGTGCCCGTCCCAGAGTCGTCAAAATGGATATTTGCGCCATAATGAGCACAATACGAGACCTGTCCTACATGTAGCTGACTCAACAAGTCAAATCAATTTGAAATTCGGGTTTTTCAATGATTTAAAAGCTGACACTGTCCTTTTCAAGTTACTTCCATACCCTTCTTGTTCAACTCGCATTCCCTCTTAGCTCGCATTGAGTGTGTTTTGTGAGTATCTAATATTCATATATCTGGAGGCTATTTTAATTCTTTTTGGCTCAGATCATGAACATAGGTCCACCGCTGTGGATTGATAAACCAGTCTGCATTATTGATGGCCACTATAAAGGATATTGTGGTTCTGTTTGTGATGTCCGGCCATTTCTAAACTGCAGTGGTCTACTGCTTTGAGTGGAACTTTTTACCGGGGCATTGATTAACTTCCTCCCTTCTAAAGATATGTACTAGTAAACCTGATTAGAAATGGTACGTACATGCATCCCATACATACACATACAGTACAGATAAAAAGGACATAGTGGTGGATGGTGCCATCAAGCATGGGGTACGTGCCTGATTGCAGAGTTGCCTAATGGAGATGGCACGCAGGAGCGCCACACAGAATTCATGCAACCGAGATTTCTCGAGTGTTCTTCCTTACTTCTAAGGAGTCGTAGTAGTAAATCTGAGTATAAATGGTATGTACATGCATACTATACTTATACATAAGTACAGACAAAAAGGAAAGTAGTGACGGACAGTGCCATCAAGCATGGGCTACGTGCCTGATTGCGGAGTCGCCTAATGGGGATGGCACGCAGGTGCGACACGCAGAATTCACGCAACCGCTTGGTGCCCACCAAAATTCCAGAACGTCCATTCGGAACTATCACTACTGACTTCATCACGGATCTCCCCAAATGTAAAGGATTCAATGCGGTACATGTCGTCATCGACAGATCAACAAAAACCGTCATTATATCGCCATGTACAAAAACAATTGACAGCGACGGACAGTCAGCCTCCTGCTTGATCACACATGGCAGAGATATGGGCTGTGGGACAAAATGATCTCCGATCGAGGACTGCAGTTCGCTAGTAAAGTTATGGCCGGGGTCCACGAAAAACTAGGAATAACATCAGCACTCAGTACAGCTTATCACCCACAGACCGATGAAGAATCCGAACGATACAATCAAGAACTAGAACAGTTCTTACGGCTTTTCTGTAATTACCGACAAGAAGACTGGGTGACTATATACCTTACGCAGAGTTCAGTCACAACACTAGGGTTCACTCAGCAACCGGAAAATCGCCATTCGAACTCTTGCATGGATATCAACCACGATTCTTCCCTACATTCAACCCAACATCCACTGTACCGACAGTCAAACAATGGCTCGAGAACCTCAATCAACTGAGAGATGAACTCAAAGCCAGTCTAACTTCAGCAGCAGAAATGATGAAAGACCAGCATGGAAACCATTCTATACCGTGGACAGGGTACAAGGTTGGAGACAAGGTATTACTCAAAGGAAAAAACCTAAAAACGACGAGACCAAAAGCTAAGTTATCTGATCGTTGTCATGGTCCGTTCGAAGTCATTGAAACAATCAGGCAGGTCAACTACAAGTTGAAATTACCGAAGACCTGGCGAATACACCCCGTCTTTCACGCATCATTGCTGGTACCTTATGTTGAAACAGAAGCTCATGGACCGAATTATCCCAAATCACCTGCGGAGTTGTTGGATGCAGATGAAGAATACAATGTGGAAAAAATACTAGATTCCAAACCCACCAGAAATAGGAAAGAAACTCAGTATCTCATCAAGTGGTTAGACTACCCTGACTCTGAGAATTCTTGGGTTCCCACGTCAAACCTGTCAAACATAATGAATATGGTTGAAGAATTCCATGAGAAACATCCACAAGCGTACCGACACAGATAGACAGTGTCCGCTGCCAAACTGAACCGAAACAAGGTACCCGTCTAGATGCAAGGACCTTATAAGGACCTGTGCTCGACCATGGATTCAACAAACATGTCTACCTTCACCACATCCACCATCGAGAACTCACCCTCATTCTCATTCTCACCCGAAACATCGCTCATCTTTGCTGGGACTAAGATCCCGTACGAACCTCGTGAAGACAGAATTAACCTCTTCATACACATTGCATGGAACTACAATCCAGACAACTGGTTCTACAATGATTGGTGGAATGGAGCCAACAATAAATTAGACGATGGTTGGGGTAACCCTGACAACGACAACAGTTGGGACTCAGACGGTTGGGGCTCTTGGGGACATCATACCCCTGCAGCACTATGGGATTTGGACACAGATGACAAAGAGCAGGAGGAACCGATCTCTAAGGAGATGGAGAAAAGGCTCAACAACTGGTGGGAAACGGGACTTTGGGATCTACCCGACGGGGTCAACGACATACGAGCTCCGGTGCAAGCTCGTCCTAAGAGGGGGGTAGTGTCACAAATCACTGACCTATTCACTTCTTTTCTCTCCAATCTATTCATTTCTTAACTCCACGGACTACTATTCATCTCTTTCATCTTTCCCATCATCATCTTCTCTGTCTACAGTTACCATCACTTGATCTGACATGTACATCATTTATCTCCTCCAATTCCTATCTCCATGGACATTCTCACTTATTCACTTACTCTCAATTCACTTCTTTTACTTATATACCAAAGGACCTGTAGTTAGCTCTTTTCTTTAGTCTGTTCACTTCATCTCCACTCTGCTCTCAGTATAGTGCAGTGTCGAGTATAGTCAGCTACTCATCCTCTACTTGTCTCTACCATTTCTCTCTCTCTCTCTCTCTATATCGTCTTATTGTAACTCGTCAAATCCATTGGTTCATTGTGTGACTTGGGTGGTTATTGCTAAGTGACAATGTTCTTGACATGTTGGGAAGGGAAGCGGCATCAAGATAGCATTGGCAATCATCCTGCAGCCATTGTTGGAGTTGCTTGTAGGTTGCAGTGGTAGGGCTTTGCACTGTACAGTATACTGGTATGGCCATACTGATATGGCCATATTTTGTACAGGTATCATACTGGTTGCATCCAACATTGTATGGTACAGTACAGTCTGGGTACAGCCATATTACAGGTTATAGTAGGTACTGATAGATAAAATTTGTGAATCATGCTAGGAAAGTGAAGAAAGACACTGACAGTTGAGTTTAGGGCTGGTATAACATTGTCCAAGTGTTGTCAGTGTTGTTGAGACATTTTCCATTGACCTTGGTCACTACACGCCATTGACATCTTAGCAAGTGAACAATGGAAAAGATTTAACCAAATAGTCACCTTTATAGGGCATTTCAACTCTGGGTAAGTGAACTTCAGGTCAGGAATATGATCATTTTGAATAATATTTGCTGATTTTGAACAGATAGTGAGCGTAAACCTCAACTGAGGCATACCCAACCCATACACAGTCACAACCCATATACTGCCATAAACGATACAGCCAATATGGGTTTCAGCCCATACAGTACCATACCAGTATGGCCTTGAAAAAAGTATGGTACAGTACGGGTCCATACCTGTAATATGATACCAGTATAACTGTATGATACCATACAGCACGAAGCCCTATACAGTGGAATGAGGAGTGGTACGCTCTTGTGGATCAAACTGAGGGCAGACTTTTATTCCTTGACCTTCCAAATATGAGAGTCAACAAATAGAGAGCTTGTGCAGTGCCAACCGTTGGCTGTGGTTGGCTTATTCAGTGTGTGCACATGGTTGGCATTTAGATGTGTGTGCATTGCCAACCATTGCCAACCATTGCTTGTTAGAGCCCCTCCTGCTGTATTCTTACCCAGCTATGCAATATATAAGGCTCTTCATAGAGCAGCTATCAGCTTCAGAGGATGCTATTCCCAATTTTGAAGCAGCTGGCACTTAGCCAATGGTTGGCTGCAGGCAAGGGGTGCCAGAAAAAAATTAAGGATATAGGGTTAGAAAAGATTTTAAGGAGCTTGACAGCAAACAAACCAACCACCCATGGAAACTATATACTAAATATGGTAATATTTGTAATCATATGCTATGCGTCATCCAGCTTGACTTTGATTTAGTGGCAGCTTTGCTTTCAGCTTGAGCATGCCTCACACTCCCAATTTTTTCAACAGGTATACCATCCCAACAAGATTAAAGACAGGTCAGTGTCCCAAATTCATGCATTGGAAATAGGATTGTAACTGTCAACTCACAAATCTTGTCTCACATCCTTTTTTCTTACAGGTGACAATGCATTGCTCAGAATCAGAAGCAGCCTCTTCACAACAATGGTTGACCTAGTAACCTGTTTGAGGGCCAAAAAATAACAAAGTCCTTCAAAATACACTACACACAGTTGAAATCCTTGTAAAATTTTCTATATTACGAGGCCTCTTAAAGGCCAAGTTAACTTATGTCAACCTTGAAAATTTTACCACGACCTCAAACTCCCACCCCTTTTCGTTGTCACAGCCAGTCTTTGCCCTTCCTGACAACTGGAATGTCCAGACTCAGATCCAAGGACTGTTGACATCATAACCACAATGTCATGCTAGCATGTCAAATCAGTCCGCTTAACGCCCTTCTTCCCTCTCACTTCCCACCAATTCTCCCTCCCTTCTGCATAACCTGAGTTAGACTATGTGAAAGGGCCTCATAATTTGCCATGCAAAGCGATGGCCCTTTGCCCCAGTAGAAAAAAATTTTAAGTGGCCCTCGGACTGAACCAACCAACCATCCCTATATTGCTTGGGTTTTGCCACCCCCTTGGCTGCAGGGCATAGGGTGAGAACACAGCACAAAGGGCTCTAAAAAGCAATGGTTGGCAATGGTTGGCAATGCACACACATCTTAAATGCCAACCACAGCCAACCGTTGGCACTGCACAAACTCTCTAATGTTTATTTTCTTCACTATAACTACATAGGACATTACGAGGCTGAAGAATGAGGATGAGTTCTTTACACTGCGTTTCCGCGTGTGGCTATGTTGAGTTTGTCCCAATTTCCTCTGTCTGTCTCAATCAAATTTCTTTCCGATTTTCTCCGGTAATAGAGAATATGCGCCCCTATTCTTGTAAGTATTCCCTTTTCAAGAGCTCGAGGGCTGTATCTTCCCATGTATATTGATTATAGCTCTGAGCCTCTGATTCTACACAATGATATACACTCTAGTACTTTTCTCAGAAATTGAACCAGCAATATCTGTTTTTCATTGAATATCTTCACTGGAGTGTGGTCTAGCATCTTAAATTTGAATTCACCGGACTCGTTTCCGCCATGCTCAGCGCTGGCCCACACCCCTTCATACAGGTAGAATGCCAAAACTGACATGGTACAGGCTCTCCGCTAACAGAACTGACCAGGAGTGGTACATAAACACTATTCTGATGGATACCCTTGGGCGGTCTAGATGAGTATGCAAAGTCATTCACGGGATGCTCCCAATCCAAGTCCTCTGAGCTCATTTTGAAGAGATGACCAACTGCTAAGTGTGCAGAATTGCCCTGGTTGGTTTGTGGGTATTCAACGAAAGCACCAGGTACAAAGCAAAAGACAGATGTGAGCATGGTCTTTTTGGTAAGTCGGTAGTCAGTGTAGACAATGGTCGGTTCTGAAACAGTGAGCAGACAGATATTCTCACAGTGATGGAGTGGGACCACTACTGGTGGTTGCTGAGGTGGTGTGCCTTGTCCAATATCACCTGTATCCATGTATTAAAAGATTCGCTGGAGGTCATTTCAGATCAGTGAGGGAGCCTGGGATAGCAGAGGATGTGTAGAGAGTGAGTGAAGAGCAGATATTGCAGATGCTTGTTCTTCATTAGGGGAGAGAGGATTGAGCAAATCTACCAGAGACAGACAGGGCATCCTGATGAGTCCTAGAAAAGCCCAAGGAGACAAGTCAAATAAGCACCTGTTGAGCAGCAAGATCCTACACAACTCACTCCCAATCCAGCTTGATTTCCCCTGCAGCTCACTACCTGCCTTGTTGCAATTCCATGAACCAAACCACCTTGAATAGTGGTAGCAACCTCCTGCTACCAAGCCAGTATTGGGAAACAATCAAGCTCTTTGCGTTCGAGGCCTTTCCTTTCTATGGCAATTGCTGCCAATAGCTGCGAATCACTCAGAGGTTGAAAATTTTGCCATTGGTTGAAGCTATGCTGAGAGCCCGCCGATGCGCGATCTGAGGACCAGAATATCGGAATAGGAAGTAAAAAGGCTGGAAAAGGAGAATACATTAAAAAGAAGGCGTTCAGCCAGGCTCACAGATCACGACAACAAGGACAAGCATCGGAGGTACCAAGTGTGACCTGACGTGACATCAACGACCATGAGAGAGACAAATATTACAATTTATGGCTCCCCCAGGTGCTGCCATGAGCACACGAGCCATCAGCACATCAACATCAGGGTAGGACTTGCTGTCCCTTGCTTCTGGGCCCTTTCTAATACTACCCATCAACTCGGTACTGGTCTTAACTGTTCGACAACTACCGAAATGGGCCAAGGTATAAAATTGTGAAGATTATTCCGTGAGTCTTGTCCTGTGCTCTCTCTGTTTCTCAAACCTTTGTCTGATGAACTATCAACACATTACACAGTCCATGGAACTACCATCTCATCCTCTCCTTCCAACCTCTCCTCGGAGCCAGTGCTGCATGGTTCTGTTACATCATTAAGCCTTCTGAAGCAACAGTTCATTAGGCTAGTGTCCTAGCTGAGCTTCTACTGAAGTATCTTGATCAGAGTGCTTTTCGCCTGGTTCTGGAAGCAAAATGAGATCATAGGCTGTTGTCTTTTCCCCCCTTTTGTGCAAGTCGTCAATGACAACGTCCTATCTAGTCTTCTCACTGGCAACGACACCCAAGGGGGTGGTGGAACAGATATTTAGCACATCACCTGGGGGGGAGGGGGGGTCCAAGGTCCTGCTAAATTTTTTTTTGGACCCTCTCCAGGTGGGCATCTAAGTAGGTTCCTGAGGCCAAGGGTGACATGATACCAAGTTTTTAAGAGGTTTTGAAGTGTTTCCAGCTATTTCAGAATAACAAATGTATCAATCATTTCATTTGAAGTTGGTTTGAGGATATCTGAGGTCCTCCCTCCTTGTTGCGGACAATCTGATTAGTAATTATCAATACATGTGACTTTATCTATATCTTATCAGGTAACATGTGATTTCAGATTTACCATATATGGAAGGAAGGGGGGAGGGGGGGTCAGAGGGTCTTGCTAAATTTTTTTTGGAGGGGATGTATGGAATTTCTATTCCGCCACCCCTTGACGACGCCGTCGCACGCATCATCTCCGCCACCGCCGCCACCGCCAAACATCTTACTTCCGTCACTCTCGAGCTCGGAGGCAAATCTCCCTTTATCATTGACCCCAACTCTAACTCTCCCAACACCTGTGGAATCGACTCTCTCTCCGGATTGGCGTTAGCGGCAAAGGTGTTTTAGCGAAAGACTTCGAATGGAGGACACCTTGTAGCCTCTAGGCAGCGCTGCAGCGGCATCCTTCCAACATCCTTTTGACCTTCAAGACCTCCAAATCCATCAGACCATCGATCCTCGCGCAACAGTGCATATAAGTACATTCGAAATCTTCTACGTAGGAATCGGACACATGGAGGCTATTACTAGATACATACTAATTACGAGGCTGGAAAGGGTACCCAAAACTGGTATCAAAATCTGAGCTATGTGAAGCATACGTATACCCTAAAAACAAAGGACCATATCTGTTCCTGGAGGAACACCAGCAGAAGGAACATGACCGGAGTTGATGTCGAGATTGTGATAATCGATAACAAGATTATAATATACATAGATCGAGATGAACAGCAGTCGCATAACCAGACTGAGCAACATGATGGGAATCGGAAAGAGGATTGAAATGCATATGATGCATATGATGATAATCAGGGTCATAATTGCGAGTAAGGATATGACTATGATCTTGAGGAGACGCGGAAGTGTTCGTGAGGGCAGATAAGTGAGAATCTATAGCCTCGACGATATGTGTATAGTCTGTCCAGCAAAAACAAGCGATTTTCATCCCATCCTGAAGTCTGTTAGAGACGAGAAGGATCGATAGTCAGAAAACTTTGCATAGATCACGACCGACAAGTCACTGATCAACCGATTTCCCCTCACTCACCTCTCCAGCGTCAGGATCCCCACACTCGCTGACATAACCCCTGCATCCGTCACTTCTACTATAAGTTGCACCCATTTCTTCAGCTGCCCACACATAATCTTTATCTGCGCTAATGTCGAAATCATGTAAATCTCCTCAATCTGCTTGGAGAATTCAATGGCAGCTCTACACGCTAGGACTCTGGCAGCAGAAAAGACTGGTGCAAATTCTGATGAGCACGTGGCCTGTTCAATGCCAACATCACCGTCAAGGCCACCACTCCAGTAGACATCGTCTATAATCCCATGCGGCCTTGCGGTGTACAAGTCTGTGACCGGGCTTTGCTCCAACATTCCTTGGATCGTTTTGTAAAAATGCAATGCCAAATTTGTCCATCCAATCCAGAGCGTTCTGAGGACAACGTCAATCAGGAAACTTTGGCTTTGGTTTTGATTTACTAGCGTAACAGTATAATTGCCGAAAGCGTGGCATATATGATGTAGGAGATTAAGAGAGGCCAGGTAGCTTTTGATTACTTGAAGGTCGTAAGGGCGGCTTCGTGCGTAAGCTATCCAATTAGTGAGAACGGATGGATTGGGAGGTTAGTTCGTCGAAAATCACCAGCTGTAATTAACAAATTTTCAAGAAAGGATCACTCACGTCCACTTATCCTTGCGTATACCTCTCTTGCGTGGCGAGTGATCTGAAAGATGACTGAACAACATACGCGCGCATTCAGCATAATTGAACAAAAGAACAGAATCTGCAGCTCACTAGACAGGAAATATCCATAATATTGCCCCAGGCCATTACAGCCTTGACTTAGTAATAATGTCAATTCTTCCAAGGATAGCTGGTCGTGGCCACATATGAGCTGCTCATCGTGAGCTGAACTAGAATAGCATGGATATAGTAAGCCAACAAAGGAACAAGAAAATAGGGGACGCACAAATCTACAGATCTGTCTGAATGTAAAGCCGCAAGCGCGTCAAACATCTAAAGAGTCAATGGCCAAACTTGAAGGTCAGCATATGAAAGAGAAAGAAACCAAGTCACCCACTAAGAAAGATGCCCACAAAACCGAACGGTCTACTGTTCCAAAAGTCCAGTTGTAAAGCTGCGGGTGTTGATACCAAGACTCGGCAAGCCTTCGAACTTGCCACGTAAAAGCTGCACCGTATGAGTTTGGGCCATCATATTCTGTCGTCATTGAGTAAGTTAGGCATCCCTGAGCCCTTGCGAGTCATCTCAAAAACTCAAAACTCACGACTAAGCAATATATCCAACAAAATACAACTAGCCGCATTCTCAGGCGACACCCATACAGCTATACCTTCATTGTGCGCCTGCCTCAGTGCTTCCACTCTGAGTTGATGACACAATCCTACGCTCTCTCTCCGTCTACCGATTTCCCTTAGATCGCTTCTGATGTCTTTCACGGGGTAGTTGGTAGTCAAGATGTTGATACACTCTGCAGGAAGAGGCTCTGGGCCGATTATAAGGGGGTCAGTAGATAACGTAGATGCGAGGGCGAAGATGCAGTGGACCAGGACACATTCCTGAGGTGAGAGGGAAGACGGTTGCCAACCGCATCCGGCGAGACGAGCACGTATTCTGCCATAAGGCATGATAGGGTGAATGTGATAGGTTGTATGGACGAAGTCTATTCCACCGATAAATGAGGTTTAGTTCAAAAATGTCCTATGGTAATGGAACACGCACCATTGAATAAACCCTGCATTAGACGCTTTGGGAGTTGTAGAAGTGGACGAGAAGCAACTGGAGCATAGGCGATCGGCCTTGTATACACATCGTTGAGGCCTGCACTTGAAGTCGCCCACATATGCGTCTGTGGTGCGTATGGTGCAGCCGAACTTGCCGTCAATTGCAAACCCCTTAACATCTCGAGTTCTTGACCATGAGATGTCGGAGCATTACCCCCATCGACGGTGTCCGGATCCATTGCATGACTCGACTTGTCGTCTTCATTGCTTTTATCCCCGTCGTTGGTAGTAACCACTCTCAAGTTCGCTGCTACATATCTGATTTCATGCTTTCGTGTACGTTTTCTTCTGACGGACGGCGTAGTTGTACACCTACAAACGTTGACAGTTAGGAATACACAGTGATTCGTACAGAGACTCACTTCACACCCTTCTCTAGACATCTAGGACAAGACTTTCCCTCTGGTTGAGGATGACACAAAACTCGACGAGCCTTGCAGTAGTCGCATGCTGGGGGTTTCTTCAATCTCGGTTTGTCCATCATAATTTCCATTTCAACCAGAGCACCAGTGTCGATGCTAGTGCTAGGATTCAAGAGACAGAGTCAAGACGAATTCGATGGTGAACAATGGACAAAGAAACAAGCCTAGGCCTTACGACTGAGGTGTGTTGGTTGGTCTGAGCCTAAAGCAAGACCTGGACCCGAGTAGGGATTGAAGAACTCGGCAATGGCACAGCCTCTAGCGCTGCCGTCCTAATTTAGTCCCGATCAATCCCCGCTGGAATGAAGGCGGCGTTTGCGTTATGGACTCGGAAGCTTTCAAGAAAACAAAAACAAATATCTACGTACTTATGGAGTGTAGATGTAGACCCTACATCAGGTTTGGCTCGGGCTTTTCAGGGCTGTTTTGGGCGGGCTTGATGAGTCGCTTTAAGCCCGGGCTCGCATATCACTTACATAGTAGCGTGCAAACTGATACTTGGCTGGCTGAATGCGCTTGCTATCCGCACGTCCATACGAGTGAAGTGAAGGACGTTGGCAATTTCTTATTCTTATTCTTAGAGCGAGAATAAGATACATACTATAATTGAAATAGGTCTGGATGTTGTCTCGACAACATCAGTTTGCTAGTTATCGAAATACAAATATTTTGAATGAAGATACATGAGAAACATCAGTTACAGGACACAGGAAACACAGCTCGTTTTACACTTCAACGCTTGACATTTCACCAGGGGCACCGGCGCCACTGTTACACCTATCTTCTCACACAGACTCAGTTACACCCACAAGCCATTACCCTGGTCTCAAACCAGACTGACGAGAAGAAGGTGGACTGTGACAGGAAAAGAGCAAGTACTCACACAGGCAAGTCCTCAGGTCCAACCAAGTTGACTGTCGATGGTCGTCCCGCTCGTGCTTGGCTCAATCCGGCCTTCCCTAGGAACTGTGTTTCTCCCGCCTTCTGGCACACCCTCACTCACAACTCTTCAGAGCGTTCTGTGATGGCCGAGCCCGCAACCTCTTCAAACTAGCACCTTCACCTCCACCATTGAGATATGTATGCTCGCTTCCTCCGCGTTTGGCACCGCAGATATTGTGCTTGGCGCTTCAAGGCTAACGCAAACAAGCCAAGTCAGCGAGTAAATTTAAAAGCGGGTGGGGTATGCATGTATACCAGTGTATACGGATAATGCTCGACTCCCCAATATATCAATATATACACTCGATGACGCCCAGTCCAGCCCAACCCAACAACAAGATCCTATAAGTATGCTATAGTAAGTACTTCCCAGTCTGACACGAAGATAGAGAGATAGATAGATGTATAAACAGATAGGAGACAGATAGACAGACAGATAGTCTATAGACGAAGGCGAAGCTGACTTGAGGAAGGCAAGCAAGCGTACTACACCACAACGCACCGTAAGTATCAGAATCCAGACCAGCGTTGGCGTACAGTCCTGCTAATAAAATATATAGATAAGCAAACGCAAAGTAAATGTAAACGTGAATTGGTAGATACGTAGGTCGAGTAGCTAAGGTTGAAACACTCAAAACAGTCAAAACAATCATATCATGAAAAAGTCGTCTATATATCAATATCATTCGTTTCGTCCGAATCGTCCGTTGGTCAGTTTTGGGTTCGGGGTGTTCATAAAAGGGAGGAGTAGGAGGAGGCAAGAGGAATAAAGTGAAGTTGTCGTCGTCAAAAAAGGGAAGAGATATGTAGGAGGAGGTGGTATATCACCAATAATCAAAAGTAGGTAAACAATGCTAATGCCAATGCAAAGCAAAGCAGAGGGAAAAGAAAAAAACGTAAAAGCGTTAAAGGGTAAGAAGGAAGGTGAATTGGTGAATAAAGTGGGGGAGGGGGTTTCCGAGGTAGTGTACGCGTACGCATCTACGCCTACACCTGCGCATGTGCCTGTATCATTTCTACTTCCTACTTCCATTCGTCTACCGCTCCACCGCGTCCACCAGCCACCAGCTCATGTGCCGACCTTGGTTGGTTGGTTGGGTAGTATCTCGTCAGAGCAGGCAGATGTAGAGTCGGAGGAGAGCTTGTCCAGTCCAAATCTTCCCAGTACCTCCCTTCACCAAAACCGAGTACTAAGTGGCAGATACCACGTAGCACGTAGAGCGCGTACTTCTACGTCTACTCCTACTTCCACGTTTACGGATATGGATACGTCCATGAGTACGAGTACCCGAAAACCGTCAAGGAGAGAAAAGCGCCCCGGGCCGGTGGTTGGTGGTTGGCGGAGAGTAGTTGGTGGGGGTAACGTAGGATATGGGGAATGGAAATGGAAATGGGAAGGGCAAAGTAGGCACAAGGTACAAGGTGCATGGTGAGAGGTAGATAGTCGGTACCTTGTGAGCGGGTATCGGAAATCTGCGGGTACGTCATGCGGGTACACTGCGGGTACATGCGGGTCATGCGGGTCATGCGGGTCATGCGGGTACCCATTATCCTTTGCTTATCATGTACAATCTTAGTTGATTAAGCCTTATAATTACTCTTTTATTGTGTAGATAGTCTTTTAACAATGCAGAGCCTGTTATATAGCTATTTCACGAAGAATAGAACGTGCTGTTGGTATTTACGTAAAATCATTCATACAAAATGATGGGATTAGGCGGTATATGTAAGGCTCAGCTTCACCCATTATTGACACTTTCTGACCTGCTCTGCGCTCGCCTTTGCCCGTCTCTGCAAATGGGACTCCTTGTAAGCATGAGTATCCAACGTTATGTAGCCTTAGTCACATAGAATATTCTTTTTGTAGAAATGGCTTGGTAAAAGCATCATACACCCCGCTGTTGATGCTATTTTCCCTGAGAGTGATTCAGAAAGTGACGATAGTTTTGATTTCACATTCAGTAAGTCAGTCCATTGATAGCAGGTTTATCACGCTACTCACAGCTGATATACAGGCAATACTGAAGATACACTTGTATTACATCAAGATGAAATTTCAAGACGTGAGTCTTATGTATTCACCACATCTGAATATATCCTTATACCATTTTGATTAAGATACAAATGTATCTACTTCTTTACCCCCTAATAATGACTGTTTTGTACACCGTGAGTGACACAAACACATTAAGTTGTAGGGACTAACCATGAATCCCCTATAGCGCCTGAAGAATACCTAGGAAATCCTGATTCAGGGGAAGAGAAAGATAATGGTATGTACTTCCCATTGGTAGTGGATATATCTTTCATGAATTTGTCCAGGGAATGCCTCAGACATGGATATAGACAATGGAGAGCTGGGTTGTCCAGAAGTTAGAACAAGTAAGAGTACCATTGTTTTGAAATCAGTTCAGCAGGATCTTACATGTTATCCTTGATTCCAGTGCCTCCCGTAAATGAATCATGCGAGGACAAGAGTGGTTAATTCTGATTTCTTTTCAAAATATTTATCTTTCTGACTTTCTTGTAATATAAGGCCTGCAACACCTACCTACACGTCGAGATGAAACCCAGGTCAGGTTGCCACAAGAGAATAGCATGCATATAGATTTTACAGCTACAAACGCTGAAGTTGTTCAATTTCAAGTCTATCGCGAAGGCAAGTAGGCCACATATTTGGATTCTCTCCAACCAATTTAAATACCTTCTATTCTGATACTTATAGGATACACATCCCAGATGCAATTCAATACACATGCACTACAGACATATCAAAATTCAGTCCCTTCCATCAGTATGAGACTATCTTTTTGTACCATTGAGTTATTTGCTAACTACCTCTACAGTGCAGCCTAGTACCATTCCAACAGATCCACAATCCAATGTGATACCAAGCAAATCTGCAGTTGTGCCCTCAGTGCAATCTACCAGTCACTCAGTTGGGAACTTACAAAAACCACTATGTCCACCAACCACAGTAGCTAGTCAAACTGTACCACCCTCTTCATCACACCCTCCAGCAGTTGTTCGAACTGCACCACTACCACCTCCAGCAACTAATCAAGCTGCTTGCCCTGTAGATCTCACTGATCCTGCCCGGCTTACTGCTTTTGTTCCTCTGGACCCTCAACCTGAACCACAGTGCCGACATGGGCATGATGTTAATGTGCAATTTACTACTGTTGACAATTTGGAACAGGGTTTCTGGAATGGATGGCCAAATGGAAAATTTGCCATTGACCTTGATCATGCTACATACATGAAGCATGGAATGCTAGCTGTTCAGTGGGCTACACGGAACTGCAAGGGAAACAATGGAAAGAAAAATCAAAAGGGTTCAATCCATGCTACTACAATAGCTGGGGGAAGGAGAGCTACAAGAAGTGTCTTGGTGTCTTACGATGCACTAATCCTCAGTGTCAAGTCATTACTCAGCCAAAAATTGAGAAAAAGATTCTGGAAGCACAGTGCTTAAATGAGTACTGTATATGTGGGTTCTCACTGGAACATTTTGACTGTGGAGCAATGTCTTTTCTTATTGAATATGCACAGGTGGGAGATGACATCACCACACGGCTTTATCGTTACATCCATGCTGGTTGCCACAATCATCCTCGGATTCCATACACCAAACATCTCACTGCACAGGAGGCTAAAGACACTCGGCAGCATCTCGGGAACAACATGCACAAAAAGCACTTGGAGTCATATGAAGGAGGAGAGACTCTAGATGGTCCAACTCCACCAGCACCACAGTTGGCACAGAAATTTGCAAACATTGAAACCTACCGTTATGAAACTAAAAAAATGACAAAAGGAGCTACAGCAGAAGTTGGATGGTCATTCATCAACCAGTTTCACTCCTGGATCCAGCAACATGAAGATGAAGTCCAAATCAGAATCAATACTGTAGGAAGGGAGCCTGAATGTGTCATATCATTTCACTCAAAGTGGATGCAGGACCAACTCTTGCCAAAAGCTGAGCTTGTTGAAGGCCCTTTGCCATTAGAGGGCATGCTGACTGATGGTGCACACAAGTATTGGGCAGATCCCAATGCTGTGTTGATTTCCACTACTACATTCAATACTGTAATTGATAGATGGGTTCCCTCCATGTTCAGCTATGCAAATGGTGTTACAACTCAGCATTACCATTGGCATTTCACTGCTGTCATTGAGGCTATTGCTGAAGCTGCACATGAACATAATGAGAAAATTACTGATGAGTTGTTTGCACTTGTGAGGGCACTAGATTTTCTATGGTTTTGAAAAAAGCTGATTTTTTTGATTAGGTTGTTGATTTCAGTGATGCTCAGCGCTTGGGATTTATCTCTGCATTCACCGACTATTTCATCCGCCAAGAGGACAACACTCGGACACGCACTGTACTAGAGAATGCTGCTCAGTCACTGATCAAGGGATGCAGATATCACTTTGAAAAATCTGTAACACGTGTGGCTCGACTCAGTAACCATGTGCCACCTGACAGCAGAGCTGAGTTTGAAGAACTGTGCAGACAGATGGTTATAGCTGAGAATTCTGCTGTGTTTGATAGAGTTGTGAAGATCATGAAGGAAACATGGCCAGGGCTGGAGGCATGGCTGAATTGGTGGTTGGCTCCAGAACATGCAAGTATGATTTTTCATAGCCAACGAAAAATGGACAGCAAACTTGCCTCAAAGCTTCCTGATACAACCAATGCAGAGGAATCTGTTCACTCTGTCATATACCAAATAGCAGGTTTGCAGTCATTTCTATACTTACATTAATTATAATTCACTGATATTATTTGACAGGCAAAAACAAGGATATTATCCAAGGCTTTGATGGATTACTCAAGGTTATGCGACACTTTCAAAGAATGCATGACTCATACATTCGTAAGTTGCAGTCTCAAGGACTTACCTTTGATTAATCTGTGAGACAGATGGACTTCCCATTCGATATGGTCGATCTCAATGCCAGCGTAAACTGGACCAGCTTGAGCGCTGTGAGGCAGAAACATTAACAGAAATTCCTCGACGTAGAAGACAGAGTTATAGCCACAAACCATCTCCCCGAAAACGTGATCGATCTGCTCTCAGAGAAGGTCGAGCTCCTGACACTCAGTCTACACTGAAACGGCCCCGAAAACAAGTCAAGATTACAGTCCCCAATAGCTCTGAATCAGAAGATGGATCACCTTCTCCTCCAGACATAGTTGACAAGCAGTTAACTCAGGGTCGCTACAAAGAGCTTTCTCCAGGGAAAACCAGACCAACTGATTCATTCACATCCATAATAGTTAACCTTGCTGCTGCAAAGGAATTTGCTAGCTATCCATGGGCAAATAACTCTTGTTGGCTTGATGCATCATTGGAGATCATTTATGTGACTTTGGCATGTCATGGACATTGGAAGGACTTCTCAAGTTTTGCTGCAGACATAACCTATCCAATTTCACACCTGCACAAAACCCTTAGCAACCGCAGAGCTTGGCCTCTTTCCACTTTTCCAGGCTCTAAAGCTGGAAAATCAGTTATCCTTCAAAACATACGTGATACATTCAAACATGTCCTTGCAGGCCTTCCATTTTGCTTGTCAATAGCAGAGAACTCATATGCTATGGTAATTCAGTTTTACTCTGATCACAGTACAAATCAGAGATATTGATTGCTTATGAACACAGGAACATGAATATCATTCTGCACTAGTAAGTCAAGGATAGTGCAATTTATCAAGCATGGCAACTGATTATTTACAGTATTGGCTATATTATCTCATTCGCCCACGAGGTGGACCAGTCAATCCAGAAGCTGTTAAGTTCTTTCTTCCTGTAGTACAAAGGCTCTCAAGCTGCAGTGAAGGCCATTACCAAGTTGAGAGTCCTTGGACCACATCTTCCACCTGGCAAGAGCCAGCAGCAAGATATCTCCAACTGTTTGGGGGGAAGATTGAGAACTGGTTCCAGTCAATTTTCAACCTATCCTCAATGGAGGTTCCACAGGAAATCCAGGGTTGCTGGAGATGCCACACAAAGGAGGGCACCAATGATCCAGACATCTATTGCAATGGGCAGTGCCAGAAAATGGAGTTTATTAGCTGGATACCATCTGTACTCATCATCCGACCAGGTATGGATGAAAAAGGCAATCAACCAGATTGGGATTTCCCTCGTGAACTATACCCAGGCTCAAAAGCCTCAGGTTCAAGAGATGGAGTGGTATACAAACTTGTGGCACGCATGTTCACAAACAAAGCACACTTTCGGTGTGTTACATTGATCCCAACAACAGGTGGGCAATCAGCAGTGTTTTCATATGATGGAATGGAGAATATGGGTTACAGTCAGCTTGTGAAAGGGAAGATTGGAGATTTACTTGCTGGAACAACAGGATACCAGCCTGATGGTTACCAAACAGTCTGTGCTGTCTATAGCCTCAAAGGTGGCATTGTAGCACAGGAAAAATTCCATGAAGATTGTGTGAAGATAGCCCTCCAGAAGCTGGACCTGCAGTTGGATGGGACCAGATCAACCACTCTGACAAAGCCAGGATATAGAGAAATGACCAGAGAGGAAACAGTGAACTGGAAACCACACATCTCTATCACAGAGTATCAACAAACCCACTCTGACTCCAGACAAGTGGTTAAACCTGAACCAGCACACTCCTACTCACCTTCCCCAGGCCCATCTCCAACTACACCTCTTCGGACAATTCCCTCAAGTTCCCCACCACCTTCAACACCCCTTCCCATTCTTTGTCGATGTGGTGTTGAGAATGATGGCCATCGTGAGCTCATCAAACAGGTCACTGTCCAATGTGATAAATGTCACAGATGGTCACATTTGGCCTGCCTTGTCAACCGCATGGAACCAACAATCAAAGGGGAATTTCTATGCCATGTCTGTGATCCTGCATCAATGTTAGATACTTCAAGCTCACAAATCATAGAAAGTCTGAAGCAAGGTGTTCAATTGCGGGCTAATGTTGCTAAGCGTCTCTAGTAAGTAGTGTTGCATTGTCAGTTCTTCCATTTGACTAATTTGTGATAGTGCTGGCCGCACTGTCTTGGTTCAGATGGATGCCAACACATTGTTTTATTATCCTGGCCGACTTCTTCATCAGGAAAAAGGCAAATGGACAATCAAAATGTGGCGAGGTATTAAGCATGAGAACGCTAACAAGGTCTTGGAGAATATTTCTGTGAAAAGGCTGGTTGATGGATTGTATGGTGATCGTGAGGGTTGGCGATCAATCAGGGTATAAAAAATCTAGTACTTTAAGATCTTTTTTCATACTGATTATTTAAACAGTTGGGCAGGTTCATCCGAACACATGAGGAGCGTGATCCAGCAGATATTGCCTCTGATTGGCAAGTATATCAGTACAACACAGAAGTAGACCGCGCTCTGTACAAGCACAAGGCTATGCTGCAAAAAATTTTGCATCATACCATCAATTCTGAATTTTCTGCACTTTCTGTGTCAAGTGTTCCAGCCCTTGCCTTGTACCTGAATGAAGGTAATCCTGGATATGCAATTTTTAGAAACCACCAATACATGACAGCAGTTACACTGTTTAGACGTCCTTGTCCTGCATACTTTACTGGTGGGATCACAACAGATGATCAGGCTCGCATTTTGAACTGGCTCCACATCAATGTGCAGTCATTTTTATCAGCCCCACCTAAAGACTTTGAACTATGCATTGCACATGCACGAACTCTCTTTTTGGCTCACTGTCACCGTGAGACTTTCTTGGGATGTATTGAAGCAGGGTTGTCAGAGCTGGAGAGAGAGCAGTCAGTTCTCCACCAAGCATGGCAACGATTGGTTGATTTTAGTGGGAAGACTGTGGATGGCAAAATGAAGAGATTGAAGGCAGATGTTGATAGAGAGGCTCTCCAAATTCTGGAAAAAGTCATGTTTGATAGATCACAGAAGGCTGGTGTGGCAGGAAGCGAACAATGGGGCCTGGATGTTGGTCCTCCTGAGGATTTGTGGTGGCCTTATGATGGTCCAGAGAAAAATGATCCAGATCTGCGTGTTGCTACAGAATCTGACCTTGAGGTGCAGTATTATCTTGGCGTTATTAAATATTGTTCTTGCTAACTGTGGTTTAGGAGAGTGAATTTTGTAAAGCTGAAAGAGAGAAGATGGAGCAGAAGGTAAGGGAGAAGGAGGCAGAGAAGCAGAACCATGCACCTCCACGGCCAAAACCAAGGCCATTGACCAAGGAACAAGCAGCAGAACGTAGTAAAAAGGCTTTACAAGAAGCTGGACTTACAGCTGAAAGGCCTGACCTTGCTAAAGAGAAAGTAGTTAAGACATTGCAGACAGTCCAGGAGAATGCACAGTTGCGTAGATCTAAGCGGGTGGCAGATCAAACAAAAGAGACTGAGGAGACAGAGAATAATAAAAAATCCAAGAAACAAAGGAAACAATAATTTAGAATACTGATCTGGGAGGCATACTAAGTAGTTCAGAGTCATAAATGTAGATACAGAGTCCTTGTTATCAGCCTGCTGAAATTTTGATCATGAGATCCATGAGAATGATACTGAATATTACTACAGCAGGCAGGTTACTGTCTCAGCATGAATAAGAGTTCAGTCACACATCACAGCCAAAAGAAGCTAAGGCCAGATTTGACATTTTCTATTTTTTTCAGATTTTTTTGGATTTTTTTTTTGTCAGAAAGACTGAACTTTCGTTCATGCCAGGACAGTAGTATATATGTGCAAATACCATTAGTTCCTTCCAACGGACTCTCATACAACATAAAGGCGAGAAACACAGTATCCGCTAGGTACCCGCATAGGTGCCCGCATGGTACCCGCATGGTGCCCGCATGGTGCCCGCATGGGTACCCGCATGTGCACAGCCACTGCGGGTACCATGCGGGTACCATGCGGGTGCATTACCAGCATCCACACAACATCTAAATCACTTCTAATGGATTGAAAATAAGGAATGCTGTAGCTCCTGTACTAATAGCCAGTACCTTGACATATTCAATGTGTAGAAATGAATTTCTATCATAAATTCTACTAAATCTTAGGCTAAATTCACATTGATCTCGACTTTTCTAGGAATTGGATCTACAAATTGCCTTAGTAAACACTTGAAACATTAGCTCAGTGATGTATTAGAATGAGTAGACTGCATTTACAATGCGAATTATGAAGAGTTTTATTCATGTGCAGGCTTCATTTCGAGTCTAAGGGTAATTTTGGTACATAACTCATAGAATATTGGCATGCAAAGAATGAAAATAGTCTCTACTGCATGCAATAGGCTTTTAGCAATAATATCCAGGCTGTTTTGTGGAGAAATACTTGAGTTATCAATGAGACTCTAATGTGAATGGGAGTAAGTGGCTGTGCTTATCCATGTACATTTGAGTTTCACTACACTTCGTTGAAGTCCATTTACAAGCTTTATGTACACTTTTACGCCTCTCTACTATGTTACAAATGCTCGTATGTATGTCATACATTGGTGAACTCAAATGATTACTGGTACCCGGGCCGTACCCGCAGCCCCGCAGGGGGTACCCGCAGATTTACCTATACCGCCTTGTGAGTGGGAACAACGTGGACATGGACAGGCTTGAGACGGGGACGACTGAGACTGAAACTCAGACAACTCAGCTAACCGGTCCGAGCCAGACATACACCGGCCTCTGACGAGCGAGCCAGACACGTCAAAGGTACAAGGAGTACAGAGAGCAGGATACAGGCAACAGATCACCCCCAGCCTCCAAGCCTCCAAGCATCTACATCGACATCCACGTCCATGTCCACATACATAAACCCACGACGCCAATGGATAATGGACATTTTCGGTTACGGTTTTCGAGTAGCGTGGGGTAGCGTCTACCAAAGGAGGCGAAAGGCTAAGATGATGCGATTTACGTGCTGTAGTTTGCGTGTAGCATTTTGCGTAGTCGGAAAGCGGTCGGAAAGCGAAAGTGAAAGCGAAAGACCAATGACAAGAGCAGCGACAAGAGCGAGTGAGCAAGAAAGGGAGGGGGAGAGAAAGGTAGATGAGGTGGGTGGGTAACGCAGGTGAGGCGGGTCAGGGTAACGCTAGGTATACGTAGGACCAAGATGACCACTGGTACATATGCGTTTGTGTAATGTGTTACTAGAGCATGTAGCGATCCAACTACTAGTGTACACTGGTAATAAGGCCCCACATCGACCCATGTTTCTGTGTAGGATAAAGCAAAAGAAGGGTTAGCGTCAGGGTGTGAGTCAAGACAAGCAAAATAAAACAAAAATAATGCAACGAAATAAAGAAAGGCAAAGGCAAGGGGAGAAAGAAAGAAAGAAAGAAGCGAAGACCAAGACCAAGATGAAGAGAAAGACGATGAAGTTGAGAAGTTGAGAAAAGCGTTTCTCCACCACGACACAAGGCACAAGCCATTCCTGGACCCTGGATCCAATTCCCATCTACATGCTCAAAGACCGACTCAGACCAAAACAAAATAAAACAAAACCCCATCTCCCCTCGAAAAAATAGAAAAAACTTCCCAAAAACACAAACGGCCAAAATACTCCATACTCCATCTCGTTACTCATAATTGCAAGAAACAAAACAAGAAGAAAAAAACACCAAAAACCAAATCAAAAAAAAAAAAAAAAACACTCACCCTCCGTTATACTCCTCCAAGTCCAAAACAACATCACCACCGATGCCGTTTCGAGGACTGTGGCTATGAAGGAGTCTAGTTTTGCGTTTGTGTGCTGTATGATAAGAATAGAGGATAGGAATAGAATCAGTATATGAGCAGACGCGGATGAGAGGAACAGCACGAGAAAAACCCAAAACCCAAACGCCAGACGCCAAAGACAAAACCCAAAAACGCAGAAAGAACTAACCTGACAAACCACTCTCTCCAACAAAAACCACGCCGCCTGACTCAGTACAAACAACACCGCACTCCCCAAAAACAACGCGAAAGGTTTATACTCTCCCAACACCCTCAACACGATATGCGTTATCAACACAAAGTACCCCACTACTATGAGCCGCCGATTGGGAAAGTATTTAATTATACCTTCGCGCACAATGTCCGACCTTCGCACGGAATACTTGACCTTCGCACGGAATACTTGACCTTCGCACAGAATACTTGACCTTCGCACAGAATACTTGACCTTCGCGCATAATGCATGACCTTCGCACACATTGATGTCTGACCTTTGCGTTGATGTTAGACTTGCATATTTGAATATCTATACTTATTCTCTCTAGATTTGAGGGCTAAAAGCCCGTTCCAGCTGTATTCAGCGTTGATTCAGCCAACCCTAACCAAGTGAACACTCGATATAGATTGCTGATAGATTGCTGAAAGATGCGGCAAAGAATATTTGGAGGATTTAGATAAGTGATGGTGTAAGTACGTTGAGTAGATATACTAGTAACAGAGTCTGTGAATTAATGAGGCATTAAGATGAATGATAATTAGAAAGAGACCATGTAAGTAAACGAGTGCAAGGAGTGGCTAGATATAGTGAACGAAAATTAATAGTGTGAACTAGAGACTAAAATACGAGAGTCCAGTATGAAATTACCAAGAATACCATCTCAAAACCTTATAGGTCAAGCTCGGACCAAAGCCAGTCATTTGCGGAAGACCAGACATGTTGGGAACGCTGTTCCATCTGAGGGTCATGCCGATAGACGTCGTCAGCCGCCTCGCTCGCTGAATTGACCTCATCAGGCAGATCAGGGGCTGTGTTGTCAGGAACGGCCTCACTCAGGCTCTTACCGTCGTCGTCGTCAACTTCGATGACATCTATAAGTAAAGGCAACAGCGATCAGTAACAATCTGAGGAATATAGATTTGCAACCTACCATTATTGGATTGACGTGATGTCGAATTGGGTTCTGCATCACTGTCCAAGCTAGTAGCAGTGCTGAGACGTGCTGAAGCTATGGGGAGATCCTTGTCAGCGTCTATGGTCTCAAAGGAAAGTGGCTGGGGACCTACCACGTGTCAAACGATGACGCTTTGTTGGTCGCTCTGACTCTACTTCAGCATTCTCACCCTCCTCATCGCTAACAGCATGATAGCGGCGCTTCTTGATTGGTATGAGGGCTTGGGTGTTGGGATCGTCGGAATCTTCAATACTGCCGCCATCACAAGACTCATCACCACTAGCTTCTTCATCGCCAGAGTCGCTGGAGTCGTCATCGCCGGATTGGGAGTTGTCTCCAAGCTTCCACGAGTTCAAGATCTTCTTAGGGATAGGTGATATCGTTGCTGGAAAAAAAAAATGGTGTTAAAATAGTGAATTAACGACAATAGCATGCAGACTATAATAATGACTCACCAATCGCAAGAACACTGTCAATAAATGCCTCGCGCGAGATCCGACTACGCTCATGAACATCCTTGCCGGTCAAATCACCGTCGTCAGGCATAATGACAAATTCTCCCTTGTTGCGTGTACAGACAAAGAAGGACGGGGTCTCTCCAGTAGTCTCGAGGTAGGCGAATACATCAGGAAAGTGTTCCTCGTAAGTGGCAAGAAGCTCGTCTTGCTGCATGTCCTTGCGAAAGCCAAAGCCGTCGTGACTTGTCTTGACGAGACCACGTCGTGTTAAGGCAGCGAGAGAAGCCTTGAGGGCGTCTTGCGCCATACAACATCAGACACCATCATTGATGGCCGAATAAGCGGGTGGTGATCCCGATGAGTCTTTGATGCCTGTATAAGAGAAATATATCAGCGAAAGCAGCTTTAAAAACTACAAAATCTGAGACATGCCTTCACAAGGCCCACAGGTATCGTCATGAGTGTCCTGACCTTGAATTGGTTGAAACGGGGTGCTTTAGCCTTGAGAAAGAATGAGAGATGTTAGGTATGTGTTCTTTGTAGTCAGTGTTAAACTCACAGGGGTTGTGGACGTGGATTTCTTTGAAGGCCCTTGCTGCTTCGAGCCACTGCTCCGAGTCTTGCCCTTGAGCCCTTTACTTGTCTCTTTAATGGCAGTTGCAAGCATTCCGTTGTCATCGGTGGTCGAGACCGGTGGGGTTGAGCTGACGAGGAGATCAACCATCTCACGATGGGAACGGCCGTTGAGATGGTGAAAAGCCTCCATGCTAGGTCCAGCAGTAGGTACATCATCGTCGGAGTCTTCAATCAGATCTGCAACAGATTGGGATGTTGGGTTGTTGTGTTGGATGCGCAGGATGGAGGGGACTTCTTCTTCAGATGTAGAATCTGCAGCTTGGTGGCGTGAAGAACCTGGCAAATGTGAAGTGGTAGGGTGTCGTGTTCGAGGTTTCCGATGGTTGGTGTTTCGAGGTTTATTGGTTTTCTTTCGTCGTTTGTACATGAAAGGAACGTGATGGTGGTTGAGAAAAGAAATGCGACCGTGTCAGACCACAAATCAGGTCGCTCAAGTTCCGTCCGTTACTCTTCACATTTTGAGCTTCTTTCAATATAATGTGATGTGATATTCCGCTTCAAATGTCCAATAGAAAGTTCTATTATTAGCAAGCTCTCATCGAGAATATTCTAGCAAGTACAACTACTACAAAGAATGCAGGGGGCGACACTACGTTGCAGAAGAGATAGGTACTGTCATTGGGCCCCTAGGAAGCAAGGAAAGAACTCGGTTACACACAGCTTCTTTGGTCTCCTTATCCAAATCAAACTTTCCGGAATTGATGATGCGAATGATCACAGCCTCCTTGCACCCTTCCGTCACTCCAGGAAACGTCATCTCCTTGATCATCTGAAGACCCTTTGCAAAGGTAGGATCATTGGGGAATGGTCGAAGAAAAACCGGCGAAAATTTCGTCAGCCAACCTTCATGCCAAGCCTTGTTACACTGAGAATCTACGTGTTTGGGCCCGAAAAAGGGACAGAGAACATCGCCCTGAAGCAATGATGGAGGCGTTGAAGCCATCAGCTCACGCTCCTGAGAAATGCGCACATGAGCCTCAACAATAATGGAATAGACGATGGGAAGCTGATATGCGCTTTCTTTTTCTTCCTCCGAGTAAAAATTCATCGGAATCCCAATAAGCTGAGGAACAAAACGCTGAATCCAACAGGGAACACCCTCCTGGCAAGCTAGCAGGACTTTTTCCCATTTGTTAAGCTGGTGATAGTCGGAAAGTTGTTCAACTGCATGCTCCATTCCGCCCAATGACGCAAACTGATTGGAAATCTTGAGGAGTCCAACGTAATAAGGGATATAATCCTCCGATCTGGCCTCCGGTTTCTTCCAGCCTCTGAGAAAAATCAGCATCAACGAGGACACAATAAAAAGGAAGGGATACGAACACTTTCTTGATGTAATCCAAGAATGGATAAAACTGCTCCTTCTTGACAGTCGGCCCCATGTAAACAGGATCGTCGAAAGTGCCTTTAGCAGCTGATGGCAGTGAGAAAAGATCTTGAAATCCCTCCGAGACATCCGTGATACGACTTAGATTCAGACTAACCACCTCGTCCTCAACCTATGCATGTACAAAGAAACTGCACGTTCAACACATATTAGACTCAAATTGAATTCAAGTGCTTACTCGAATACATATGTTCCGATTCTGGTCACAGTATTGGTGATTTACTTTGAATCCTTGAGAAGTTACGAATGGATAGTGGTCAGATGAAAGTAGGTTGTCACCAAGTGGAGTCAGAATCATGATGTCTTGATGAGAGACTGGGGGCCGTTGACGGTGAGAGTTTACCACACAATTTATGTACCCATGATCAGCACTTATGGTAAGCTCGTGCCTAACACATGTTTCCCTCATGTCACTACCACCACTGCCGATTCCTCGTCATCGTTCAAGTCAACCCGCCAACGTTGTCCAGGCTGACCAGACTTTACGTGATATATACCGATCAGCAATTAGCGTGCTTTCACTGCCAAGTATCGATCCACGGCGCACTGAGTATCATCTGCAGACCATTGCCCGTGATGCTGTTCCTTTACTCATCACAGTTGAAGATTCGTCTGGAAGTTCCGAGCTGAAGAAGTGGGTGTATGAATGTGCAGAGGAATTTGGAGCATTATGTATTAGGCTAGCAGAGGCTGGTGCTCAACCGTACGTTTCCTTACTGTAAAATACACTCAATTGTTACTTACTTCATCTTTACTGCCAGGGACGAAGAAAATCCAAATATACATTTTATCAATCCTGTCACCACTGTTCGTACTGGAAAACGAGGCCAGCCTCGCAAGGTCATCAATCCATCATATCTCCGTAAGGCCATGAATCCCAAACGTCGCATTCCCATCACAGTTCTTGCAAAGGCTTTGAAAGTCTCTACGAAAACGGTGATGTCATCTCTCAAGCAAAATAACATCAACTACAAGCCTTCCAGAATCTCTGATCGACAATTGGACGATGTCATCAAAACCTTTCAACAGAAAAAGCCACGTTCAGGGGAGCAATATCTGACTGGGTACTTGAGGCGAAGTGGTCTAAAGGTTCAGAGGCAAAGGATACGGGAGTCTGTGCGGCGTGTCGATAAACTAGGCCATGTGCTTCGCTTACAGCAAAAGCGGAAGATCGAGCGAGTACCCTACATGGTCTCTAGGCCAAATGCTCTTTGGCATATTGATGGCCATCACAAGCTGATTCTCTGGGGCATTGTGATTCACGGTTGTGTTGATGGATTCTCCAGAAAGGTAAGCCGATGTCTTTCAAGGCAGTTGTGATTTGATGACATGTTTTGAATTATGAGGTCACTGGGCTTCGAGCAAGTACTGATAATAGAGCATCCACTGTTCTCAGGATGTTTTCATGCACTGTAAACAGGTACGGATGGCCATCACGTGTGAGAGGAGATCGAGGAGGAGAGAACCGTGATGTATCAGTAGTGATGATTCTCCATCGTGGTCTTAGAAGGGGAAGTTTTATTTGGGGGTCATCAACTCACAACACTCGTATTGAAAGGCTTTGGGTTGAAGTTGGAACTCAGTTTGTTCGGGCATGGAGAGCATTCTTCTTCCGTCTAGAAAGGAGACATTACCTTGACAGAAAAAATCCCCATCATCTTTGGCTTCTGCAATTCTTGTTTCTTGACACTATAAATGATGACTGCAAGGAGTTCCAAAAGGACTGGAATGCCCATCCTATTTCAGGTCTTGGTCATGGTAGAAGCCCTAATGTGAGCTGATTTTTATTACTGTCCTCATGCTACAAGTCTTGTCATAAATTTCAGGATCTCTTTTTTCTTGGCCAGCTAAGACATGGCATTTACAAAGATGACTGTGAAGGGTGCTCTCCTGAAGAGATAGCCAGATCATATGGTGTCTATGGCACTCCTATACACCGCCATGCACATCAAACAGGAGCTGGACATTCATCAGATGAGGAGTCTGAATCAGAAAGTGATTGTGAAGGTGAATATTTACCACAAATTTCTGTATGTATTATGGAAATTAACTTGAGGTGTATCTGTCCAGAATGGTATGGAATAGACGATGAAACCAATTCAGGTAAGTAAACAATTTTGGATATGGTTCTTCTGTAATAAAATTTAATTTAGCTGATTCCTGGTATGGGATTGGAGGTGAAGCAGATGATGTAGAGGTACAGGCACAGTTTGAGTCTGGTCAGTCCAAATATATCTTTTTGATACATCTTACCTTACAAAATATGTGATTTTGGTGCAGACAATGAATCATATCAGGCAGTTGATGCTCCTGATCATTCAAAACCTTTTGATCAAAAAAGGATGATGGTATTTACAGATGCATTGGCCCAGATGAGGGAAGAAGGTCGTGTACCATCAGGATATGGTCTCTTGGAAGATGAATTGGGGGAGGATGGGTATCCTGGCCTCGAGACAATTTCAACAGGACGAAGTGGCTCAAAAACACTGGATATTGTGCTACCTCATGTAATATGGAAGCCTCGGGCTGAGCTTTGGGCCACAGCGTTGTACTTGATGGACAGGCTTCTGGAAATGTAATTATATTAATCTAGTTTGTATCTAACAAGGTGTCGACACTAGTTAATTACTGAGGTATGAGACTGGCTATAAGAAATTGAATCTTAAAGATTAAGGTGAAATTGTCAGATCTTGTTCTTCAACTTGAGTGTGGGAATGACTGTGAACTCACCTTCAAGATACCCCTGAATCAGCAGTAGGCTTCCCTGAAGCCAAGCGTCATTTTTCTGATGAAGATAATACTCCAGGAAATACCAGAAAATAGTCTAGTAAGAGAAAAGCCAGCCACAACATGATACAAGACTCAGAGCGGCACATGCTGATATGAGCACAGCTTTCTGCATATATCAGGAACATATCTATTGGTAAGTCTAAAGGCAGGACACAGAATCAAATGTTGGACATTGTGCGCGAAGGTCAGGCATTATGCGCGAAGGTCAAGTATTATGTGCGAAGGTCAAGTATTATGCGCGAAGGTCGGACATTGTGCGCGAAGGTAGAATTTGAATACTTTCCCAGTCGGCGGCTCATACACTACACACACTAGAGGCCATATGGATGTCAAGACAAACAACGCGGGATTATTCAGCCTAACGACGTCTCCTACGTCCCCAGAGTTGGGAGCAAACCCATTCGTAAAGGCTAATCTAGTATCAAGGGAGATATAAGTCGTAGCGACGAAAAAGAGAAGAGAGACAAACATCATGGGGCTGAGTGATTTGGGGGTTCCGTCGTCGACGATTGGGTAGAGACGAAGGCGTTGAAGAGGAGTATGGTGAAGAAGGCGGGGATGAGGCCTGCGTGGATGGAGGTTAGAATGGTGAGGGCGGTGGTGCCTTGGGTGAGGAGGAAGGTGGTTGTTAGGATCTGAGTGGGGGAAGAAAGATGGTCAGTGCCGTGATAAAGATAGAGGTGAGAAAGAGGATAAGTCATAAAAAGACAGAAAGATGGATGGACCTAACGACGGTCTGGAAGAGGAAGAGGATCCGAAAAAAGTAGTCGCCAAAAACCCAACCCACCTGAAACACCAACGCCCAAGTACAACGTCGGTGGTGACGACGACGGTGAAGAGCCTGCTGAGAGTCAAGAGGCTGCACACGACAAACGGCACGGTGAGTTACGGCTCAAAGCAATCACCTCCTTTGCTCGCCCCCAACGTTCTCATCCCACTTCCATAGCAGGCTGTTGAGTCAGACAGCCCATTATCCCAGCCTTCTCTTTCTCTCAACTCCTTCATATACTCTTCCCTTGCGCAACCTTACCCGTAGAAGACGCGTCCCATAGAAGATAAATCGTCAAAGCAGCCGAAGGCGGTGGTGGTGGTTGCTGTCATCGCCTGAGACATGCGGTAGATCATCATTTCTGCGGGGAAAGAAGTAGCTGGCTGTCGTTTGCTTCAAATTTTTGACGCGCATTAACATGCCCCAGAAAGGCAGCAAGTTCCCATGGCCTCTTCTTTTTTTTTTTTTCTTTTTTTTTTTTTTCCTCTTTATTTAACGACTAGCAGGCCAGACTAAGGGCCAAGACGTCGGGGCAGGCGGCCCCGGTAGAGTAACTAAAACATGTAACAAACTGAGTATTCTAGGTATAGTACCGGTCCCGGGACAGGCTGTCCTCATCCACACTTAGGTTTGACTGGGTTGTTTACCGAACTGTAAGGTCGTGATGGGGTTTCATGGTGTGTGCGTGAAGGTGTGGGGTGTTTGGTTGTAGGATGGTTGTTTGGCGAGAAAGCGCCGAGGGAAATAAGGTCGGGACAGCGAGGATGAGAAAGAACTTGTCTCCGGGCGTTTTACTAGCCCCCTTCATCAACAAGGATCTCGTACTCCGAAGCGTGCACGCATAGAGTTTTGGAGGTGGGGAGCATTTGGGCGGGGATGTTCGGATGTCCTATCCAAAATCCCCAAGTTCATCGTCAACGACTTCGCCTTGCGTTACAACATCTCGTTCAGAACCTCCCGTGAGGTCTTCCCAGTATTCGTCGTTCAGCATCAGGGCTGTCTCATCGAGCGGTTGATAGTTGGGGGGCTGGGGAGGGTGTAGTGGTTTTCCGGTTTTGGTAAATGCACCGGACTTCTGTATGAATTCCGTGAGGGCTTCAATACCGTCCTTAGTGCCTAGCAGCTCAGGCATCTCGAGGTTCTCAGAGGCCCCGCGGAGTATGTCACGGTGTGGTTCGTAAATGGGGCAATCACATAGGACATGTTCCCGGGTCTGTAAAGCTTCTCCACAGGGGCAGTCAACGTTCTCATCAGGTACGAAACGTTTGTAGTACTCGCCTATGAATCCATGTCCTGTCCGGCATTGTGTGACCCTGCCAAACACTTCGCGATTCAGGCCGTACTTCGTTTCTTTCATCAACTTCGTGGGTTTGAGAGATGGCGGGATCCGGTTGGCGGGGAGGTACTGGCTCGTGATAGGCCGGTTTTCCCACTTCCGTTTCCATTGCCTCTCTTTCCGTTCCCTGTTTCGTCGTATGGCATGACTTCGTGTTCCGATCCATCCCTCATTGTTGGCGAGATTGCAGGTGTCTTTAGCCAAACCGTCTGCGCGTTCGTTCCCAACAATGCCAGTGTGACTAGGGACCCACGAGATTTCGACGGTGTGATTTGGAAGCGCATCAAGGAAATCCGTGACCCGCCTCCAGAATATGGTGCAGTATGTTTGTCCAGGTTTTGGGGAGGTATCAAAGATGGTCTGCACTGCGCCTGAGTTGTCAGTGAAGAAGTGCCAGTGTTGTATCTGTGGGTTTTCATCAGTGAAAGCTTTGGTGAGCCCAGCAGCATAAGAGAGGGCTATGATTTCAGCGTCATAGATCTCGGCTCTAGAGCCTAGACCAATTTGATGTGTGAAACGCTCAACGCCAGAGTTGTAAGCAACGAGTCCTGCGCCTGAGCGGGAGATGCCATGTACTGGCCGTTTGGATCCATCGGTGTAAAGGATAATGTGGGAGGGATCAAGAAAGAGTTCACTCAGCTGGTTCAGGTGGTTGTCTTTAAGTTTCTCAATTCTTTTCTTCTCCTCTTTTGGGTCTGCGTCACCATCTTCATTCTTTGGTTTTGGTGGGGCCGGTTTAATGCATAGCCGGGGGTTGAAGTCGGATGCAGTTCGACGCCACGGAGGGGTGGTGAATGGGGAAATTCGTTCGTCGTTGGGGCTTGTGAGTTTTGCAGTTTCGCGGAGGTGGGTGGTACGTTTCCTCTCGCTCTTGTTATCATTCCTGCAAAATGGAAGGGGAGGAGGGACTAAAGGGGTACTATCAGTGCTGTGCCAATCAGGAAGTCGTTGTATAACTGGATTGGTGACACTTAGCTTGTTGTATCGTAGAGCACATGCATGGCTCAGGCCATCAAGAGTGATCCGAATGGGAGGTATTGAAGCCTCGACTTCCATGGCATCAATTGGTGTGGTTCGGAAGGATGCGCAGATAAGGCGCAGAGCCCTGTTCTGTATGTGAGTTAGCAGTTTCTCATGCTGTACCTTACCTGTCCACCAAACTGCACTCGCATAGGTCATGACTGGGGTTACACAGGTGACATACAATAAGCGCATGTGGTAAGGGGAAAGGCCTCGTCTGGTGTTGCCCAGCATGAAAACTGCACCTAGAGCTTTGCCTGCGTTAGTGATCAGATGTTTGACATGGAAGTTAAAGGAGAGTGTCTCATCCATAATGACTCCTAGCCATCGAATCGAGGTGCTAGGGTACACCATATGTACTTATGGTGTCCTAGTAGGACACCATTGGGGTCAGTGATGAGTAGAGGGGGTCGTGGGTTGCCTGCAATGGGATTAGCCTTGGATCTTGGTTTGCGGTAGTGCATCAGTTCTCGTTTGGCCACATCAATAGTTAGGCCAACGCGTTTGCACCAGGGTGCGATGACACGGTGCCACACATCATGGAGTATTGCTGTGTTATGTGAAGGGGACTCGGAAGATACGAAAATAATACCATCGTCCACATACATGAATCCGGAAGTCTTTGTTGGGGAGACAGCAAGGTTCTTCGCTTTTTGGGCTTCTTTTCTTGCTACCTCATCAGCTGATGGGACGTATGGCATAACTGGAGGGGGAGCAGGGGCAGCAGGTATTGTGAATGAAGGTGGGTGACTGTCATTTTCGATAAGTTCAAGAAGTTCAGAGGAATAGAACGCAGCGAGAATGGGGGAAACTGGAGAGCCCTGTGGAACACCATTTGCTACTGGTTCCATAGCTGATACCTTACCGTCCACGCAGATAGCAGCGTGGCGATCGGCAAGGAAGCTTTCAGTCCAACTGACGAGTTCTACTGGGACGCGCCGACTTCGCATCTGGTGAATCAAACGGCCGTGATTCACGAAGTCGAAGTAGCCCTGTATGTCAAATGTGAGTGCTGTTGTGATCTTACCATGGTTCCAGGCTGCTTCCACATCATGCTGGAAGGACCCCATGGCCTCTTCTTCTCTTTCACCCAACTTTCACCGACTCACACTTACTCTCAGCAGTCTCCCTAATTCCACTGCGGACACCCTCGGCCTCTTTCATACAGAAAACACCCAGAAATGATCCATCGTGTGCCGCGATCTGATACGACTGGAGTAATGAATTATGCCCAATTTCATCGTTTACTTAATTGGCAATAACGCCTTCTCAACCACATAGGTGATTTGTCCAGGGAGTGATTCCATAGGGACAGGACAAGGATCAAACAAGGATAGAAAGGCTCCTGAGAGCTGGTGTAAAGCCGAGGAAGTGGTGAGGAAGTCAGTTCGGGAGTTGAAGTCGCTGCCTAACCGAAGTAGAAGGAGTTTTGTCCGGCCGGGACCTTCATACACATATCAAAGGATGACATTCAATTATCTCTTTCTATTTACAATATCTCATCATCCACTATAGTATCCAATATTATACTATGACCAGCCCGACCATTCCTCCTCCTCAGACTCGAGACCGTTTCACAACGTTCTGACCATGGCATAGTGGGAACGAAATCCATATCAGTCAGCCTTTCAGAGGAGAGAATTCCTTCATCAACTGATGTGTGAAGGTTGAGAAGCATACGCGATACCATTATCCCCAAAAAGTTCGAAGTGAATGCGAGGAGGGGCTCTGTGGTGTAGGCCTGGGGTGCGGCCGAGTCAGATGAAATTCAATAACCAGCAGGAAAAGTGAATGTTCTGAATACGTACCCCGGAAACCTAAGCCACAGAGGTAATTAAGTAGACACGCATGCGTATGGAAAAAGCTTGACTGACATAGTACGTTATCGAATGTGCAAGCGTCGCAAGCAGGTTGAACCTTGTATATCCGTACGTCTCGTAGTTGAAGACAACAATTTAGAGCATGGATACTTACACGTAATATACAGCACCTACGATATAGAACAAAAGGAGGAATAAGAAATTGATCCTCGAATCGTGATTCGTCGGCCGAAGTAGGCAAGACACACTCACCGTCTCTAAATAACAACGCAATCAACGGATCCGGCACCTGGGCAGTGAAGCCACGATAATGTCTCATTGACCAGGATTTCCATAGTGTTAACGAAAACATGAAAGATTCGAAGACTATAGCCATTATCCATGGGAATATGCGTTCTGGTTACAGAAAGAAGAAAGAAAGAGCGAAGAGGAATCTGATTGAGGATGAGTTTGATACAAGTACAAGTGAGAGACCCACGGAAGAACACTGAGAGAATAAAGGTCGAAGACAAAGACAACGATGAGCGTTCAACATGAAGGTACATTTTACCGAGCTGAAATGAAGCTACTCACGTATCGAGAGGCACAATGACTACGCACCCTTCAGGGCGCAATTCCATCCGCGTAATATCTTGGTCTAAGTACTTCCACTGTAGATGAAGATGTAGAGTACATGCGTTACATATGGCGATGGATGCATAGAGGCATAGAGATCAGTAAATTGTACGCCAATTACTTATATTACTTATTTTAATAGAGTAAATACTCACCATAGAAATCCCCGTGATTGACAAAATCGCAACAACCATAATAATCAAAATCCGGCGACTCCGTTCGTAAAGTGCATATATGCGCAAGGTGAGGGAGCCTATCAGCGTGAGCGTAAATCAGGCAAACTGTGCCATAGGAGGGTAGCATACGTACCGTATCCAATCCAGCTCTCAAAATGATCAAAACAATCCAGTAGGAATAGTACCGCATGCACCTAGATACAAACAAGGCGGTTCAGAATCAAAGAGCAGATCTAGGATTTATCTCGATTGGAGGAGGAGGAGGGGGTTTTGGAATTTACTGACGCCTGGAAAGTAAAAAGCAGAAAGATTGGTGTTCAGAGCCAGAGCCATGACATCGGTGTATAATTAATGAACAACGTCGTGATGAATGATGAATCGAATGAAAAGTTATGTACCTACACTAGTACTCATCATCGAGAACGTCACGACCGTCATGGGAATCGTTCCGATCAACCCCAAATATCGGATGATAAGGAAGCAATACGAGGATAGGATTTTAGGCCGTGTCCAGATATATTCGACTTCATCGCCTGCGAAGACATCACAGTCAACTATGAGTACTAAGAAGTAAGACAGATGTTGGGCGATACTCACCGAAAGTGATAATATGATCCCAAAAAAGAATCGCTACAAATTTTGTGCTTGTGGGTTACAAAAGTGTCCACTGCGTCGAAAGCTTGCAAAGACGACGTACTGATACCCAGGAGGTACAGATACCTATGAACCATTCTGCAGACCGGCAAAGTGTTAGCATCAGTGCGTATTAGAAACAGGCACCACTGTGCGGAGAACGGGGCAGGGAACGGGCAAGGACATAGAAGAAATAAAATGGATAGCTACTCACATCTGCCCTTCAATACCGACGATGCAACGCTAGGGATTACTGCCCTGATCCATAATGCTATGATGATGTCTTCCTCAGGATTTTGGGAGATCGTTTTGGTTTTTGAGGGAAGATCAGGGAAGAGAGTCCTCGGTAAAGAGGAAATGGGGAAGGAATTCGTCCATCTCAACTAGTGCGTCCTTCTATAAAAGCTTTTAGGGGTTTGCCACTAAGTACGCCGCCGTCCCTGCATCCCTGCCTCAGGATTCAAAGTGCTCATTCTAATTCCAATTCATTTATGGATATATGTATGCTTGTTGAGTCCGCAGCGGTCAACCTCTTGGGGACTCCGTGGGACAGTAGACTCGTTGTCCATATGAAAACATATAACATTGCATATCCCATTTGTATGTACCTACTGAGACTTCGTCTTCCATTGAGGAGCAAGAGTACATTGTATTAGTAACATGCGCACAGATTTTCTGGTTTGTTTCAGGGTTACAAAAAGTCGTATATGCATATTGCGAGCATATTGTATGTCTTGAGACCCTAGCCTAGCATGATGCGGTCTAGAAATAGAAAAAGCAATGCCGTCTATCTACTAGTGCACTCACGAATTATGTACGACAATCTCACACCACCCGCATTCCCAAACGATTAAGAGCGGTCAAAGTAGGGCTTGCAGCGGCTATAGTTCGGTTGCAAGATGTGGTTGGGTCTTGGAGACGAGCTAGTGTTACTACGAAAGAAGACGCAGACGACCTGGTTTCTGCTTTGGACAAGTTGCAAACTACAATTGATTCCAACGTCAACACCACCGACTTCGTTCACTCTTCCACCTCTCTCGACCTCCACAACAACGCTGCTGTTAAATTTATACATGGGGATGTTTATCTCATGAACCTGACCAACTGGATCAAAGAAAGCATGGAGAATATTAGCGGCTTATAGGGTTATGGGTTAGGAAGTAGTACCAACTCTCGGGAGGGGTTGAGGGAAGAAGGGAACACTCATGGAGATGTGTCATGTCGCATGTCGAGGGGACAAGACATGAATGTAGCCATTTTGGAGGGAGATGTCTCTACTGGCTGAGTGCTACTTGTCAATGGTGGTCAACATCGGTCACCCCCATTGCTTCTCATCAACTTCATTGTTCTCGACGTAACCCTCTGGAATATAGACTCGGCTATGGAATGGGATGTGATGCCGAATACCGGATGCATCAGTGGAGTCTAAGTCTATCCAGGCAGCTCACAGCTCGACCCGAATTAAAAATGAGCACTTGAAACCTGAGGCGGGGATGCAGGGACGGCATTGGCTAGCGCGTACTTCGTGGCAAACCCCTAAAAGCTTTTATAAAAGGACGCACTAGCTTGAGATGGACGAATTCCTTCCCCATTTCCTCTTTACCGAGGATTCTTTCCTCTTCCCTCCTAAAATCCTGAGGAAGATATCATCATAACACTATGGATCAGGGCAGTAATCCTAGCGTTGGCATCGTCGGTATTGAAGGGCAGATGTGAGTAGCTATCCATTTTATTTCTTCTATGTCCTTGCCCGTTCCCTGCCCCGTTCTCCGCACAGTGGTGCCTGTTTCTAATACGTACTGATCTAACAATTTACCGGTTTGCAGAATGGTTCATAGGTATCTGTACCTCCTGGGTATCAGTACGTCGTCTTTGCAAGCTTTTAGACGCAGTGGACACTTTTGTAACCCACAAGCACAAAAATTTGTAGCGATTCTTTTTTGGGATCATATTATCACTTTCGGTGAGTATCGCCAACATCTGTCTTACTTCTTAGTACTCATAGTTGACTGTGATGTTTTCGCGTCTGATCGATATCATTGCAGGCGATGAAGTCAACTACATCTGGACACGGCCTAAAATCCTATCTTCTTATTGCTTCCTTATCATCCGATATTTGGGGTTGGTTGGAACGATTCCTGCGATGGTGGTGAAGTTCTCGATGATGAGTACTAGTGTGGGTACATACCCTTCATTCAATTCATCACAACGTTGTTCTTTAATTATACATCATGGCTCTGGCTCTGAACACCAAACTTTCTGCTTTTTACATTCCAGGTGTCAGTAAATTTCAGTCAAGATAAAGTCCCACACCTGCCTTTGATTCTGAACTGGCTTATTTGTCTCTAGGTGCATGCAATACTATTCCTATTGGATCGCTTGGAATACCTTGAAAACAATGGTAGTATACGGTAGGTAGACTTTCAACTCCTAGCACTTCTGTGCTTCCCTCCTAGTATGCTTCAATCAGTCTCAATTCTCCTTATCCACAATTCATCCATCCATCCATACGTTGGCTCCGACACGGATAGGCTCCCTCTGCTTGCGTATATACGCGCTTTACGAACGGAGTCATCAAATTTTGGTTATTATTGTTGTCACAAATTTGTTATGCACCGGGATTGCGATGGTGAGTAGAACTTGATGAATGCGGTCTTGGGTTCAGCGCTGAGTTCTCTGTACGTCAACAGTGGCTAACCTTAGACCAAGGTACCGTGCAGTCCGTACCTGCAGGGTGTCTGGTCTTGATACCTGTCGATGCGTGAGTCCATTTGTTATGACTCGGCAAACAACCACCATCATGTCCAACTTGACTCATACTCGTCCTGTGCTTTGATCTTGGTCTTCTCAGCGTCTTCCGTGCGTCTCTGACTTATACTTGTATCAAACTCGTGCACATTCTGATTCATCTTGGCTTCCCCGTTCTTTTTTCTGTATCCAGAAAGCATAATCCCATGGATACTATGTCTAGTCTTCGAGTCTCTCATTTTTTTCATTAACACTCTGGAAATCCTGGTCGATGAGACATTATCATGGCTTCAATGCCCAGGTGCCGGATCCTTGATGGCGTTGTTACTTAGAGATGGTGAGTGTCTTGCCTGTTTCGGCCGACGATTCGATAATCAATTTCTGACTCTCCTTGATTGTTTCTCTATTACAGGTGCTGTATACTATGTGTAAGTATCAACACTGTAAATTGTTGTCTTCAACTATCCAGACGTACGGATATACCAGGTTCATGCTAGTTGCGACACTTGCACATTTGATAAGTACTATGTAAGTCAAGCTTTTTCCATAGGCATGCGTGTCTACTTACTTGCCTCTGTGGCTTAGACTTCTGGGGTAGGTATTCAGAACATTTATTTTGCCTTCCGGTTGTGTTGAATTTCCTGCGCCTCGGTCCCATCATAGGCCTACACCACAGAGCCCCTATTCACATTCACATTTAACTTTTTCTGGATAATGGTATCGCGCATGATTCTCAACCTTCATAAATCAGTCGATGAAGGAATTCTCTCCTCTGAAAGGCTGACTGATATGGATTTTGCTCCACTATGCTATGGTCAGAAAGTTGTGATCTAGAACTTGAAAACGGTCTCGAGTCTGAGGAGGAGGAATGGTCGGGCTAGTCATAATATAATATTGGATACTATAGTGGATTTGGATGATGAGATATTGTAAATAGAAAGAGACGATTGAATGTCATCCTTTGGTATGTGGAAGAAGAGTAATTCTCCTCGCTGTGAGGATGGTTCTCTGCCCTTTCATCTGCAGCTAACCTGGCTTACTTACATTTGCACCTTCTTCATAAACTCCATCAGCTGGGAGAGAGCAGAATTCTGCGGCCACGACCACCGTTACCGGTACCATTGGTCTGTAATCCAACATACATCATGCACTTTGTGCGCGTCTCTCGCAAAGTGTCTTACCTTCTCTGTCTGCTCCGTTAACGTTGCTGTCTAGATACACATGGAGGTACGCAAAACCTTCAATTCGAGGGTAATCATTCCTTTGGGATGGCGATCTTACAAGCTGCGCAGATGCTTCAGGAGAGCCATGAGAGGTTTGCAGAGGCTATAGTGAAGGTGCACTTATCTCGTCGGACATCTTGTTCGATTTGCGCGACAAGTAACGTAAAATGTAACTAACCAAATTGTCGAGCTCATTTCAACAACATTCCATGCAACCGTGATGACGCCTGGCAACTGGACGGTGGTACAAGTGTTTTTAAAATACTAGAATGAATCTGAGCAATTATCTGCCACTGTTAGAAATCGTAATGCCCAACAACTTCAAAGAGGTGCAATGATTTCGCATCGAGGTGGAGGTTTATGTCCTGTATACATTTCATCCATTGAAATATATAAGATAACGAAGTAGGATACATGACAGTATCTGGCGAGAAACGCAAAGCAACCACAGGAATATTAGGCTTATACAGACAAAGTGGATAGCATTAGATACGTTTCTGGGAAACAATGGGGACCAAAAACTCAGGTTGAGATAGACAGACCGATTACAAAACAGTAGCCAACAGATACGTTCTGGGAAACGATAATGGGGACCGGAAATTCAAAGGTTGAGATAGACAGACCGATTACAAGATAGTCGTAGCCAACAGTGCAACGATAGAGAAAACAAGGAAGAGAGAACGAGGAAAATTCGAACACGCTGAGTTAAGATCAGTATTGCTATCTGCAGCCCCACCGCTTGCACCCACGAGACAACACTTTCCATTGCACAGCACGAAGTGCCAGTGGTGCAACATCCACCAAAGCTATCGTTGCAACAGGTTGAATCAGGTGGACAGCAGCCACCGGATGAGCACTGAAGGTCTTCTTTGAGACAGCAGACTGCCCCGCCGAATTGGCTCCTTGCACACTTCTCGTCTGAGTGGCAGCAGCCGCCGTCTGAGCACTAGAAAAAGAGAGAAGGAAAAAAGAGGCTCACTTCAACTTTATACGCAGTGATGAAGAGCTGAGATTGACTCACACATACGGTATCTCCAGTGGTGCAGCATCCTGAACCGCATTCAACTGTTCCAGCCATATCCAAGTCAGCAATTCGAAGTTAAACACTGAACGGACAAAAAGCGTACTTCCACCTGGGCAGCCTTGCCTGGCTGTGAGGTTTTGAAGCAATCCCTCTCCGGTACCCATGAACATAGAGAACCTTCGATCAAGAGTTCCAGGTTCTCGAGCATCTCGCATGGGGATTCGAAATAGTTCTGAACTGTCGTAGAGTTCCAAATCATTTCCAGATGTGGCGCGAACAAATGCCACGGAAATGAGTAATACGAGGAAAGTGAAGATTTTAGGACCCATATGCGGGGCAGTTGAGAACGGAGAAGACTCGAGAGTGTTGAAGCTGTGGCCGCCTGTGTTGTCAGGAGTCTTTTATAGAGCAGTGAATCCAAACGTTGCTGCCGATCTAATCTGCTCATGTTCCGCTTTTAACACTTCCTTGTAAGGTCTGTAATAACATAAGTAAGTCTTGGCATCTACGAAGACTGGTAAGAATGATAATCAATATCAGTGACACTAGTACGCTGTAGGCTCTAGGAAACGAATCAGAAGCTGTTAGCACACATGTGCCCCAAGGTCTATCATTGGAAGAAATCCATGAAGCGACCTAGTCTCGATACCAGACTGACGATATCTACTATGTAGATATCCTACCCGAGACCCATGGGAATTTGATGTCGGCTTGATAGTGTCACTAGAGTTCCAAGCAGGCAAGAATAACCTGCAGGCATTTTAGACAGATAACGAGCATACAAGATTCAATAGCACAGGCCCCCAGGCATTTCGAGTAAGAAAGTGGACAAACGACAGTCACGCCACCATCGAATTCCCAGTCACGGGGTCTCTGGGTGGGTCACTTCACGGATTTCTCCAATGACAGCCCTTTGATGTGCCCTTATTTGATGTCATCATGAACTACCTGAAGCTTCGCTGCACAGTGACAGAACTTTAACCAGCTGATTTGGCGCCTACGAAAGCCAACGGCCCTTTGATATTGGGTTAGGGTGCTACAGAAGAAGTGACAGCCTAGCGACGTGATCTGGTGGGCCCAAGGTGGGCCCAGGTCCTACAGACCCTCTTCAATGACCCGTCATATGCTGTCATCCTTACTCATCGCCTTTCTCCGCGTATGTATCATTCAGCCTTTCGTGTTAGATCTCGTTGCATCTGGAGACTTGATGAAAGGGGTGTGGGCCAGCGCCGAGGCGTGGCGAGTACGAGGCCACAGGATTTACCACAGACTAGTCATTAATTTTTGTTCTCATGTACAAACATGCAAGGAGAGAAGCAGAGAGGAGAGGCTGGTGACGATGAAAAGCTTGCACGTCGATTGAGTCGGAGGTGGGCAGGAATGCAGTATAGTGCAGCGTTGACCTGACCGAGAAAAGACAGGGAGAATGATTATTGTAACGATGGTGATTTAGACGAATTAGCGAGCGTCTTCGCAAAAACAAAACGTATATTTGCAATACCAGTATGTAGCGGTCAGGGGGCAAGGGAAAAATCTTAGCGCTGCTGACGCAGCATCCCCGACTCCGGACATTGCCAGTAAGATATCTGTTCCGTGGTTGGCGTCTCCGTATCCCCCTTCTGAAAAGTTCATCGCCGAGACGATGGACATCTACGACAAGTGGGCCGATTTTCTCAAGTATTGTAGAGCTCTCGATGTCCGGGTCAAGCATCGAAAAGCTGAGCTTCTTGACGAAGCCAGGCTCATCGTGGATTTACCGGAAGACAAGTCAGCGATCTTTGTGGACGAAGAAACCGGTAAGGAAGTTTACCGCGGTTGGAGTCATATGTTTTGAATAAATAGTAGATTTATTGAAAGTAGATACAAGTTACAGCGATTCAGTAGTTTTAAGAGACGGTACTAGATTCAGAGTTGGATACTAGTATACAGAAGTTAGAAAGGTTTTCAACCAGGCGATGAGTACAAGGATGGAGGGTAAGATAAAAGCAGTAAGAGTGAGTACAATTGTCAGTCAGGATGATGAAAACGACGGAAGTCGAAGAAATGATGAAGTTTGGATTTATCAGGCAGAAGAAGTTTTGTTTTTTTTTCGAATCACTGCGGGTTTGAATGCGAGTATTGGGATTGTTGGAAGTGACTGGAGTCGAAGGCGTAACGGTGATATTATCAGCGTCAGCGTTGGACTTAGCGTAAGGTCTGCGGGCTCTGATCCAGACAGAGTGGCAGAGGAGTGGTATGGAGATGAAGGTGGATCGGAGATGGTGAGAGTGGTCGCTTCAACGGTGATGGAGGATTCAGGTTACCGAAGAGGTTATCGTAGAAAGAGCGCATGTCTTCGTGTCTCGTTGGTAACAGAAGCAGACGTTCAATGACTGCGAGACCAGTATCCTTTTGATATTTGAAACTGAAAGAGTATTAGAAGAGAAGCGATGAAAAGGAGTAATAGCTTACTAGCGGGTACAAAATTGGACGACAAATTTAGCGCCTGGTTTAAAGAAGTGGTTGTAGAAGTTGGGATGGAGTTTGTCACCGTTCGGTTTGAAGATCATTGGGTTCTTCAACGTGGACGTTCATGAGATTTTGAGTTCGAGAGAGTTTTTGATACTTTTGGAGGGGATCGTGCATCTGAGAAAGAAGCCAACGGGAACCGTCGACTACAGAAGGCGTTATGATACGGAAAGTGCTGAAAACAGGTTAGACTTACTAGGACGAGGGAGTAATCCTTGGTTCATGAAAGCAGCTTCGCGCTGTGCATCTGCATATTGTTCAGAATGGAGAGAAAAAACGAGAAGGAATTACACACTTGTTGCAGTGGCGAAATCAAAGGCAGGAGTTTTAAAAGGGAAGGGGGGTTTGTAGATGGTGGTTTCGCAGAGGAGCTTGGTGAGACTGATTTGTCGTTGTTCGTGGATGGAGTGGTTCCTTTCGGAGTAGATTTGGTAGAAGACGAAAGTCGTTTCCTGGCAGCAACAGCTGCTGCAAGGTTGGAGTCAATGTCGGCTTGGGATGCCTTAGGTGCTTCCTGTTGTTTACTAGTTGGAGGAAGATCGGAGACAAAAAGCTCGGTGGAAAACACGAGATCATTCGGGTCTTTGTTACCCCATCCTGGATACGTTGACTGAAGAAAGGATGGTTGGAGGAGGTCTTAAGGGAATAGGGAAAAGCTCACCGTTTACTTTCTTGTCAGGACCAAAGATCTTTTTCCAACCCGATGCGACGATGTTGCGATAGATGTCAAAGATGATTTGTGCATCCTGTACAACGAGGTCTTCGTCTTCAGAGAGACCATGAATGGTGGAGATTGGTTGACTATCGATAATAGCTCGACAATGTGCAAGGCGATCAGGAAAAATCTAGTAAAGAAAATGTAAAGAACAATGAAGTAAGTTAGAAAGAAAGTTGATCTGACCTGAAAATGTTCTTTTTGGTCTTGAATAAGGTTCATGTATGCACCAACGCATGTTTTCTCCAAAACAGGAGGGATCTCTGCAGGTGTAATCATTGAGAGGACTTGGCCAGTATCCCTATGCTTGATGGAAGACGATTTTGGGTGTGTCAACAGTGGCGACTGCGATGTCTGGTTCATCGACGACGAGAGGATGCTTGGAGATTAGCCAGAGAGCCGCATTGTGGGGTGTAAACCTCGAGACTTATGAGAAGTTCTGAAGTGTAGTGATGAATGCGTGTGTACGAGATAATAGGAAAAATGTGACAGACCTTCGATGGGATCAGTGATTGTTGGAGCTTCTTGAGAAGGCGAAGTGACCAGTTGAGTTTCTTGAGATGGCGGCGACAACATTGTCCCGTCGTCCATGACCGCGTCAACATCAGTGCGAAGAAATTGAGACATCACGTCGGAAGTGGAATAGGTGCAGTTGCAGGAGCAGGGAAAGTTCGTAGAAGATAAATGAAAAAAAGATTTGAGACAAGGAGAAAATCAAATTAGACTGGATACAAGTAAGTGAGCGGATCGACCAGCTGACATTGTCAACCAGTCAGCGGATGAGGATGCATGGGATAGAGAAAGAAGACCGTGATTAATCTGGCCATCGTATTCAAAAGCTCGGTGGCCATCAAATACGCGGGCTGTGAAGTGATTCGAACCTATATAGACGATTCCTGTCAAGCAGTAGATGGGAGCGAGATTTGTTGATAGAGAGAGAGATTGGGAAGGTAAGATGGGTGAGATGTGAGTTTCTGAAAAACTAATGTCGATAAGAATGAAGGGCGGAAGGCACGAGTGCTCATTGGAAGTAATGTATTGGCAATTACTAGATGAAGAAGAGCACGGGAATGATGGAAAAGTGAGACCATGGCGACTAAGGTGATCCCAAAACCACAACTGAGTAGACGGAGATTGTGGCAGATGAGAAAGGTCATCTGGGATTAAACCAAGATTGCAATGGAGACGAAGAGACCATGTTACAGTATTGCGATGGGATATGCATGTGATTGGAATGAATATTTGAGAGGTTGGGTTGGAAAATAAGAGTATTTCGAGCACACGAGAGGCAGAAGCAAGTCTGGGGCCATGACGGGGGAAGAGAGCGGGATCAATATTGAAAAAACAAGTCTCGCAAATGATCCCGGATGGGATCAAGTAGGGTGTGATCCCATTCGATTGGAGAAGTTGTGAGAAATGCACGATGAAAGTGGCTGATTAGGGACACTGCGTATTGGTTGACATTGGCCCATTGAGCTCGGAGGTCGACGCTGAGTTGTAAAAACGTGGACGTGAGAACAGTCAGTGCAGAGTCATAGGCACATGACCAGTTGTTACTATCCCAAGAGCAGCCACCAGCAAAGAACGGAATAGAAGTTGTAGGAGTGATTGGTGTAGGTATAGGAGAGATGCCTGTGGTATGTGAAGGAGGAAAAGTCGGGGGATCTATTCTTGGAGTCGGTTTGGGACTACAAATCTTTTTTGGTTTGGATTGCATAGATTGGGCTTTGCATTTGGTGGGAATAACATTAGTCGAATTTGAAGGTTCGTCGAAGTAGTAATGGATTGGCTTTAGGTCAGATTCACCTTCAATATCTGAGACAGTATGGAATTTGTCGTTAATGAATTCCCATTGAACAAGGGTATTGTGTTCCAGATCATCAAGTCTAGCGCATTCTCGTTGAAGTTCATAGGAAATTTTTGGTTCATTTAGATCTTTGAGAGTGATTTCTTCTAAAATAAAGAGTCCATGTCTAGTACGAGCACGAGAAGCAGCAACGTATGCTGCAGAACCAGTATCACGCAGAGTACAAATGACAATTAGCATGGTTTGACCTTGTGCAGAGTGGCCTGTTACTGCAAAAGCGGGTTGAAATGGTAGTTGTTGCCGATAACATTTGACTTTCAGGGGATTTCCTTGTTCATCTAATAGCATAGTGGTGAAAGAAAACTTCTGAGGTAGAATAGGGAAATGTTTTTTGGGTAGACCAGGAATTTTGAGCGTACTATCAGGAAATTCTACCAAAGCGGCAGTTGCATATGTGAATCCATTGGAATCTATATCCGTTTTCGATGTGGCGCAGGAAACCTGTGGCTCCATTTGTTACTCCAAGTTCAGTGCAGAGGTTGAATGATTTTAGGACGACGGGCATACCAATGTATAGTTGTAGTTTACTTGGTAGAGCTCGTGTGGATTGAGAAGCACTAAAATTGGTCTTTAGGAGTTGTTGTTTAATATGCAGGGAAGGCAAAGACGCTTCGGAAGATGATTTTGATTGGGCAGATTCATTATTTGTGAGTAGGATGACTTGCTCATATGCCGCACAAGTTAATAGTGCAGGTCCGTTCTGGCGCAGAGCAAATTGCTTCAGTTTTACATTCATTCAAAACTTGACGTTTCATATTTGTTGAAACAATGGCAGAAGCGCGATATAGAGTTGGTTCATTTAGTGTGAGGCCACCCAAGTGATTCCAAGCTTTAATTCTGCGTGAGTTAAATAATTCAACGTCTTCTTGAATACAAACACGTTGACGCAGTCGTAGAACAGCTGCGCTGTATTCAGGATCTTCCTCCATTCTCATTTGTTCGTTGAGTGTGATAACAGTATCAATGCTTTTCCAAGCAATACGACCTAGACGATGTTGACATTCATCCTCAGATCGCTGGATACTTGAGGTTATGGGTTTGTACAACGGAGAACCTGAAACAGGGGATACTGGTAGAAATCACCTGCCGTGACGATGAATATTCCACCAAATAAGTCATCGTGTTTTTCTTTAGCAAACCTGAGAGCAGCGTCTATTTGTGCGCATAGTTGTAAGTCTAACAAGGAGACTTCATCAATAAATAGTAGATCCACATCCTTCCATTCTTCACGTAGTTCTTTGCGATTATGAACATTGATAAGTACAGATCCGTCTTCAACACTTTCACCAAGTCTTCTATTTGCTTTACCGTTTTTCTTCGATTTTATTTTGATGCCTAAGCCTTTGTGGATGGTAGTACCGTCAATCAGACTAGCTGCTTTACTGGTGGGAGCGAGAAAACGAATTCCATGATCCATTCCATACATTTTCATGACGCATTTGACTGTGTTGAGAACGTGGGTTTTCCCAGTACCACCAGGACCTGTGAGAAACATGCGAAGGGGTGGCAAAGCCAATTCTTCAGGGGATTCAAATATAAACCTATTGAGATAACGAGTGGCAATTATACGGAAAGCTCTTTGTTGATTGGTATTGAGATTATATTCCGAAATCACTTGAAGCAGAACGGCAGAAGGTGTAAGAAGGTTTGATGTTTTGGATATAGAATGAAAAAGTTCGGAATCAGGTATAGGAACATTGAAAGGATGACGGCTGCGAGGTATATGTGTAGAATTGGAGTTTAGTTCACTATCAGGCACACGAGGCAAAAGCACTTGTATAGAAGGATTACTTTTTGTGTGTCGAGCTTGAATTTTCTTTGTTGATGCATCTTGAGCAGCTGATAGCCATGTTTCTATGTTAGTCGTAGTTAATGGAGGTAGTCTAGAATGTTCAGACGAAGATTGTGTGGAACATTGATTGCTGTTTGAAGAATGTGTGGGAGGAGACAACCACTCGCATAATTGAAGACTTTTTACGAGACTTTTGAATTTGTCCAACGGATTCAGGTTTATTATTCTGCGGAGACAGTAGTGATTCATCGTCATCTAGTTGCATTTGTTCAGTGGTCTTCAAAGACTGCATAGTTTCATTGGCTTTTTTCACCAATGCAGACTGTTTGCGAAGGTGTTCAGCATCTCTTTCATCCTCACATTCATCAATAGCCTGCCAGTTCAACATAATACGAGTTGCTTCAGAAACTGAATTTATATGTATTGAATGTATCTTGAATAGATTGTTGAAATAGAGGATTTGTGGCGCTAAATGGCTTAAAATGAGCGAGCATTGAATAGGGCATATGACAGACTTGTAGGACGAGGGATTCCACCACCAACAATTAGAGGAACAAGTTCTTTTCCAATGTATCCTTTTTCGGCACAAGTTGTAAGTACTAGATGATGTGATTTGGATAGAGGATGATCTGCAATGAGGTTGAATTGAGAAAAAGTTCCTAGACGATCAGTCTTCAGTGTACGTTTACGTTCTAATCTAACAAATCGAACAAAGTCAAAAAAAACAAAGATGGGAAAGTTCAGGATCTCTATACCAATAATCTAATATTTGGTTTGACGCATGAAGATTACCGTTGTTATCAACTTGAATATTGATACGAGGAGCCAGTCCGTTGACATCATCAATGTAAGGTTGATCTTGTAAAAAATTAGTATATTTTTCAGTGACAAATTTTATAAGCAGACCAGATAACATCGGAGTAGTATCATGAGAGTGTTCAGTATCATTAGATCCGAGAAGGTATCGAGCAGCTTGTTGGGCATGTATGCGTTGTTGAGAGGTAAGTTGAGATAAACATTTCTGCAAGCGCTTCTTGGCATCCGAAAGAGGGAAATCCTTGGGATTTTGTGAATGTAGCTTCTCTAAGGATGCGATTGCTTTTGAGAGGAGAGATATCATTTGTTCAGTAGATAAAGGATTTTTTAGTGATATAATCCGAGATATAGAACATTGCAGCTCTCGCAGCTCTTCCTGATAAGATACATTTGAGATCGTGATTATGTCTTGAGAAAACAAGGATTAAGGGATTGTGGTAGTTGACATCGGAATCAAGTATGGGCAAATATATTGAATTTGTATCTGGTTCAAACCGAGCTTCTGGTTGAATTTCATGAGGATATCCAAATTGACATGGTGAACCAGGAGGTTGACCTTTGAAACAAACTGGTCTACAAGGACCATGCCTTTGAACCTTTTCACCGACCTTTTTATGTTCATAATCAAATTGTTCTTGCCATCGAAGCTTAACATTATCCTGAACAAGATCATCTATAGTGGGTGGGATTGGAGGCTGTTCAGTTCGAGGATCGGAAGTTTTGTCTTGTGAAAACTCGATGTTTGGAAGATGATGCCAAATAAGATTAGAAAAGTACTGTAGAAATCGATCTTTGAATTCAGGATCTACTTTCATTTTAGCATGAACTTCAGAAGGATTTAAACCACCTTGTAACCACAGTAGACAATGTATATGGAATTCTCCTCACTCGGTATGTTCTACTTCTCCATGAAAAGCTCTGATTTTTCCAAGAACGCCACCTTGCTCAGTAGAACATTGTTTAGAAAAGTCCCATCCAAGCAAGAATTGAAAAGCAGTTTTAAAGCAGAAATCAAAAAATTGTGCACCAGCGACGGGATCACGCGAAACACGATGTGCGCGTTCTTGACGAGGAACGAGTTTTTGGAAACATAGCATTGAGATCAACAGATGTATCACCATAAATAACTTGAAAAATTGGACTATGAACGGCACAGGGATTGAACGTGAAATACAAATGAGGAAGACCAAAATAACCAAAGTAAGATCGAATCTGGTTGCGATTATAGACTTTCATGGCTTGGGAACCCGGTAGTTTAGCAGCCACGGCATTGACTTGTTTCAAGAAATGATAGCCAATTTTGTCTTTCTCCGTAAGTTGAATATTGGATTTCTCAGATCTGATACGATTAGAAAGATTATTGAGGTCTCTCGAACTCAACGAAGTAAATGCTTGGGAAGCAGACTGAAACTGTGAAGTAGTGCTGGTAAAGTGGACGTTGAAATGACCTTTACGGCGTTGAATGATATTAAATATGACAAACAAGAAGAAGTGATGATATTAAATATGACAAACAAGAAGAAGTGATGATATTAAATATGACAAACAAGAAGAAGTGATGATATCGGAACTGACGATCTCGGATCAACAGCAGATGTTTGGCGTGTTTTTCAATACCAAGTTTACTCTTGCGACGGTCATCTTCAAAGCCGCCAATTCCGAGAGGAAATAAAGTAGGAAACATTCCACATATGAGTGCTGGATTGTTGTATTCTGGAACAAAATGATAACTATAATACAGCGCTAGATCAGGTAGATCGTCTGTGGATTTTTGCGTAGCAAGGTTGGACAAACCAGCAGAGATCATAGATCGAGCAGGGATTTTTGTACACTCGGGATCAAAGAGACCGGCACGTTCAATGAGAGCTACTTCAGTGTGATGCTCACTTTGACTTGCAGCATCTGCAAAAGTTGTAGCCGGATGCTCGGAGAACGAGGACGTTTCATGTTCAAATACTTCATCTGACTTGGATTGATGATCGTAGATAATACAATCCTGCAGACCAGGAAGTAAGTCAAAATCAGGAAACTGGTCGAGAACTTGCAGGTCAATATCAGGAAGTTTCATATATAATTCGTTATTCTTCAAAAAGAAAGAAAGTAACCTGAAAATGACACTTCGACGCACATGAAAAGCTTGAAGTTTTTTTCAAATCTTTGACAGTCATTTTTTTCTGACCAACAAAAACAATACTAATTAATCCATTGAGATGTTTAGGCGTCCATGGTAATTTTTTCCGCTGTAGAAACAACATTTAATTCGTGTGCACATGTATTTCCATATAAAACTCGAGGTTGAGCCTCATCTGAGGAGCCATATAGCCGTGTAACATGGGCTGTCGTATGATACAAAGCACAAGCCATTTCTTCGGCCCAGGTTATCGGAGGTTGCAAGTCAAGCAGATCTGTAGGTAGTTCTCCTCAGAATACATTTGCAATGGACAAGGGAGGTAATTTGCCTTTGGACAAGTGAGAGAGACATTCTTTGCACAAGTATGCCAAGAACCCTTTATCACTAGCTCGAATTGTGGAAGAATCAAAAAAGCAGCCTTTCAGTAAAGGGTCGACATAAGTGAACCTGTTGACAGAAGTATGTCTCAAAATGAATAGATTCTCTACTTTCAAAAGGGCCAAGGAAGGAATCTTCGACGTCAACAAAACAGAACCAGATCGCTCATCATCTTGACAACTGCATACTGAACAATAAAAAGGCATCGTGTAGTTGGAAGCAGAACAATATGATGTCAAACAATCAATGATAGTACGCATGGGAATGGCCTGTGGCCAACGATCTTTGTCTTCATCAAATTTAGAAAAGAATTGAGTCGCCCAATCAATTCGATTTTGACGACGAGTTTCCATTCGCCTATCAAATTTCTGGTTGTTATCAAGGCGCACCTTGATAGAGATGGATGAACCAAAGAAAAGTCTCAAAATTGCATCGACAATTTCTCCTTGACCAAAAACAGAGAAAGAAGAGGAGTCGACTGATGGGTTTAGAGCCAATAACACTTCAACTAGTTCAATATCATTCAAAGACGAGATAGTCAACCAGCGCTGAGTAGCGAAGCGCGACAGGATAGAAATAAGTGATGCTGATCTTCCTTCAAAGTCTGAACACTTGATCACATAATTGACGTGCAGACATCCTTGAGTATGAACAGGAATGTCCTGCATCAATGCTTCAAGCTCAGATGAAGTTAAAGAGTCAAACAAAACCTCAACAGAAGCAGAAGAGTCTTCAGTCAATCGACCAGAAAACATACGTGTCACGACGGCCCAGACATAGGAGGTTGAAAACTGAAGACCAAAAGAATCTTGCATAGATAAGATCTTTGAGTGATATTCATGTTGTACAGGGAGGCAACTATCATAAGGCAAGATACCACAAAGGAGAACTTTGCCGGCCAAGAAAGAAGCATATCGGGAACGAGACAAATTGTAAGACACATTAGGATCAAATCGATGACAAGTATTGAGCAGTAAGTTGCTAGGCAATCGCGCCAAAATTGCGCAAAGAGTTGGGACTGGGAAGCTAAGAAAAAATGGTACGGAGGCAGTGAGACATTGGAAGATTTCGTCCATGATGAGAAGACAGTTGATAGAGGGGAACTGATTTGAAATAGACGACAGTGTGATCAAGACGGATGACCAGCATCGTGGTAAAGACTTACCTAGAAGAGAAAAAAAAACGCCCGATCATGCCATTTGAGTTTGACAAGTCCCTCCTCCTATCAGAGTCGGGGACTGGAGACAAAGTACTAGGAAAAAACAGGAACAATTCATATAGCCACAAGCGGAAAATGCGTGTAAAGAACTCAGCCTCATTCTTCGGCCTCGTAATGTACAACTGGGGTAAAGTGCCATCGCTTCGCGTGGCAAACTACGAGGCCCTCAGGATTGGGGGAGGAAGCGAGGAGGAAGACAAGGCGCACCCTGATGCTGCCTACGCTGCCTTGGTTATGTGTTTATCCGAGGAAGCCGTGAACAACATCATGATGGTCTCAACCGTGATTGCAGAGAGCACTTGCCGAGCACCAACGAACAGGGGTGGGAGTTTGAACCCGTGGAAAAGTTTTCGAGGTCGACCTAAGTTAACTCAGCCTAAAAGCCTCGTAATGACTTAAGTCACTCAACGACTCAACGCAAGCTCTATGTATGTAAGATACGCAAAAGGTCTTGGGTAATGTCACATGAGTATGTACCTCTGTATTTTCCTAATAACACCTTCCACGATGTGAAATTGAGAGATCAGCCACTGTAAGATTCAAGGTAGCTTCATTACAAAGAGGCTTACAGAGGCAAATTTACTGATTTCTTTCTCTAGAGAGTTATTAGAGGTACATACTCACGTGACGTTACCCAAGACTGGCTTTTGCGTATCTTACGAGTATCACCACATGTTAGTTAACTGGCGCAAAATTTTCTATTGACATTGACAGGTTGCTTGTACAGCTTGAGTATATAATATAAGTAGACGCCGACGGACAGGTTATAACCCTTTTCTCTAGTCTCCCCATACCTACCCTAGTACCTACCTACAGTCTCTCTTTCCCTCTTCTACCTACAGAGCATCTCCCTCTTTCGACCGGAAAGCCAGAGCCCAATCACATCTCTCGCCGAGTGTTGCATTGAACAAAGGAACAAAGTTGGATTCAACGAACCTGAAGCCTAGGACTCCTGGAAACTGTAAATGACCGGGTCGAACAGTGCGATGGATGCTACTCATATTAATCTGCACAAAGTCATTGGGTACGTGCTACCTATTACTTGATTAATTACTTAGACGTTCCGAGTTTGATCTCATTGCTAATGTGCATCGACCATCTTTCGTTCATCATTGGGAAACAGGTCAGTCCTCATAGGAACATGGTTAGTGATTGATTGGGTGAGTAACAGCTTTTTTCTAAACAGTTTATCCGAGTCGTTTTCAGAGTGAGAGTCTGGACTTAGACGCATAACTCGTACAAGTAGTACTGACATAATAAGTATATATGTTTAGGCTTTGTATTACTTTCGCCACTACCCCACGGACAGAATTCTCGTCAAGATCACTGTGTTTGTTGTCCTTGCCTGTGATATGGGTACAATAATCGCAGGATGCACTGACGTTTACCTGGTGAGTCATACATTTGCACTGTTCTACCATACATATACTCAGCGCCTCATTTTCCAAATCATTTGGATACAATATATACTAGAATGCTGTCACCTTTCAAGGTAGGTACATGGACTGGTAACTCTATTGTTTTTTCTTTTTCTTTTTTGAATTCGATTCAAGAAAATGGCAAGTAACTTTGAAGCTGACTCGATGCATCATGGGTGGCACAGGAAATATAGTTGGTCTACAAACGCAACAATGGTAAGCTACTAGAGAAAATGATTTTAGTAAAATATTTGAATAACTTACTCAATCTCATACTCATGAACTTACTGTTTGACGATTGCATCACATGCAGGCCTAGAAGCTTAGGCTTGGCTTGCATTGGATTCTCTGCATCGATCGTGCAGGCATTCATGTTGCATATATATTGGTCTTTGTAAGTATGTTTCGAGTTTATCTGCATTCAACTCATTAATAATTATGTGACATATTTTGCTTGTTGATTCAAGAACGCGAAGAAAAGTGCTTACAGGTGCAGCAGAACTTGTGATACTCACGTCAGTAAGTACTGTCTTCAAGCTTAAGAGCAGCTAGCTGCCCTTGATCATGAAATAATGCTCATCAAGTATAACTCTGGGGCTGGCATCATATATAAAGGCTTGCAAGTACCTTGTACCTCACCACTATTATCATTTTGTTCGAATCCCAAGGTAGTAGTGTTTCTACGTACCCAAATGTTGCCTGCGGGGATGTAAGTACTTTCAGGTTCTGTGTGGTGTCTCCGAGTCGTACCTCACAAACCAAATGAATGTTATGGGTGTTACACCAAAACCCCATAACCCATCATACAAGCATCACAGAACAGAATCATATTGGCATCTTCTACACCTCAATCCTCTGCATCCAAAAGCCAAACTCCTTCCATGTTCTCCATGTGCCTAGCCAACCAGACCAATTCCCTACTCATCACGACACTTATCCATATCAGAGCCTTCAATCCTTCTTTCCCAAAGTCTTGTGGTACAGCTGGGATAGCCTGGGATGAAGTAAAGGGTATATGTTGAAGGACCAGTTGCACCATCTGCCTAGTTGCAAAAATTCTCAGAGGGAACGCCATTGCCCTGGTACTGTGAATAGGTTAATAGTGACTAGGAGATCGGATTTGGAAGAGATTGGCATGGAAATAGACATGGCATTGGGATTAATGTCAAAACTGATAATGGTAAGTACATCACTGAAGACCTGTTTGGGGCATTGTGAGGTATCCCCAGTTTGTCCCATAGTTGTAACAATCTAACCTGCTTCTTGGGCATCTCTCTATCTCCATATAACCCCATCTTCGCTTCTTCCTCGAAACTGAAATTATCATCCACATAAGTGAATATGTCACCTAGACCCTTCACATATCTCACTATCCAAGCCACTAAACCCATCCAAGAACTGTTTACATCACCAGTGCCTTTGTTTCCAAAATTATTGTTGTGATCCATGTTGTAGGTTGCTTCATTTGATATAGTGGGTGCATTGGGGATCGTCAATATGCATCCGCTACATTGCATTTGAATGCAACTAACTTCATATCTTGGCTGTACTTCCTTCAGAGCCTGAGTAATGCAGTACTGAGGTCATGTAGATTGTCAAGGGGTGTCCAGATATTGGATCTGTCAATGAATGAGTTGATGGGAAATGGTTCAGTGGAGTGGTGAACTGTCATGCGCAGTTTGTCAGTATTGGGTTTGGGAATGACTATGACAGGGATGGTGTGCATGCCTGGGAGTAAAGTGGGAAAGGAACATGAAAAACGGCCCTTTGCGATTTATATGTCATGTTGTTCCTGAGCGAACCTGACATGGGCAGGATCTTTGATTGGGTAGGAGTGGTTGAGAGTGATTGGGATGTCTTGTGTAGAATAATTGGCCCAGGGCCAGTAACCCTTTTTGAGTCATTGGCAGACAGAATCCACATAAGCTCAGTTGGGATGAGATACAAGGAGTTCCCTCAGACAATTAATGTTGATTGGAGTTTTGATTCTGAATAAATCTAAATTGCTTCTGATTGTGGTAAGGGCTACTGGGGTAAGGGGCCACTGCTTCACATGGCAAGTTACGGGGCCCCTTACCCTTGTCATACTCAGCAGTACCAAGAATCGTGTTCATATAATACATTAGATCTTCCATGTAGAGCATAGGTAAGAGAAAACACAAAGACAAAAAACAGATACTGTACTATTTGATCACAAGTTCACATAACGCATCACTCATCCCCTTTGAACTGGCTCAAAATGCTTCTTGTAACATGTAACGGACATATTTTTGAGCAGTTCGTTACCAAAAGAGGGTCATGGGAGCACTGGCTTCGCTGGCAACCTTTCCAATATGGTAACTCAGGATGAAAGTATTGTGTCACACTCAAAGTCAATGAACTTATGGTTAAAATAGTACAGTAATGGACAACATCAAGTGGTAATAATTGCAGATGTACAGCAATGATGGGTGAGGCAGAACTCCCATCAACAAACATTGGCATAATCCACTTCCTGAGTTAAAGAAAGTGGCAATGAAGAACAAACAGACAGTCAAAGGGTATGGGAGAATCTGCAATATGGCTTGGTAGAGTGATAGATGTAGACATATGACTCAACACTGTGCACCAGCTGCAAGAGAAACAACAAAATGTAGGTGAAAATATAAAACAAGACCAATGTGGATACTCACAAAGACTCAGTGAAGGAGATAAATTCTCATATATCAGCCTAAATGTTAAGATTCCCACAAAAGTAATCAAAAAACTACGTCCCTCTGAGCAAGATTTATAACTTCAGAAAGGCGTTGAGACAGATGATTGAGCTGAGCAAGAGGCAGCCTGACAGAGTCCAGTTCAGCAAGAATGTTTGATTGAGTTGTTGTCTGCAGAGGACATGGTGCAAAGAAGAAAGGCTCAAAATTGAGTGCCAGTTTGAGAGCATATACTGAAGAGAAGACTCAGCAGAAAGTATCCAACACTGTACACTCTTTCCTTTCAACATGTGTGTTATATCACTCCCAAGCCCCTGGGTTGATGGGCTCACCAATAGAATCAAGGACACAACAAAATGAGCTACTGCAACAACCAACAACTGAGGTCTATCAAATGTGAAAAGATGACTCACCCAACCTCGTCAACAACCTAATCCTAATTGCTGTTGGTGCACTGTAATGAGTCAAATTGTGTGTGTTGACAGGTTCCCAGTACTAGAAGAACCAGGGTGCACTGGTATTGACTCCTGTTCCATGTGAATGATGTCATGGGTCTCAACTGTGATTCCAGCTGATGAGTGCCAACAAACAGGGGTGGGAGTTTGAACCTGTGGAAAAGATCTGGGAGGTCACTATGACATAAATTAACTCAGCCTAAAGGCCTCGTAATTGAATTGAGTTTCTTGCAATCAGGCACATCAGGCATGGGGTCCATTATCTCCATGGTGTCTGCCAGTGTCAACCTCACCCATCTCCCTTCCATCTTGACCATCCCTTTCTTCCCAATCTCCTTCCCACCCCCTCACACCCAGTTTATCATCTTGCCACATCAACTCTCTCACATACCTTGGCCTCATCCCCAACTTCTCCCTAAAATCCACTGGGGAAAGGTGCCACTGCTTCGCATTGCAAATTATGAGGCCCATTGGACAAGTAAAATGGTTTCGTATGCAGTAAAAAATTAGATAGAGCTCAATAGCTTAATGTAACGATGCCTTTAAATGACCTTGGATGGGGTGGAGGAAGCAATAGTGATTCAGAGAGCGGCTCTTGATGACTTTCTGGCTGCTGAGGGAAGGTAAATGCGTCTGAAGCTTGTCGTGGTTGATGGGCTTGTAGTTGTCGACAGCGAAGGGAATGAATCATGACGTACTTCAATGTGTCAGTTAAGATAGCAGTGTGTGGGCATTTCGGAGCGCTGAGGTGGCGTGTAAAAGTTAGAACCCGTGAGAACCTTTGGCACTCAATTGAGGGGTCGACATAAGTTAACTCAGCCTAAAGGCCTTGTAATTACCCAATCTGGCTCACTTCAAATCACATTGATTAGCAGTATGCAAGCCACTTCGACACTTTGAACAGACGTGGATGTTTCTGCAATATTTTGTGGAGCAGTGCACTTGCCAGTGTTCCAGTTTTGGCAGATGTCAGTGTTGAGCAGGCTATATTCTATATATGTAGCAGCAACTGCATACTTACCTGGGGATGTTAAATGCTTGTTAAAGTGGTTTGTTAGAGGTTAAGAGCAATGAGATGTAGAGGGCAATCTACAGAGCCCTTTTATACTGTTCTGAGTACTACAATACATGTGATACCTAAGAACAATAAGCTACAAACAATAAGATATGGACAATAAGTCCCAGACAATAAAGCATAGATAATAAGATTCTTATCACATCATTGTTGTGATTCCTTATTGTTGTGCTGATGGCTGCTTACATAATTCGCCAATTCAACAGTCAGATACATTGAAACATCAGTGTTGGTTTGGATTAGAGCTTGTGGAAGGATTACCAGGGAATTGGGGCTGGTTATGAATGGTGGAGCTAGCATTGACGATCCAGTTGAGGTAGAGCCCTTGGAAGGCATGGGTGTCAGTGAGTAGGAGGTCTCAATGGCTTGCGGCTTGTTGACAAACAGATTTGTCATAATTAATGACATTGATGTGTTGGGTTGGATCAGGGTGTGATTTGAATAAGTTGTCGATGTGCCATCTGTAAGCTCTGACTTCACTTTCTCTCCAGGGTGATGTGAATTTGAGAATGTCCTCATACATTCTGAAGGCAATAGTCCAGTTCCCATGAGTCCTGACTTTCTTTGATGGTGTTCTTGCTCCTGGAAGCTTGATCTTGGCGCCATCTCTGAGCTTGTAGGTGGGCTTGCTGTCATATTCAATGGAACTGGAGAACGTGAGGAGGACATCAAAATCAATGTGTTTTCCACTGAAGAGGTTATTCCATTTGGAATCAGGAAATTTGATGAGGTATGGGCTGGAGTATACTGAAGCTTCGGTACATTTCAAATCATGGAGCCAGTTGGTGAGTGTGAGTTGAGTCTTCTCCAGGTTCAATTTGGTGACAAACCACTGTGAGGCTCCCTCTCCTTCTGACTATGTCCAAGCCAGTAACCTCTTGTCCACTTTCTTCTGACTGATGTAATTTGCCTTGTCTCTGCTCTCATGTACTGCAAGTCCTTCTCCATCTGATCCACTTTCATTCTCGTCCTCATGACTTTGCTTCTTTGATTTGCCAGACTAGATGATGTCAGCTGCTCAGGTTTGTGCTGACTGGAGGTTTCAATTGGATTGCTTGAGTAGGTCAAAATACATCTCATAGGTGTCTTTAGTTGACGATTTGCATCTGGCATGGCTCTGATGATACATCTGTGAACACAGGTGAGGGCCTAGAATTTGGTGCAATCTCTGGACTCAAATCGCTTAATTTTGGCCATGCATTGCTCAGCGAGCTTGGTATCAGGAGTTGCTGATAGGTTGGGTGATCCATCAAGCAATCCAGAAGGCTGTGTTTGGGAGGCATCAGCAGGAGTATTGGATGAGGCGGTGTTGTTGTCAATGAGGGACTGAGCCTGATTAGCGAGGTCTTCAACACAAGTGATGACAGCTTTTCCCGAGTTAGAGGTACCAGCTTGGTTATTGGTGGTAGGTTCTTGTTCAGCTGCAGCAGTAGTCTTGGCCATAGAATTTCTGAGTATTTGTGTATGATGCAAAAACTACTGTTGAACACTTATAGACTCGTGAGGAGAAATGAAAGTAAGGAGAAGGTGGGGGCGAGACTCTCAGGTCTAAGTATGAAATACAGAAAGGAGTAGAAGAGGGGACTGATCTAGAGTACCATAGAAATAAATGCTGGTATATTAATGTAATTGAGAAACAAATGGGAGAATCGAGCAGCCATGGGGTCCTGTGTGAAGAGTCTATCCATGGCAGATGACAAGGGAAAAGCAATGGACAGCCCTGGGATCCTACACAATGGGTATAAGAGAGAAGGGATGGAAATTCAAGACATAACTCATGGTGATGATTAGATTTTTGTAAAAACCCCTTTCTAGTTATCTGCTTTCATGACAGGTTGTAGTCATGAGTGCAAATAAGAAACAAATTAGGCCGACACGGGGCACCCTGAAACAGCGACGCCCCTGAAAAAATCAATTTCAGAGACTCGAAGAGCCTATACATGAGAGTCTGTAGAATGAAATGGAAATGAATGCATGCACAGAAAAGAAAACAAGAAATAGGGCTTAGTATGAATGCTTCCTCCCAAAGCAAAAGATGATGCCAGGATGAAAAACCTGACCCCTATTCTAGTGTAACTGCACAGTGCCTTTATAGGTCTTTGCTGGGCCAGGTAAAAATCCATGCTGCATGGGAGGTGACCCCACTGCACTGACATCATTAGAAGATCCTGCTAGCCCAGGAAAGAGTGTGAAAAATAAGAGGGTGAGGAGGGTGGATTAACGAATAGAGACGTGTGTCACGAACTGTTACAGTTCTTTGCCCTCCTTCCTCCTCTGCTTCATTATTGAACCCATTTTCTGATCATTCATCTATTGTATTTCCTTGATAAACCTTTTAAACCTTATATTACTGACTTCAAACCTTATAAAACCTGTCAAACTCTATAATAACTATCAATCAATCTTCCATTTGATCAATCTTATCTTTCTCCTACATTTCTCCACTTTCTCCTATGTTTCTCCTATTTCTCCAAGCTTAATCCTATCTTTCCCCTATCACTTATTCATTGTTCTTCTATATAAACCATCAGACATTCTGATTAATCCTTTAGTTCATTCACTTTGTCTCTGCTCTGTACTACTATGCAGTGTAGAGCCTAGTCAGCTCACTCTTGTCTCTTTATACCTCTCTTTACTCTCAATTGATCTCGTTTTGTGTGACTTGGGTGGTTTGCTATTGAGTGTATCGACAACCTTGACAACGTGTAAAAGAAGGTGACTGAAAGATGTGAGTGGTGCAGGGAAGAGTGAGAGAGGTAAGCAAATCTTTTGGGAACATTCTGTACATGTGAATACATCCAAAAAGGTAAAATTGGAAATAGTGGAGTATTGAAATGACGTAGGAGTACCAGAAAGGAAGATAATGAACAGTGTAAGAATGTAGGGACAATGAAAAGCTTGTGTATGGAGGAGGGAAGAGGTAAAAAAGACTCCAAAGAACACATACCACGATAATTAGACTATTGTAAAATCATAGACTTTAAAAATTAAGAACAAAGTGGGATAAGCACAGCCACAATTTTTTTCCAATATGTTTCCACAGATAATCTCTCTACAGGATACCAAGAGAAGATTCCTACACCCTCATGAGTGAATCTCTCTGTGAAATTGGGACACTGAAGACACTCAAAATGTTTCTCACACATCTCAGGTGCTTTGAGATGCTTGCTGCCAGCATTTGCACTTGTCAAATTTGAATATCAAACAATTGATGGTATTAGGGTCATCTTGTCGGAACTTTCATTTCTCGCTTATAAGCATGGCTGCCTTATAAGGTAGTTATGATGTCATCATGATGGCCCATTAATTCTTGCCAGACTCTAATAATAGCCGGTGATATAATTATGAATCCATTATCCAGTGCTAAGCGCTCGGCTGCGTTCTATTGCCTCATCCCAGCTCGTCTCCCTGGTGTATGGCTCTCCAGCAACTCTTGGATAGTATGGTGGTTCATCTGCACAAATATTATTTCACACATGCATCTAGTGCCTAGCTCTGCACGCTTTCCTTCCCCTATTGAATTATGACCATTCCATCTATATAACCCAGTCAAGTTGGGTACCTACAGGCATGAAAATCAAATTTCATCTCCAGAAATGTATCCAGAATGAAAAACACGAAAGAGTGAACTACAACGCATTGCAGGTCAGAGTCATTGACTCAATGTCGATTCATCCAGGACAGGTTGGTCAGTACATTATTCTCACACCTACTATTTTTAAGGTATAATATAGAAGTGAATCAAATGTTGATTTTCAACATGTAGCTCCCTCAATAAATTGCTGATGGTGGAGACAGCCAAGAGGGGTTGGATGGTGTAGGTGCTGATGCAGTCATGTCATTGTTCCCTCTTGGTCTTGGCTACCTATGACAGGGTATCTAAGTGGAAGCTACTGCCAAACAAGTACAAACAATCCCTAATCCCTTGCCCCATGTGCCCCCTTTCAAACATAGTGACGTCCTTGTCACCATCTCCAAGAACACATACCAACCTGGTACCGTCACTAGAAAACATGCTTCACCTACAAACTCTGCTAAGTCCTCCGTTACATCTGAAATCCCTGGTCTGGTGTTATTGCATCAGTCCATCAAGCTGTCACTATCCATCAAACCTCCTGTGCTGTCACTGATGTCCTTGGAAATGCCGTCCTCTTCCTGTTCCTTCATCTTTGACTCGAAATCCCTATGCTCTGCAAACAGCTTTGTCCCTTCCTTCAGCTCAAATCCCCTCAACCTGTGAGAGCTGAATAACCCATCTATCAGTGTACCATCCAGTTTATATGAATTGGCAACTCTTTCTGCAACATGTCGTGGCTGTGACCATTTTGGCAGGATTTTCCTCTCTGTCTTGAAGGTATAGTCTAGGTCACTGTGGTAGATCTGTACTAGCTGACCTTTTTGGAATACCACCTCTTTAGGAGCTCGTTTTATAACACATTTGTCAAATGCCTTCTTCCTCTGCTCTGCGTGTCTGACTGTAGCACCATAACTGTCTAGGTGTTGCTATGCAATGTAAGCCATCTGTCTCTCCATGTCTTCCAGGCGTAGCACTGACAAGCTTTCTTCAATAGGTGTTGGTTTTGTATTGGTGACTAGGCCCAGTAGTAGTTCTTTGGGTGAAAATTTGAGGGATTTGAGGATGTGGTGGTTGATGTGCCAGAGTGCCTCATCGAGGTGATTTGGCCACATATCCAGTAAGTCCTCCATCTTGACATTCTTGTATTCGTCTTCTCCCAACCCCAGTGTGCATAGTTGTTTCAGGACACTGAGTAGGATCTTATTTCCACCCTCAACAAGCCCATTTATCCAAGGTGAGTATGCAGCGATGACATGTGTTTTCACCCCATATTGCTCACAATAGCTCCTAACTTCTTCACAGTTGAAATGGGTTCCACCATCACTTTGGAACACCTCCAGGGGTATGTAACCATGGAAGATCCTGCTCAAACCTTCCACAGTAGTTTTCCCACTACCTTTAACCTTGTACTTGAAGGCCCACATATGTTGTGAGTAGGAGTCCAAGTACATGCCCACTGTTGTATAAACTCCTTTTCCTTTAGGTAATGCCAGGTAGTCACCAACAAGTAACTCAAATGGGTGCCAATGTGCTACTGGCACAAGTAGCGAGTGCAGGTGTGTTTGACCGAAGTTTTTACACTTCCCATATTTGCTGATTGCCTTCAGGATGGATTTGTTGAGATTTGGGCTCCATATCTCATCTAGCAGCCCTATCTTGATCACATCCTGTCCGAAATGGCCTCCCTTTCTATGCCTCACCTCTGCCAACTCCATTGCCTCCACTCTCGACACACACTCAACTCTCGACCTTGCTCTTGCCCCAATACTGCCTTGTAAATGCCACAGCTTCCCCTCCTTGATCATATATCCCTCTGCACGATGTTTGGCTTACTGCTGTTGTTTAACTGTCATGCCACTGGTGAGTCCTTCCAGAGAGTCTATGACTTCAAGTAGCACAGGCTCACTGAGGAAACACTTTCACAGTACTTCCACTTCAGCATCCACGTTGACCTGCATCACGTCATGCACTAGTCCATGTGCATGTTCCCAATCTTCGCTAACTGTCCACTCACTCCCATCACCTGGTACCCTCAGTTTCTCCTCCCACATCCAGCTCAATCCATTCACAACCACATTCTATCCTGGGATGTGTCTGACTTCCATGATGTTGTGGGCAATGATGCCATCACGCCAGCATGCATGTGTAGTTTTGAGGTTTGGATTCAGTATGATGTCCCGGAGAGCCTGGCAGTCTGTCTCAATTTCAACTGGTGACCCCCAGATGATGTCTGAGAATTTGTCCAGCCCACACTTCAATGCAGCGAACTTCAAGAGAAATGGTTTGTACTTCTCTTCAGTCTTAGAAGTTCATTTTGACATGAATGCGATAGGGTGGGTTTTACACACTGTGCAGCCATTTGGAAGTACAGTCTTAAAATGCTGGGACAGTACTGCTGTGAAACATTTGCAGCTGTCAGATGTGACAATGAAGGGAGTCCCATCAAATTTGGGGCATTTCAGTACAAGTTTGGAGGTAAGCAGCTATTTTAGCTCAATGAAGGATTCAGTGTGTTGATGTGTCCACAGGTTTGCTAGCTTGTGTCTCTGTTTTAGATTTCGGTATGTGGTTTTTGAGCATGGGTTGGGTAGTGGAATGTTGACTAGGTTTATCAAAGGCCCTTCCACCTTGGCATAGTCCTTGATCAGGTCCTGGAAGTGACTAGTTAGCCCAAGGAAGGATTTGAGGTTGAGGGCATCATCTGGCTGCTGCCAGTCGACTATGGCTGTCAGCTTTGTCAAATCTGGTGTTACACCCTGTGGTCCAATGTTGGCACCAGCAAACACACCCCTTTTCACAAAGAAACTGGATTTGGCTGCTGATAATGACAGCTTCTTCTCCTTGACCTTCTCCAACAACCTGGTAAGCTTTGCCATCATCTTGTCAAACGTATCTGCTGCTGATGCCCCATCATCTACAAATAGCTCCAAAACCCCATCTGCCAGAAGGTCGCCCAACAGACTTGCTGTCATGTGTGCAAATGTTGAGGGTGCACTGGTGAGTCCAAACGGCATGTGCTTGTACCAAAAGTAACCTCTTCCTTCAGCATAAAAGCATGTATAGGATTGAGAATCAGGGTCTACTTCACAGGCGTAGAAGCCTGATGTGAAGTTGAAGAGGGATAGGTAGCGGTGACTGCTTATGTGCTGTTGCTTGGCCCAGATATCACCTTGAGGCATGGGTGCTACTTTGGTGACCTTGTTGATGGCATCAAAATCCTGACAGATCCTCCACTTTTGCACAGGTTTTTCTCTGGGTTCTTCTGCAATTGTTGGAGGTCGTGGTGGGAGAGGAAATGATGGTGGTAGTCCAGTGAGCACACACTGGTCATTGAGACAGTGTTGCAGCTCTTCTAGTGTCAATCCACCTCCTTCATGTGCTTTTTTTGTGCCAGTGTCATTGGCAAAACACATTTGACCTGGTCTGGGTGGTAACTCTCGATAATCCCAGCTTCCAGCATCTCGTCTATCTTTTTGTTGAAGAACTTTCTTTGTGGAGGTGTTAGGGTCCATTGGTGGACATTTTTCAGGAATGAGGTATTATCCAGTATGTTGAGTTTGTGTACAGCTCCCTCTACTGTATGTACCTCACTAACAGACAGTGCGAAGCAGTCTGCATATGAACACAGCAATGACACCACCTGCCTCTGCTCCTCTTCTGTTAAGTCATTGCCTATGGTGACTTCTTTCAAGACATGGTCGACTCTCACCAGCAGGAATGGGTTGGTTTTCTGGGTGAAGACATTATCTTCTGTCAAGCCTTCTATGGGGATGTTGGTTCTGAGTGGTCCTTCTACCAAGGTCCTGTCCTCCAAAATGTGGCATATAGGATGATCTGAAAGCTGGTCTGTGTTAATCACTGGTTCTATAGATGCAGAGACTTGGATGGGGACTTCCCTCAAGGGGGGTGCACGACTACCCCCTGCAAAGTTCTTCTTGTGCTTCATCTTTGTGAATGTTGTCCATCTACACTTCCCGACTATTCTCGCCTTCCTCTTCACTACTCCCGTTCTTTGTTTCGCCTTATTCTCAATGATCTCATCCTTTGTCTCTCTCTGTAAGGCCTTTTTCTTCCTTTTTCATACATTACGTTTATTGTTCCTCTTAGCCCATACTCTTGCAAAGACATTGATGCCTTGCCAATGCCAGAAGATCTATGGCTCCTCTTCATCCTCTATTTCCTCTAGTGTGACCATATATTTGAAGGTATGTTGAGGTTTATCCACAGCTACCATGGTGATAGGATTAGTAACACTCTTGTTTTGTACCAGGTTATCGCTTTGGACTTGCCTCAAGGGGGGTTCATTCTGATTGCCCCCCATTTCATGTTCATGCTTCTTCAAGAGTTCATTTTGCAGAATTGCTGTGTCAGACCCCAAAGGTATGCATATTGTGTCTTCTTCATAGTTGTGATTTGCCCTAAACTCCTTCAGTATTGGTTTCCCAACCAGGAACTCCCAGGCTCCACCACTGTCGAACACAACATTCCTTCCACTTCCACTCCTCCAAGTACCATTCTGCCTCTCCAGCATGCCAGACTGGGTACTATAGTGCCATTTGCCATATGTAGTCTTTTGCGAGATGTATCCCAACCAGTAAGTCTTCCTTTGACATTGTTATAGACCTCTTCTGACATTGCTGCTACCATAGCACCATTGTCAAAAAATCCTTTCACCACCACCACCTTGTCCAAACTGACAATTCCCAAATCATGGACAAAAGGTACCACTCTTGCATCTTCCTCTCATACTGTGTAGAGATTAACAACCTCATATTCAGACTGTGTGATTACATTGAGAATGGGTGTGTGACTATTTTTGGTCCATGTGGGGCTTTCAGTGCTTTCCCTAGGCAGAGCCTCCTCCTGTCTAGGGACTCCTACTCCTCCAAGCCTTCCATTGCTGTGGGCCATCTGTTCAGCATTTACACAGCTGGCCCTTCTCCATTTCCCTCACCTTCACTTCCATATGCTTGTTCATGCCCATATCCTCCAAAACCATACCCCCCATAGCTGCCAGACCCATAATCCACAAAAGCCATTACAACACTGTTGGGGTCATCTCGCAGGTACAGCCCAAGCTTGTAGCTACACAGCTGCCTCCACGCCCTCTCTTTCTCATTGAGTGTTCAGTTTTGACATGTATCACTCTGGTGTCCACCTTTCCCACACTGGAAGCACTTGCCAGTACAGACATTGGAGGTTCCTGGCTCAAGGGGATAGGGATGTTCAAATGTGACCAGGATAGTGATCCCTCCATGCCATTGAGCCCACTCATCCTTCTGGGCATTGTATGCCTGCCGTCCTGTTTCCATATTTGGATGACATATCAAGGCCATAATGTTGCAACATAGAACAGATCTCTGTTCTTCAGTGAGCTGGGGTCTCTGCTGTGCTTGGCCAAATATTCCTCCCCTCTGTCCATAACTGAAACCTCCTCGACCTCAAAAACCTCCACCTCCACTATAATCTCCACCATATCCTCCTCTAAAACCAGCACCATTATATCCTCCTCTGTATCCCCTGTCACCACCATATGCATTGCCAAAACTGTTCACTGCAAAAGCACCATCACCACCTCCAAGTGTTGTAGACACTAGTCACCCAGCAATACCCTTGGTTGGTGATTCAGGTGCCTTGGTGGCAGATCCCAGCAGGCAGTTCAAATACTCAACCCTTTCCTTCTCCTTCTTCCAGTCCTCAACAGCATCCTTGATGATCTCTAAATCCACCTTCTTCATTGCCTCCACAAATGATTTCCAGTCCTTGTGTGTGCTTCCCATGTTGTCACAAATGACCTTGGGAAGTTTCCTGTGTATGTCTGGAATAAGGAGTGCACTTTCAAAGATCTTCACCTGCTTGGCAAGTCCCTCTAAATCCATTGCCGCTTTGACATGGCTCCAGACTGATATCCCCCCTTTGTCAACCTTCTTCATCAATTTGTCCTCCTCTAGCATGTACTCCATTAGCTCTGTGATGTAGTGGGATGGTTCTTTTTTGATCTGCGTAATGTGTGGCCATTTCTTCTCAAACTCCACCTCCAACTCCTCCCATGTTGTAGGTGGGTCAGCTGTGTCCATCAACTCTAGATACCACTCCTCTGCGGCAGACCCTGGGTACAGGAAATTCTTCAAAGTTTTGACCATTCTGGCCTCCATCATCTCCAAACCCAGCAGGTATATTCTGGTTTGCTTGAACCAAACTGCCACATTTTTGTTGTTGTCAGAGTCACCAGTGAAGAGTTGTTGTGTTGTCATTGTGGGCTTGGGTTTCCTCTTCCTAGTGGGGTTTTTTGGAAGGCCAGGTGCAGGCGAGGTTTCAGGAGTGTTATATGGGTGAGGATGCCTCAGAGCTTGTTAGGGATATGACGGGAGATTCTTGCCAGAGGTCGTACTCAGGTCCTGTAAGAATAGTGGAACCCAAGTTCGTTGTAGGGCTAGATTGACCAGATGTATGATAGTATTGACCACAGTATAACACCAGGGTGTAGATAGTAGTAGGTGTTATTAGAGTGACAACTTGGAGATTGGGAATTGTGACTGTTGTATGTGTTTGGAACTGGGAACATGGATCAAACATGGATGACGTGTGGAAATTTACTGGGTTTGCTTCTGATGGGAATGGTCTGTATGTGTGGGAAAAGCTTCGTAGGGTCAAATCACGCTCTCATCACCAAGATGGAGATGGCTGAGAGGGGTTGGATGGTGTAGGTGCTGATGCAGTCATGTCGTCGTTCCCTCTTGGTCTTGGCTACCTACAACAGGGTATCTAAGTGGAAGCTACTGCCAAACAAGTACATTTTCCTGGTGTTAATCAGGTATAGGAACACTGTAGGCAAGGCAAAAGAGGTACAAGTGCAGTCCTGGTGCTGGGGATACAGGAGAGGTATGATAGAGGTGTGGGTTAGGTGTGGGTGTGCACCTGCCATTGCACCTGCTCGAATTGAGCCTGACAATTGCGAGAACACACCCATGGAGGGTGTCACTCCAGAAGATAGAACCAAAAGCCACCAACACCCTGTCCCTATGATGCTCCACCACAGCCACCATACAGGTTGGAGGGGAAAAGGGCAGTACCACAAACAATTGATGGTTGCACCACTGAAATGTAGAGTATGTGCATGTCATATGTACATATTTCACAATGATCTTCTAGCACTACAATTACAATGCATGTCTGTATATATGAAATGACATTTAATGTACATATGAAGAGAGAAGTATGTGCCAAAGTTTCATTGGTAACAGAGTCCTACCTGTAGTACATTGGGCTCTAAAACCTAACTTATAAAGCCGCTGCCTATAGAGAAACATGGCCAGATGGCGAAGCTGTCATGCTTATCTTGGTACTGGCACTTAGTAAGCATTGAATTTCCCATTTGACGCGGGTTCGAACCTCAGTGGGCACTAGTAAATGCAATACAGTGGGGGTAGTAATGAGCTGAGATAATGCTTTTTCTTTTTCGGCTACCCTAGACCCCTGTGATTTACCTGGCCGCTTATCACGGCTTATAACGACCGAAATCCGGCCCACTTATAATGAAAGCTTTCGCACAATAAGCCGCTTATCACGGCACCTTCCCATTATGGTGCTTATAAGTGCTTATGGTCCGTTATTGCGGCATTTTCAAATTTCCGACACTCTTAGCATGTTTATACAAGATAATACATTGTAATAGCTTCATAATAATTTGTACTCATTGTAATTTCTGGGAATAGCCAATTTCTGTAAAGAGTGCCTGCACAAAAGGCCATCATTCTTATTATTCATAGCAGGTGGTAGGAATGTTTGTACTATCCCATAAACTAAGAGGAACAATGGTTTTGAGAAGGAATAAGTTCATAGCAATGAAAATATTGGTGTCCGCAAAGGGGTGTCTGCAAATTTCTCATACCCGGGGGAGGAGGGGGGGAGGAGGGGCATGTACATACTTTTTGCTTGTTCTCATATGTATTATATTAAACCCGGTGATCCTCAGTATGCAGCTTACAGTTGTAACTGGGCGTAAACAAGAAAGAGATGTCTGCGCGGATATTATTTATTTATTTATCTATCCTCAGAGACTCCCTGAACACTGAGCTTAAGCTTACTCGATGAAGGGCATACTCACTTCTTCGCTATACTGAAGGATGGGATGGGACTCGGAATCAATCATCTCCATCTATTTCTATCTCATCATCCAACTCGAGCTCCGTTATACTATCCAATACAATATTCCGACTAACCCGACTCCTCCTCAAACTCGAGACTGTTGCAAGTTCTAAATCAAGATTTTCCGATGAACATGGTATAGTGAGACTCAAATCAATCTCATAGAGCCTTTGAGAGGAGAGAATTCCTTCGTCGACTGATTTGTGAAGATTGAGAAGCATACGGGAAACCATTGCCGTGGAGACATTGAATGCGAATGTGGATAGAGGTTCTGTGGTGTAGGCCTGTGGTGGGGCAGAACCACAGAGGCAGGGGAAATTCAACAAACAGAAGGCAGAATGAATATTCTAAATACCTACCCCGGAGGCCTAAGCCACAGAGGTAAGCAAGTAGACATGCATGCGTATGGAAAAAGCTTGACTTACATAGTATGTTATTATATTTGCAAGCGTCGCAAGCACCATGAACCTGGTATATCCATATGTCTGAGTAGTTGAAGACAACAATTTACAGCGTTGATACTTACACGTAGTATACAGCACCTGTGATATAGAACAATAAAGGAGGAGTAAGAAATTCATCGTCGATTCGTTGGTCGAAATAGGCGCGATACTCACCCTCTCTAAATAACAACGCAATCAACGGATCCGGCACCTGCGCATTGAAGCCATGATAATGTCTCATCGACCATGATTTCCACAGTGTTAATGAAAAGATGAAAGAGTCGAAGGCTAGAAGCAGTATCCATGGGATTAGTCGGGCTGTGATAGTCGACCAATCAGAGTGAGCACGGGGTTGATATAAATACAAGTGAGAAACGCACGGAAAACACTAAGAAGACAAAGGACGAAGACGAGGATGAGCGTTCAGCATGAAGGTTCCTCTTGCCGAGCTGAAACGAAGCCACTCACGTATCGAGAGGTACAACGACCACACACCCTTCAGGATGCAATTCCATCCGCGTAATACCTTGGTCTAAGCCCTGCCACTGTAGATGGAGATGTAGAGGACATGGATACGTATGTATACGTATGTATACGTATGGGGATGGATGGCATAGAGGCATAGAGATCAGCAAATTGTACGCCAATTAATTATTCGGATAAAGTACCACTCACCGTACTAATCCCAGTAAACAACAAAGTCGCGACAATCATAATAATCAAAATCCGACGACTCCGTTCGTAGAGTGCGTATATGCGCAAGCAGAGGGAGCCTATGAGTGCCAGCGTGAGCGTAGATCAGGTAAACCATACCATAGGAGGATTCGAGGGATAGAACTTAAAAGTATGCCTACCGTATACAATCACAGCTCTCAACATGACCCAAACGATCCAGTAGGAATAGTATCGCATGCACCTAGATACAAACAAGGCAGTTCAGAATTAAAGGACAGGCATGGGATTTTATCTCGATTGAAATTTACTGACACCTGGAAAATAGAGCAAAGCAAAAGGATTTGTGTTCAGAGACAGAGACATGATGTCGAAATACAAAGGTACAAGGTCGGGATGAAATGAAGGGGAAGGGATATGTACTCACACTAGTACTCATCATAGAAAACTTCGCCACCGTCACAGGAATCTCCCCCAATAACGCCACATATCGGATGAGGAAGAAGTAGTAAGAGGATAGGATTTTAGGCCGAGTCCAGATGTAGTTGATTTCGTCGCCTGAAACACATTTTAATGAGGTAACCATGAGTAAATACTCGTTAGGTAGGTAGAACTCACCGAAAGTGATAATATAGTCCCAGAAGAGAATCGCTACAAGTATTGTAACCAGTTTGTGGGGTAGACAAGTCGTCAGTCATCTGAAACTAAAGAAAAAAGAAGCCTACGCCTGCGCCGCAGACGTAGACGTAGACGACGAACGACGTACTTATACCCAAGAGGTACATATACCTATGAACCATTCTGTTAATCCAGAAATTAGCATCAGAACACATCACATAGAAGCACCATTGCAAGGATACAGAGTAAAGATAAGTACAGGGAAGAGGGAGCTACTCACATCTGACCCTCGATACCAACACTAACGCCGGGATTGCTACCCTGATCCATAATAATATGATGATATCTACATCAAAATATTACGGGTTACAAGACTTCAACTCGGGACGAGACCGGACGAGATTGATTTTGCTTTTGGTGGTTGTTTTGGGTTTGATTTTAGATTGGGGTGTCGCCTTCTTTCGGAGAGGATAAGGAAGCAGAGACTGAGTGGTGAATGGGTCTGTGTAGGGACGGAAGCAGGGGAGCGAGGAAGAGGAAAGAGGGAAGAGGGAAGGAAAATCCCCGGGAGTGTTAAAATGGCGAAGGAATTCACAATCTCCTCTATCAACTTGTCATGTGTACGTAGATTCTTATACATAGCAGCTTTTCACCGTTCGGTGTAAGTGCCAAGGTTGGTTCGGTCGCGGTTAAGTGAGTCTAACCGCATAAGTAATGGTTGGTTGGCTAATGCGGGCCTGTGGCGATGCGTGGTCCACTCAGTCCCTGCATGATCATTAGAAATTCAGAATAGGACCCTCGGAGCCACATGTGCGAGTAATAGACGAGTCGAGTCCCCGTTGACAATTCTCTAAGCTCCGACATCTCCCTTGCACGCACGCGGTGTATGTCGTACGGTATGCACTATTCATATATAGTTGACGTATGAAGGTGCACCGTGCCTGCGTAGAGTAAAGTTTGAAACCGATGTTGAATCGGAGAAGACCACAAAACAAGTAGCAGAGCAATGGAAAAAGCGAACTTCAAGACGTATTGAATTTGAAGAACGTGTCATTAACAGAGACGCCCCAAACGAGTCGGCCTCATCATTCATAGTGCCCGATACGCTTCCTCCTCTCCTCGAGGATCGGTCTCTTCTTCGCAGACCTTAATGAATCCATTTCATTAACCCTGGCTGACCTAGTATGGAGGCCTGGTTTTAATGAAAGCGTAACATATGGCCGTATGAGGAAGCCAACATAGGAAGCAGTGCGGCATGTGGCTGCAGCGTAGCTGCCAAGTGGATCAAAGGAAATTCCCATTTGGCAAAATGATTCCACGGTAGATCTCACTGGAGAAATCCTGGATTGCAAGATCCTGACTGACATTCCGCGTATTTAGAAACACCGACTAATGATGGGCGCACTGTATAGCTCAACATGGGGCGCTAGTGAGCTAATTTTGGATGGAGAGAATGCTTACCAAACAATGCTGGATATCTTACTGGATGTAGCTGGAAGGCATCCTGACAGATGTAGATCCAGAAATGTCCCAGTGATATCCAGCATTCAGGAGTGCTTGCCTCACAAGTGATTACTGCAGGTTCTGCAGAACAGGCACACCAGTAATTACTGTATATACAGTACAGAATATCTACGCTATGGACTGCTTATACCCAAGAGGTACATATACTTATGAACCATTCTGTTAATTCAGAAATTAGCATCAGAACACATCATATAGACGCACCATTGCAAGGATACAGAATAAAGATAAGTACAGGGAAGAGGGAGCTACTCACATCTGACCCTCGATACCAACACTAACGCCGGGATTGCCACCTTGAATAATAATATGATGATTTCTGCATCAAATTATTACGAGTTACAAGACTTCTCGGGACGAGACCGGACGAGCTTGATTTTGCTTTTGGTGGTGGTTTTGGGTTTGATGTTAGATTGGGGTGTCGGAGAGGATAAGGAAGCAGAGACTGAGTGATGAATGGGTCTGTGTAGGGACGGAAGCAGGGGAGCGAGGAAGAAGGAAGAGAGAACAGGGAAGGAAATTCCCCGGGAGTGTTAAAATGGCGAAGGAATTCACAATCTCATCTATCAAGTTCTTCAAGTTCTTATGTATGTTCGTAGATTCTTATAGAAGCTTTTCGCCGTTCGGCATCAGCGCCAAGTTTGGTTCAGTCCCGGTTAGGTGAGTCTACCTACATAAGTAATGGTTGGTTAATTGGCCAATGCAGGCCTGCGGCGATGTCGAGGTACACTCAGTCCCTGCATGATCATTAGAAATTCAGAATAGGACCCTCGGAGCTACATGTGCGAGTAATAGACGAGTCGAGTCCCCGTTGGCAATTCTCTAGGCTCCGACATCTCCCTTGCACGCACGCGGTGTATGTCGTAGTCATTAACAGAGACAAAGTTCCAAACGAGTCAGCCGCATCATTCATGGTGCCCGATACGCTCCCTTTTCTCCTCGATGATCGATCTATTCTTCGCAGACTTTAATGAATCTTTTTCATCGACCCTGGCTGACCTCGGTCCATAGACAACGGCGAAATATGAGAAGCTCGAAACCAGAGTGAAGGAGATGTGGGCCACCACTGCGTGTGACAATGACGAGGTCCAAAGGAGGAGTGTAAAGGAAAGGGAATGAGCGACGAGCGCCAAATGAGCGCTGTCAACTGTTCAGTACTGGCTTGACTCCGAGCCAGAAATTAATAAGAAAATCTCCAGAAAATCGTATCAAACTCCTTATAAGCAACGGCGCCATTTCAAATTGCCTTTTTTGGACCAATCTTTCTTTTTAAGACCACATAGCTTGCACTTGCTTGGCTACAACTTGCTGATCTGGGCCAGCCTGCTCCTATCGGCGATGCCTGATGGACTTTGTGACACGCTTGAGCTCCTGCTCTCTTTCTCACGTTTATCGTTGTCATATGTTTTTTTTGATAAGTTGTTGATAAGTACTGTGTCCCTGGAATTTGCTTGCAATTTGGTTTGACTTTTCAGCTCTCACTATGCACTTCTCTCCTCTTGCAATATGCTCTTGCTTTGGTCATTATCACTGCCAGGAAGCCGATCCATTGTAATAATTTATAAATATACGGTGATTGGTATCTATTGTAGAACTTCAGAAGACTGGCACATAAGTAGTAAGTGTTCCTGAGTCCAAATCAGTGGTAGATGGATCAGTAGTGAGTAGTGAGAAAATGGTTACAGCGGTACTACAGAATTAGAATGCTAAAGACTCGGAGTAGTTTAAGTTCAGAGTCCATTGCGAAGGGTACAAATCAGAATTAACGGTATACAGTAGAGTGGTTGACGTTGTTCATGACTTCATGAGGTTGAGTACGGTTTCGGCACAGAGTTCAGGCCTTTAACAGCCGCAAGCTGGATTGCCGGAGCACAAGCATCTGGCTGTTAGAACAGGAAGTTAGTATTGGTCTTGATTGAGCAAGCCAAGAAGTTGGTACTCACCAAGAAGTTGCTCGGAAGTTGCTGAGGGCGCAGGTGCAGCACTGACTTGGCAATCAGAACTTATAGATTGCATTATGAAAATTACTGCAATTGCAGCGAGAATAGGAGTACGGATGACGGATGTAGAGAACTGCATGATGAGCGTTCGGATTAAGAGTGAGTGGAGTTTGATCAAGGAGATTTCCTCAGTGCTTTCCTGGAAGGAAATGAGATGGTCAGTAACTTGTAGAAAGTCTAGCATTGAGTGAGCCAACACACACCTCAGACGGTGGAGTAGAAGAGATTTGATGAAGAAATGGCGAGGAACGACTAGGAGTTATATACCCATCCTCCCTAAGGAGAAGCTGTTACTGCTGTTCTACCGCGAATGACTCAGACCTACTCCCGTTACGGCGCAGAGCTATGCCGATGGGTATTTACACGGGCATACACGCATCACTTCCAAAGTTACATCTCGAGTTTGACTCCTAGTTCCACTACCAGTTCCGATTACAGCCCAAGATGGACGTTGAAACCCGCTACCGAGCAAAGCTGTGCATGCGACAAGATGTGGCATTGCTTCTTTGCCGACACTTTCGCAAGGCTGTGATGTCCGTGTAGTACCGTGAATCAATGTAGTACCGCGAATCAAGGTACCATTTTCCAGAAATAGAAATATCTGAGACTCTCATACGGGAGACTACTAAAATTCAGCCTGAGACGTCCAGTGTCTGTCCTGACATGCTTGGCGTGCCTGCCCGTGCCCCGGAAGAGCTGTGTGAGAGTGATATGCAACGTATGCTCTACATCAAATAGAAGATAGATGCCAAGGAGCTTGATTCTGCTCAAAGCTCACATTCGTGTCGTAGGTATTCTTATTGATGCGCTGATTTACTGATTGCATCTGGGCGCAATGGCAATGGGTTGATTAGGTGCGATACTGTAGACGTAGTATATACATTTATAGAAGCAAGAACACTGGCACTGGCGGACCTCGCAGCACGCTCATTGGATAGCTGTTAATCTTTGACTAAAAGTACAGGGAATTCGAATCCCACCATCAGCTCAAGTCAGATTCTACACATGTAGGAATGATATTATGTCGGAGACAAAAGTAAAATGGGAGGCTGGACCTCGCTCAAGGTTTGATCGGGGTGATATGACTCATAGATATCTATCTTCCTGATGCTTGCACATCGACTCTGGAGGGTGGATAAACCTTTTGCGCAGTTTGAGCTCTCGACATCTCCCCGCAGCTCAAGCGAGTCATTTAAATCCGTTGGTTTTCTAGGGCTGGACACTGTACCATAACAAGTACGACCGTAAACTCACATTTTCGGAACCTCGACGGTACGGTATGAGAATTTTTACGACCTTATTTTACGGGTTCACTGATCCAAGATTGCCAACCTCCTTTTGTGCCACCAAATACCTGAATGACATGTATGGTACGTCCACGCACTTTATAATGAGGCCAAAATCAGTATTGAAGGTGGAAAGCAGCTCGGTCTTACCATTTATGGACTTCCGGCCATTCGCCGAGATTGATATGACAATTTGACTGGGGCGAAGGGCCATCGCTTCGCGTGGCAAATTACAAGGCCCTTTCACATAGTCTAACTCAGGTTATGCAGAAGGGAGGGAGAATCGGTGGAAAGTGAGAAAGAAGGGTGTTAAGCAGACCAATTTGACACGCTAGCATGACGTTGTGGTTATTGACGTCAACGGTCCTTCGATATGGTCCAGACCGAGTCTGGACATTCCGGTTGTTGGGAAGGGCAAAGACCTAGTCCTATTGTTTTCTCTGAGGCGCGGCCGCGCCAGAAATTAATGACTAAGCTAAGTTGTTCCCACAGTCACTCAGGCCCTGACCGCGTCGTGTCCTCAAAGCTTCCTCCATACTTATACGCGTTTATTCTCGACTACCTACCCCAGGATCTTCAAACCACATCAGAACTCGTTTCTAGTCATCTCGCCTTTAGTCTTATGGCTCTCACACCCGAATGGACCGATTCCGAAGGTCTCAATACACTCAAATCCATCATTTCTCGGCGAGTTCCTCAATGGCCCAATGGCCTTCGTGACTATCAACTCGAGAACATTCCCAGAGTCCTCTCTGGAAAGAACTTGCTACTTTTTGCTGCTACTGGTGAGGGAAAATCCAGCTTGTACATCATTCCTCTCCTTGCACATATGGAAATCCGGTCCAATCTGCACCTGTATCCCGCATTTGTTGTACGTGAGCGACCAGTAGCAGTCGTTGTCACTCCAACTAAGGGTCTCGCCACTAGTATTGTATGTATTTGATTGACATACAGCTGACTTTCTCACTACATACATATAGATTCATGAATGTAACGATTTCGGCCTACAAGGCCTTTCCTACTGTCATGAGAAGATCACGAAAATGATTTTTTTCGATCTGATGCGTATCTGTACGATGGATAGCTATTCCGATGTTGATACATCTGTTTAACAATGTCGATGGGTTTGATATCATTCCGACCCTGAAGGAAACGGCGAACAGACTTCTTGTGAAATGATGAATGAAGATCTGCATCTTGTTTTCACCGCCGGCACCAGAAGACTAGAGAAAGAAATTTTCCGAGTGATCCAAAATCCTTGGACAAGCGTTGAAGATGCTCGTCTACAAGGCTTAGATCATCATAGAGACACTCTTGAGGTGTACCTCATTTTCTGCGAAGGACTGGGAGTGATGGAGCAGGAGGGAGATTGTTGAATAACACGGATTTTGATGGGATTGATGGAACAGGGCTTCCAAGTACAGATCCATCAATTGAGGTGTTTACAAGCATTGAGGGAGTATCTGGAATTGAGACAAAGCCAGAGATAGAGGGTGTAAGGAAGGTATGGGGCACAGACATGCTGGGAAGCCTCGATACAGAAGCCGGAGAAGCGCGAGGATCAGAAGCACTTCTGCTAACGGCGTTTTGATCAATTCCCGAAATTCTATAGCCAAGACCGCGTGGACTATGGATTGGTCCAAGTTCAGAAGCATTAGGCACCTGTATTGACGGCGGGTACGGTGTAAAGCGATAGTTTGACGCGTCAGGGGGTGCAATGGGTATGTCAGGTATGTCAGCTGCTGTAAGGTATTTGGTGGCGGTTTTTTGTGGTTTTCTTGTTCTATTTGACATATTGAATGAGGGTGGTTGGTTTGATGGACGTTCTGAGGTATTATGATGATAATAAGCAGATAGTCGGGCAGCGGGTGATGACGCTTGAGAAGTAGGGGGCCGTGGGAACGAATTAGATTGGTCATTAATTTTTGGCGCGGTCACGCCCTATAACTTAATACCAGACTACATATATACACACGATGAGTGTCTAAGTATATATCGTCAGTCTGGATCATCGAGACTAGCAAAGACCGGCTGTGGCAACGAAAAGGGGTGGGAGTTTGAGGTTGTGGTAAAATTCTCGAGGTCGACATAAGTTAATTCACTGGGGCAAAGGGCCATCGCTTTGCGTGGCAAATTACGAGGCCCTTTCACATAGTCTAACTCAGGTTATGCAGAAAGGAGGGAGAATCAGTGGAAAGTAAGAGGGAAGAAGGGCGTTAAGCAGACCGATTTGACACGCTAGCATGACGTCGTGGTTATTGATGTCAATGGTCCTTGGATCTGAGTCTGGACATTCCGGTTGTCGGGAAGGGCAAAGACCGGCTGTGGCAACAAAAAGGGGTGGGAGTTTGAGGTCGTGGAAAAATTTTCGAGGTCGACATAAGTTAACTGGGGAAAGGTGCCACTGCTTCGCATGGCAAGGTACGAGGCCCTTTTTCCTGTTGAGAGTATCTACATGTGTGTTCAAGTACTAGAGGGCTTATTCAGTCAATTATCTTGTATTCTTTAGCAGATCATACTACTATTTACATGCAGATACGCAAATGGTACTCAAATGCAGTGGCGGCGACTCAGAGATTGATGAAGAGGGAAGGATAAAGTCTGGAGCAATAGAGCTAATGAAAGAAGCAAAAACATAGTGAAGCTTTAAACCATGGTGACTACTAAGGAGCCTTCTTTGCTGGGTAAGATTTGAAGCCGTCACAATGCAGGCCATATGAGATAGATCATGGCAGTATATGAAGATAGAAAGAGAGTAGGGTTGGACATTATGATTGGGGAAAAAAGAAAAAGAAAGAAAAAGGGGAAGAAATCAAAGACTCAATGATCCAGAGTACATCACTCAGTCATACCAATACTCATTGTTGTCTTCGACATTCCCCACTCCACTCTTGTTCTCACTCAAGGTGGGCTCCGATTGACAATTCACAAGGCCGAACATTTGTCCCCTGTAGCTTTGTAAAAGACAAGTTTATTTGACGGCAACTTTCTAAGATTCCCTGTAAAGGCGGAAGAGAGAGGCAAATTTCATGTTAATAAAAGAGGAATGTCATTGTCACGGACTACATACCTACAAATATGATTATCTGTCAACGTGGTTGAGAATATCGCTCTCATACTCCCTGCAGTGAGTTGATGGCGACATCCAGAACGCCACTTCTAAGAAAACTGTCAACGTCAAAAACCATTAGCGCCAGTTGCAAAAAAAAAGAAGTGAAGAAGGAAGTCCAGAAAACCGAAGAAATATGATGACGACGCAACGTACTAGCTACACAATCACTGATACCAATACCCTGTACTCTTATAGCCGCAGCCATGTCTGAAGGCTCCCTGAACGAATAATCCGTTGTTACACTAACTTCTCCTGATGCTGTGCCAACTATTCCGTCATCGTTTCGTTGAAAGAAGTTTTTGGCCCAGTTGCAATGGGAACTAGGAAAACTACTTCAGGGGTTTAGCTGGGTGTCGTAATGTAGCAGACAGATAGGGTAGTAAGGGAGACATTTGGCGAGATGGAAGGGGGAGTTCTCGGCACAGTGTAGCGACAACCAGTAGTGATAGCAAACTGGGTCTGCCAAGGGCTCACTTAGGTTCATCCTCGTAAATCTTCGCTTTCAACGTGTCAATAGTAGTCCAGTTTAGGTGGCCACGTTTGCTGATAGTGCATACATGAGGGCACTGTATAAAGATGACCAGGAGCCAGGAGGAGTCAGGAGGAGTCAATGAAGAATGGATGGTGATGGTTGCAGACTGAGAGCTCGACGGTTGAGAGATGACACATCGATGATGACGTGGTTGTCGATGTCAATGACCCTTGGATCCAGTCCAGACCGAGTCTAGACATTTCGGTTGTCGGGATGGCTAGAGACCGGCTTGATTTGAGTGGCAACGAAAAGGGGTGGGAGTTTGAGGTCATGGTAAAATTTTCGAGGTCGACATAAGTTAACTCGGCCTTTAAGAGGCCTCGTAACTGAGCGGCGCACAGTGGTGCACCATCCCCGACTCCATTGAATTCTTCTAGTATTCAAAGTCAGTAAGAAATGTTTTCTATACTGAATACTTAGCCTGGAATCCAACCACTCAGCTCGATCGGCCCCCAGGCTAGTGAATACTGATAATCTGCCACAACTCCTCACACATATTTTGAACTTCAGTCATTGAGCCAAGTATACAGCAGGTATAAGTACTCTCCTAGGAATGTCACCTATGTAGTTAATCAGCCGGGCAGCAGCTTTCTCACTGTCAGATTCAGAATGTATGAAAGGATTGTTTAAGTTGAGATGATACTACTACATGGGATGTCATTGAAAATACTTTACAGTATATGAGGAGACGAAGTGTTTTTCACTGCCAATTTAGCATTATTGAAAGATGTTTAATGCATTAATGTTGAGTTTTGCGGCTGCTCTCCTGCGACTCAACATCTCCATCTAGCGTCCACCGTTGCTCTCCAACCATTGCTCCCTTCCTGCTTTAATAAAAGATTAAAAGATGGAGCCAGTAATATTATAAACATGATGAATGGGCAAGTTGATGTACAGACAACAATGCATGGTAAAAAGGGATGACAGAACAGGGCGGCAGAGCCTCAAATTCAAAAGTAGCGTGGCGACTCAGATACTAGCAGTTGATTTGTCGGGACAGCGCCAATCTGTATTGGATCTGTATGATTTATCATCGGACAAAAGGGACATGCAAACAAGGGTGAGTTAACGGAAGAAGAGGAGAAGTAAACACCATACGTACCTCAAAAACTCCAAACCAAACGATAGGTTTCTATGCTGGAAATTAGTTGAGAATAGGTCATTTCAACTTCCAGTAAGCCTAAACACTCACCATGATTCAGGATGCCTTTGTTGTTACTGCTGTATGTGTTTCTATCCTTCCCCTTTGATCAAAAGGCAGTCAGGTGCCTATACCGCGCCAATTGGACACCTTTCTCATAAGAGCTAAAATGGGAGAACAATGAACTGAAGTACGAGTCAGTTACAATGATATGCTGGCCACAAAACATGCTAACTCACCTGAGTCTCGGACTCGGCCTTTAAGAGGCCTCGTAATTCAGAACACGCAGGGTAAGTATTGCCTGCACTGGGAAAAGATGGGCTCATCCAGCGATCATAGAACGGTACCGTAAAATCCGCATACGGACGGTATTTTCACGAGTATGGGGAAGGCCTCGACGGTACGGGGTCCAGCCCTATGCAGCTTTTCTCCCTTGTATGAGTTAAGCATAGCCACATCCGCAAAGCTGAGCTTGTAATAACAAGTACCTAAAGGGGCCTCGTAAATGGGATTTGTCTGTTTTTCACTAACAAGGGTCTGAATGACACAATTCCAGCTACCGTTTAGGTAGTGGGTCTTGGGTGCCAATAAAAAACCGACTGTTTGCAAGCCAATGACAAATTACTGCCGCATTCACGCCGTTCCCTCCTAAAGCCTCGCCGCCTTCTCGCCATGACGGGTTTTTCCACGGAGGTTGATCGCAGGGTATTGACAGTCACGGCACACACTACTTTCTTTGTTAACTGTACACTCCTATGAGTAGAGCGTATATCCGGCGTTGGATCTATGCAGACAGTACCAATTTCCTGCATACGTTCGGTCATAGCAGAACTCTCCTCATAAGGTTCTGAAGCGTCCGGAGTCTTCGAAACGAAGATATATCACTTTTACTCCCGGTTGCGAGAATTGTGCGGGTCACGCGTGTCGCATTGGATTAGAGCGCTGTATTTCTCAGTACACACATCCAAAAAGTTGTAGACCAGGATAGCTTTTTAGGGCTTTATCTACGTTATGAATCATTTTTTGGCTTTTTAAACCCTCAGCTAAGTGCCCTATTTGAGTACCAGTGCTGCTAAATGACCAAATTTTTGCCAAATTTTGAGAATTTTTTATGAACATGCTTATATCTTATAATTACCGAGGATCTGGCCGTAGAAAAAATTCGAGGGACATCTATACATGTTCAAAGCATATTCCGTCAATCTCCGAGGCACATATCTGCTTGTTGAGGCAAGCCGAGTCGAGGCAAAGAGAGAGCGGGGCTCATAGGAGGCGTGTGAATTTACATCGGGTAACCCCGAACGACGTCGGGGACGAGCATTTCTCAACGTTGAAGGTACTAACGCATGCATATTGATATTTCATTATCATTCAAGAAGCTTATGAGCTGTTTACCTAAGTTTGCAATGCAGCATTGAACACGGGTAGCAATAGAGAGTAGCAGGTAGTTAGACGTTTCGGGTATTGGCTGGTCCGCACATGGCCCGCAATGATGTCATATGTGCGGGCCACCCCGATGGATCTGCGGGTCAGTTCTTGACGTGCGTGCCAGTTTCCAAAGCCATACATGTACGAAATTTGAACTTGTAAGAGTAGATACAGGCCTTCATACTTGTACTAATCATCTTCTCACCTACCATTTATCTGTTTTCAAGCAGGGATTAGTGAAATGTTGGTGAAATGCCCAATCAAAATTGAAAAAGTGTGTGTATTAATAGTGTTGTGCTATCTACATTGTCTAAGAGACTCAGAGAGTACATCAGACTGCTTAAATAGGAAATTTTTAGTTGAGATATCCTTCAGAATGCATTTCTACGTAGTGGAGGAGAAGTCGAACCAATATTTCGGTGGCACGCACATACACAGCCACACAGATTTTGACACTCAGGGACAATATGTTTTTTCTGATAGGACAATGATGGAACAGTTTACATTGCGATCACCTGGCCATAAATAGGACGTCTTCCGTTGGTGCATATTGTCTTTCTTCCCCATCTCAAGTCTTCTCTCGCTGTATTAATCAACACTGTTCAAGTCCTTGGTTATGGCTATGACCCTAGCTTACCCGCTGGTTTTCGGCCAGGGAACACATGAGGCTAGGTTCAGTCCTCTGCAGTGATTTCGAAGAAGAATATGGAAGCCGGGTTCCCAAATTCTGGTTCATGGTGCTGGAATGTCTGGTGGCTATGCTTGGCTTAGGATCAGTAAAACTGGAAGTGGAGGCAAGCACTGATGGTGAAGGACGATAACTGAGGTTGAAATGGCTGAGGGGAGGAAGGCTATGATAAGCTTCAGAGGAAATTTGGCTTGGTTGTGGTGTTGAACAATAATGCACTACATATTTATCTCTAGATGCTGGCGGAACAGAGGAATTGAATGATGTATGGTAATTGCTGGAGTATTGCTACTACTTGTGAAATGGGTCAGGTAAATTATTGTCCATACATATGCTCTATTGGCAAATAGGGCTCCTATTGGATTGGATTGTATCAGACTCGGATGCCATCTGCTCGGATGGGTGGTCTGCAAATCCCAATCCGCATCCGACGGATGATCGCTGGGTGAGCCCAGCTTTGACAGTGTAGACAGCGCAGAAGTAGACTAAGGACACGAAAATTGAACAAAAATCACCTGGGTACATAGTTTGCTGTAATACCCTTCAAAGACAAGTATACTACAATGGATCATGAGGTCCGCACCACTTTCAGCACTCAACGAGTGCCTGTGAAGGCCAATAAGATCACTGCCAACCCTCAATAATCTGCGGATGACAGACACCTTCACTGTATGATGTCTGTGAGTCTCGTTCTATGCTTATTTTTCAAGTATTTTCACTCATTCCTATGCTTTTAAGTAGAGTACTTATAGTAATCATGAAAAATCCCTGAGTACAGAGTCTCTCGTTGCCTCAAGGAGAGAGGTTCTCATGCTAAGTAGACTACCATTGGTGTCTGAATCCTGTCATTTAAAGTGCAGGTCACTTTTGTAGATTGAAAAAACAAATTTGGAGATGCGAGGTATTGTATAGTACTGGGGAAAGGTGCCACTGCTTCGCATGGCAAGTTACGAGGCCCTCCTCAACAAAACCTCACTCTTGTATTGACTACGTTGCAGCTACTTGCAAAGTAGTATGAGCAAAATAAGTTGGGAGTTTGAACCTGTGGAAAAGACTTTGAGGTTGCTACAGGTCACTAAGAGTACGACATAAACATAAATTAATGACGATGGAGAGGCAAGAATTCTGAATTACAATTTAGAGGCGTCGAGCTGAGCAAGTTCAGAAGCGGAGGAAGTGGTGGCGAGTACTGGCAAACATCGGATAACAATTAGTATGGCCATACTTGCGGAGAGAAAGCCGTGGACGCGAGTAAGTATCCCATGAAGCACGACGCTGGCAGTGAAGGTGAGATGAGTCAACACACTGGCATGATGTCATGATTGTCAACGTCAGACCCGGTCCAGACTCAGTCTGGATATTTCGGGTTGATTGGGAAAGTAGAGACCGGCGTGGTGTGGGAATGACACACAGTTGGGTTGAGTGGCAACAAAAAGGGGTGGGAGTTTGAGGTCGTGGTAAAGTTTTCGAGGTCGACATAAGTTAACTCGGCCTTAAAGGGCCTCGTAACCTCGAGAAAGCCCGCCCGGCCCGAGACTGGTCCAAATATGGCAACCGCGAAGTCTTCACACGCCCTCAACCCATCCGCAGATCATCCTCGGATTGCTCAGATGCCATCCGTCAGTTGGTGGAGGAGGAGGAGCACCATCCGCATCTGAATCCGAAGCAGCAATCGCTCGGATGGCGCCGGATCATCCAATCCGATAGGAACTCTATTGGCAAAGGGTTGAGGTTGTGGATACCGGCGTGTAGTAGCGGGCTCTGCCGCCCTGAAGGGGCCGGCCCTTCACTGGTTATGAAGTGGGAAGTGCACGAAGAAAATGTAGCCTTAGGCCAACGCTAGCGCTGGCAGACTGTGATGCCAGCATTGCCGAAACGCGGATCGGAATTAAAAGGATCACCGTGCCGGGAAACGATTTCAGCATAGCCACACAGCAAAAACTACTCTGTTACAATATGGCAGATCCTACTCATTTTTGTTGACCTCACCATGGACGAACCTTTCACCAAAGTTTTGAGCTTTTTTGTCGATACAGCAGGTGTGTAAACACATTATGCACCTTGCCAAATGTCTTACCTTCTCTGTCTGCGACGTTGAAATCTAGACACACGGAGCTCTGCAAAACCTTCAACTCGAAGGTAACCATTCATCTGGAATGTCGACAACATCAGAGCCTCCAAGTCACTCGGATGCTTCAGGAGAACCATGAGAGGTTTATATTGAAGGTGGGTTAGGTTCTGAATCCTTCTTTGTCTTTGGTCGTCTGGCACTCAGGGTTAACCTTCTCTCTCCTACTATTTTCTCTCCTTGTCCTCTCCCTGCCTTATCTTATAATACAATGCAATACACAGTACCTCAACCAATCTGCCTTTGAAGTATACTCGGTGAAATTAACCGTGTCATGGAACGCGCCGTCAACAACTCCCTGAATGGGCCAGGGTCAAAAATCGTGAAGATTATATAAAGAAGGAACATTGGATGAGTTGGAAGCCGAGGGTATATAGTGAACCAAAGGGTACTGGATTGGTTAGTGTGTGAGTCTTGTCTTCACCTGTGCCTGTTCATGGTCCTGTGTGAGTGCTCGAGTGCTCTTTTTCGTTTTTCAAACTCAGCGTACCTGGTCCTTGCTCACGTTAACACAGCCCATGGAACTACCCCCTTATCCTCTCCCTCCAGCCATTCCTCAGAGCCATAGCCGCAGAATGCTGTTGCGTCATGAAGCCATCCGAAGTAGCAGCTCATTATGCTAATGTTCTGGCCGAGCTTGTACCCAGGTACTTCGACCAGAGTGCCTTTTGCGTGGTTCTGGGAGCGATGTCCGAGACTACCAAGTTGTTGAAGTTGAAGTGGGATCATAGTACGTCCTTTCTTCTGTTCCTTTGACCATGCTGACGACGATGACACTTCTTTCACCTCCCTCCCTTCTCCTTTATCTCAGTCTTCTACACCGGCAACGGCACCATCGCACGCATCATCTCCACCGCCGCCGCCAGACATCTCACTCCAGTGACTCTCAAACTAGCAGGCAAATCTCTGGTTATCATTGGCCCAAGCTTTAACTCTCCCAACATATGTGGAGGTGACTCCCTCTCTGGATTCGCGTTAGTGGCGAAAAGGATCTTTTGGGACAGATTTGCGTTGCGCCTGATTATGTTTTGTTGATTACTGCTAACAAGGCAGGAAATGTGATCGGGGCAGGGAACAGGAGTGTGAATGGATGCAGTGCGAAGGAAGAGTTGGAAGGAAGAGTTAGAAGAAGGCTTCAAGCAGGCTTTCCACAAAAGCTTCCCCTCCGATCAGCCTGGCCCCCTCTCTGACTCCTCCCCCTCCTACGCCAAAATCATCAACTCCACCCACTTTTCCTGTCTTTCCTCCCTCTTCTCTCATTCCTGAGGCCGAATCGTCTGTAGTGGTAAATCCAACATCAGCAAACTCGCAACTGTATGGAAGGTATGAAGGGTATGGAGGGTATGGGGCCCATACCTTTTCATACATATTTTACCAAAATCTCGTCAAAACGTTCCATACACATTTCGTATGGAAGTATGGTCAGTATGGGTTAGTATGGGTGTATGGACAAGGTAAGGACATTCTCAGTCTGACAAACCCTTACCTTTTTGAAGCACATAGTAGCTCTGCAGCAACCAAGCGGCAACTGATACAAATGTCGTTGTCGTTAGTAACAGCAAGTTGTCAATGACTCACCATCACCATTGGAGGCTACAAGACTTAGAGTGATTCAGTAAGTTGAGTGTAGGAATGAGCAAGTATACACGAAATCAATATCTGAGTTGTAATCAAGAAAGTTGTATCTCCCGATGATGTTCATCTCGAGTGCTGGAGTGCCTTGTAGTGCCCACAGTCAGTGACTGTGAAGCGAGTGCCAAGAGGTAACGTGTCGCGGTCACGGGACTGATTTTAACCGGAGCTGGAAAACTTTCATGATCAAACCGACGCGAAAACGTTGGTTTCTCACACCCTTTCTTTCCTCAACGACATCGTTACTCAGTGTTCCTTTTGCTCTCCACCTCTATCTCGTCTGCCATACTACATGTTCTGGGCATGCGTCAAGTCTCATCGTCAATCATTGTTAATCCTCGGACCTCAAGTGAAGTATGATTGAGGTTGTCTGCTGGTGTCCGTCTTTATGGTGAGTCGTCACATCTCAATTTGTCTGCATGTTTAGCTGACCTGCTATGTGTTCTTGCAGTATTTACATCTCTTTATAGCCCAGGTGTGTCACTCATCCTCATATCTGTCCAATTTATGACTGACGCTGTCCCCTCTCAAGCTCTACGTTGTCATCTTGGGTTCTATCGTTGTATCTAAGTTCGTATTTTTTCACTTTCATGTTGTTTGCTACTGAAACATGTTCTTCCCTTAGCCTTTCGTCTATGGGAGCTGCATGGTTGTGATTGGATGTCGGAATGTAGGAAGGTTGTGAGCGGAAGGCCTGACAGTGGGTTAGTCAGTGGCTTGGTGTTTTGGAGGCATTCGGTTGATATGTAGATGTTATGTACTAGTAGTCTACTGCTGAGTATATATTTTTCATCCCTCCTTCGCTTTAGTATTGAGTCAGTGACAACAATGGCAATGCTGACAACAAAGGAACAGCACTGGTGCATAGATCAGGTATGGATGTAGGTATGGATGTGGGTATGGATGTGTATGGAATACCCTTATACCAGTCCCATATGCATGTATGGGATTTATGTACCCCCCCCCTCTGCTCCATACACATATAATTTGGTATGGGAGGTATGGTGCCATACCTTCCATACCTTGTCCATACCCGTTGAGAATTTGCTGATGAATGAGAGGACATGTAGACTTGAGCCTACGGTGTTGTTTGATGTAGTAGAGGATGGTTCATTGATGGAAGGAGAGAATTTCGGTCTGGTGTTACCTGTGTTGGAGGTTGGGATGGTGGAGGATGCGATCGAGTTTGTTAGGAGTGAGAGGAGGGGAGGTGGAGAGCATCCCTTTGTATTGTATGTATTTACTGATGATGAGGAGTTTAAGTGGAAGGGCCCGTGCTCTCTCTTGCTTGTTCTTATTATTTTATTTTATTCTTCTGTTCTTCTATTTCGCTTCCATGAAAGCTGACTGACACTCTCATACACAGTCCTCTGGAAGCATCGTCTTTAATGACGCTTTTATCCAATTGGATGTCAACGAGATACCATTCAGTGGGGTTGGCGAGTCTAGACATAGTTAGCAGGTATTGAGTAGTCTCGAGAACCAGACTGACGATACACTATGTATATGTAGTCTGGTGTTAATGTTATAGGCATGGCGGCGACAAAAAGTTATTAGCTAATCACTCAATATTCTCACGCAACTTTCCCCCAGCATTTTCGAGGCTACTCATCACAACTCCTTGGATTTTATTGAACATATGGTATCCTTCAATATATAAATGTCTAAATACCAAAATTTGCGACTGAAAACGGACAGAACTCGCAATAAGGCTTCGAGAGCAATTCCGCGAGTGCACAGCCACTCACATGTCAAGCCTTTCAGCCACAATCCTTTTCCATCAGTAGGTACCACTTCACCTCCATTTCTCTTGCTCAAAAATTGCATGCAGTATATCTGAAAGTATACTAGCCCATATATCAATTAACGAAGTGATAGGAACTTGAAATGTGCATGCCATTGACCTGCCGGTGCTGATTACCTAATAACTTTTTGTGGGTGCCACGCCCTATAGATAACTACCAGACTAGGTATTGAGGTATGTGTATGAAGAATTTTCGTATCAGAGGAGTTTGGTCGAGCGAGTCAGTTCTTTTACTTTACTCTGTCTTTTACTTTCTACATGTAGGCTTTGTGTCGTGGTGATAGTACCTGACGTCACTTTTTCTTCTTTGCGTCTTTGTCTTTGTGTCCTCACCTTGTCGTATAGAATTGAACACATCTTTGCCTCCTACTCACGGTGACCCTACACTCAAGCGAGTTTTGATCTCATGTGTAAACTGGGTTTGGAGACGACGTCAACTTCTGGGTTGAAGGTTTAGGTTTGAAGGATCTCGGACCTTGGTTGGGTCTATGTAGTATGTAGAAGGTCTAGATGTGGAGGTGTCGAGGCATGGAGGAAGTGTTAGAGGGGGTGTATGTGTGAGTATATGAGGGAGTGTGATTATATGGAGTGTTGCTGCTGCAATTGGTGGTAACGGTGGTGGTGTTGTGCTAGTGCTGGTGGTGGGGACGTCGGCAATGTATGGGCAGAAGAATCAAGAACACGCTGAACTTGTACAGCCTGAACTGTATGTATGTATATGTGACAGACTAAGTATAGAGATATTGGTGGATGTCCATGGTAGAATGCTTATGTCTAAAATCTGTACTAGCACGATCTGTAGACTAGGAGAGTGTGCCAAGTACCCAATGGTAGAGGTTCGTCATCAAAGAAGAATACAAATTCCATATAACTCACACAAGACACCATCAAACCTTATGATTCACGATCTTAAAAGAATGTCACGTGCAGACAACACTTTCTGTTACGTGCTCTTGACATCTTTCATCTTTCATCTTTGCCCTGGCCCCAGATCAAAGAAAAAGAATTGAACCAAGCTCAGTTTTGACATGCCCCCCCAAAAACCAACAGTATTGCAAAAAGTCAAGAAGAAACTTGCAAATGCTGGAAGGAAGCGAGGTTGGACCTGTGTACTCTTATGTTAGTGTGCACACTAAACGGTTTGCTAAGAAATCGCAAACACAGCAACCCTAGAGCCTTCAACTAAATATCAGGAAGTCACTTCACAGTCCGAAATTACAGAGAATCCACAGTCTACAACTCAAACCAAACAAGTTGCCTTGCACTCAGTGATCCGCCAGACTTCCGAGTATGAACTTTATAATTTCTCTTCATTTCAATAATATATTAATATTGAAAATTTAGGGATGAGACAGGAGAACTGACTTCTCAGAATGAGCACAATCTTGTCCCAGTGGCTGAGGAAGCTGTTCTTGGGTATCTTTATTAAAGTTGATTGTGATTTCTTAGTGATTGACTGAGTTTTCATTTACAGCCTACCTCAGAATGCTCAGAGTGTTTTCTTTGACAATACTCCAGGGTCCATATCTTACCAAAGTACTCCTCAGTATGTGTCTCTTGATGTTGTCTGAAGGCAAAGATCATTAAAATTTGACATGATTGAAACAGTGTTCAGAATTTGAATATGAGATTGCCTGACAAGATCAAACTGTATGAGCTTTTTTCAATTGACAATCATGCAGCCAGCTGATCAGGAACAAACTTTCTATATTACCCTTGCTAATAGTCTTAGTATTGGGTAAGACTCTACCAGTGAACTTGGATACATCCTGCAACAGACTGATATACAAAAAAAGAAGTGATCTTACAGAAAGAAATGAGTCTGAAAATGAGCCTAACAATAGCCTTGTACCAGCAGCTGGGCAACCTAACATTGCATATGTCAATTCTGACCAATTTTGATTTACAAGCAGTTGACCAAATAAATTTTCTAGCCTATTTCAACAGGCTCAGGATTTTTGGATTGAGGATAGCACAATCAATGCTATAGGAGGAAGCCAATACAGTGGCCAAAAAAATTGTCCACATGTTTGGCACTTTTGGAAAGATTGCTGATTTAAGAGCTATTGAGCAGAAATCTCAAAACATGGCTGGTGGTAGCAAGAAAGCCTTTGATTAGAGCTACAATAATCTGTCTGTTTTGTCTTATTTGGCCAAGTATCTGTGGAGTTATGATTGATTTAAAACGGTATGTCATTTGGACAATTTTTTGAGTTGCCACTTCAAAATCATTATTGCAATAACCTGATGTGTTATACATGATGTCATGGGTGGAGCTGTACAGTAATGTGATTTATACACCACAATGATGTCATAGCTGCCAGCTGGAGCATACATAGCAACATACAGATGCTCTACAGCCTCTATGAAAATCATGGGGTCCCTCATATCAGCCCAGAAAGACAATCTCTACTCTCTCCTCTTAACTGCCTCTCCATCTGCAAAAATTGCAGCTCAGACTGGAGTATGGAAGCCAAGAGTTGCTTTTGTGGCTTAAAAGACAAATACAGACAATGAGAACAATACAGCAGGGTGTCCTAGGAGGCTCTCTACTACTTGTGAAGAGGTTAGATTGGAAAAAAATCCATTCTGGTAAAGCCAGATTGCTACACAAGTGGCCTGAAACATCAAGGCTCTTCTTGGACAACCTGTCCCAACCTATAACAGCCAAAACATTCCTGAAAACGTCTTGTGGCGATCTCCAAAACACAGAACAAGTGCAAACTTACAGTGACTTGCAGCAAGGCTCACTTGAAGTTTGCACAGATGTAAAAAGACCGGGCTGTAGAAGGCTAGAAGTGGGTTATTTTCTCAGATAAGACCAAAACCAAATATTTTGGGGCAAATATGCCCCAGCATGTGTGAGAAAAGAGAGATAAATTCATGGTACAGCAAGATGTGACAGAAATGATGACATTTGAGAGGGAAAATGACATGATGGGGTAGGGTATGGGGCAACAGTAAGCAGTAAAAATGGTCCAGATGAAGGGGAAGATAGATTGCAAACACTATATGACCATCTTAAGTAACAAAATCCTGGAAAGCATTAATAATATGGGAGTTGATCCAGAGGTGGCCATTTTTCAGCTGGGTATTAACTTTCTAAAGTGCTATATCCAATGGTTTCCTTTATCAGAACATGTCTCTCTACCTATAAAAGCAACACTCTGCTTTCATACTTCAGTCTGAGCTGAAATTTTGATAGAGGGAGGGGCAGTTTGGAGGAGAGAGTAGAGATTGTCTTTCTGGGCTGATATAAGGGACCCCATGATTTTCATAGAAGCTGTAGAGCATCTGTATGTTGCTATGTATGCTCCAGCTGGCAGCTATGACATCATTGTGGTGTATACATCACATTACTGTACAGCTCCACCCATGACATCATGTATAACACATCAGGTTATTGCAATAATGATTTTGAAGTGGCAACTCAAAAAATTGTCCAAATGACATACAGTTTTAAATCAATCATAACTCCACAGATACTTGGCCAAATAAGACAAAACAGACAGATTATTGTAGCTCTAATCAAAGGCTTTCTTGCTACCACCAGCCATGCTTTGAGATTTCTGCTCAATAGCTCTTAAATCAGCAATCTTTCCAAAAGTGCCAAACATGTGGACAATTTTTTTGGCACTGTATAACACTACACACAATTACTATGGGTCTCAGCAAGGTAAATATAATTTCATGCTTTTGTATATCATAAATGCTTGACATGCTGGATGAAACACAGATATCCTCAACAAGCTCAACCCTGCCAAGAAGGCATTCTATGATGTTGGTTTAAGAGCAAAATGTATTAAAGGAACCAGAACACAAATATTGGAAAATATTCTCAACTGGGTTCAAGATATCACACCATCTGCACCTGCAGGTTACTGGATGTGTGGCATGGCTGGAACTGGAAAAAGTACTATTGTCCAATCTGTGTGCTTGAAGCTCAAAGATGTGAGATTGTTAGCTGGAGCATATTTCTGCTCTCGGCAAATTCCAGAATGCAATGATTATCACAAAGTGATACCAACTATTGCATATCAGCTTGCTTTTTATATGGGTCCTGAATCAGAATTTACAAAAGCCCTTGTCAAGGTTCTGAATCAGGATCCAGATCTATCTGAAAAGGATCCTGAAGGCCAAATCCAGAAGCTTTTGATTGAGCCTTGGCAAAAAGTTTCCTTTTTGGCACCAGTTATAGTTATTGATGCATTGGATAAATGCAAAGTCATTTCATCTGTACTGGAGGTTCTTATTCCTGCAGTGACACAGCAGAAGATGCCAGGCTTGAAATTCTTTCTGACTAGCCATCCAGAGCAGCATGTTGCCTATCATTTTAATTTGAATAAATTTAAACAGGAAACATTATCTGTTCAACAGTTTGTTCTGCATAATGTAGAGAGAAGCATTGTCAGGGAAGATATATCTAAATTCCTGCAGCATGGTCTCAGTAGACTGCAAATTCAAATTCCCCAAGACCAGATGAATATTCTTGTTGACAGTTCTGGTGCACTCTTTATCTATGCTGCCACCATTATCAAATATCTGACTGGAGGAGGCCAGTGGTTCACATCACGACTGAGGAACATTCTCAATGTTCAACGCACCCCAGACAGACAGCAAACAGAGACCCTGGATGAGCTTTATAATCAAATTACGAGGCCGAAGAATGAGGACGAGTTCTTTACACTGCGTTTCCGCGTGTGGCTATGTTGTGTTTGTCCCGGTTTCCTCCATCTGTCTCGATCAAGTTTCTTTCTGATTTTCTCTGGTAATAGAGAATATGCACCCCTATTCTTGTAAGTATTCCCGTTTCAAGAGCTCAAGGACTGTATCTTCTCATATATATCGATTATAGCTCTGATTCTACACAATGATCTACACTCTAGTACTTTTCTCAGAAATTGAACCAGCAATATCTGTTTTTCATTGAATATCTTCACTGGAGTGTGGTCTAGCACCTTAGATTTGAACTCACCAGACTCGTTTCTGCCATGCTCAGCGCTGGCCCACACCCCCTTCATTCTTACAGAAGCTCTCTCAGATACCAGGCTATCTGTTGAAGAGAAACAGCAGAGCATCAAAGTTCTACATACAGTTATAACAGCTGGTAGTCCCACATCATGCCAGACCATTTCAGAGCTAATGGGATATGAGTTGGAAGGTGTTGAAGCCATAATAGTAGAACTGCAATCTGTGTTGTACATCAATGAGCATAATCATGCCATTTATATCTTTCATGCATCATTTGCAGACTACCTAACTTTAAGGGCTAGAGACAAGGACTTTTGTTGTATTAAGCAAGAACATCATAGTTTACTGGCAGGACACTGTTTTGATCTGATGGACAATAGGCTTGAATTCAACATATGCAATCTTCCCTCATCATTTCTACCTGATAACGAGGTGCCTGGTATTGGAGCAAGAGTTGCTCAAAAGTTGGGAGAAGCAGTTGGATATTCATGCGTGTTTTGGGGCTACCACCTGACAGAAGGAAACACAACTGAAGAAATCAACCAAAAAATGGAGAGGTTCTTGAAAAAGAAGGTGCTATTCTGGATTGAGGGTATGAATCTCCTGAGAAAAATGTCAGATTGTATTAAGACTCTTGATTTAGTGTTGAAGGTAAGGTCTCATAACATATTCTACTCAATAATTACTTATATCAGGTTTATAACAGGTTAAATTTCAGGAGATAGAGGAAGTACAGAACAGTGCAATTCAATACAGACACTTGGCAAATGTCTTTGCTTTGAGTTCTGTCAACATCTATATCTAAGTATTGTTCCTTTCTACCCAGGTTTCAACACTGGATTTAGCAAACTGGTGAAAGTGAATACAAAAATGGAAGATCACCAGCAAATGGGATCTTGGGAAATACATGCAAGTATCTATTGTATTAATATTTCTCCAGATGGAGAAAAGATTGTTACAGGCCTGGAAGATGGAAAATGTATCATTTGGAATGCCAGCACTGGGACTGCCATTGGAGAACCACTCCAGGGGCATGAAGACTTTGTCAACTCAGTGGCTTTCTCTCCTGATGGAACCAGGATTGCATCTGGCTCATCTGATAAGACAGTGAGGATCTGGGATACACAAACTGGGACTGCCATTGGAGAGCCACTCCAGGGGCATGAATATGAGGTCACCTCAGTGGCTTTCTCTCCTGATGGAGCCAGAATTGTATCTGGTTCATCTGATGAAACAGTGAGGGTCTGGGATGTCCAAACTGGGACTGCAATTGGAGAGCCACTCCTAGGGCATGAAGATGAAGTCACCTCTGTGGCTTTCTCTCCTGATGGAGCCAGGATCATATCTGGCTCATTTGATGAAACAGTGAGGATATGGAATGCACAAACTGGGACTGCAATTGGAGAGCCACTCCAGGGGCATGAAGATAAGGTCACCTCAGTGGCTTTCTCTCCTGATGGAGCCAGAATTGTGTCTGGCTCAGAGGACAGAACAGTGAGGATCTGGGATGCACAAACTGGGACTGCCATTGGAGAGCCACTCCAGAGGCATGAATCCCCAGTCACCTCTGTGGTTTTCTCTCATGATGAAGCCAGAATTATGTCTGGTTCAAAGGACAGAACAGTGAGAATCTGGGATACACAAACTGGAACTGCCATTGGAGAACCACTCTAGGGGCATGAAGCCTGGGTCACCTCAGTGGCTTTCTCTCCTGACAGAGCCAAGATTGTGTCTGACTCAGTTGACAGAACAGTGAGGATCTGGAATGCACAAACTGAGAATGCCATCAAAGAGCCACTCCAGGGGCATACACAATGTGTTACTTCAGTAGCTTTTTCTCCTGATGGGACCAGCATTCTGTCTGGCTCATATGACACAATAGTGAAGATCTGGGATGCACAAACTGGGACTGCAATTGGAGAGCCACTCCAGGGGCATGAAAATAAGGTCACCTCAGTGGCTTTCTCTCCTGATGGAACCAGGATTGTGTCTGGTTCAGAGGACAGAACAGTGAGGATCTGGGCTGCACAAACTAGGATTGTTATTGGAGAGCCACTCCAGGACATGAATCTCCAGTCACATCAGTGGCTTTCTCTCCTGATGGAGCCAGAATTGTGTCTGGCTCACGTGATAAAACAGTGAGGATCTGGGATGTACAAACTGGGACTGTAATTGGAGAGCCACTCCTAGGGCACGAAGACTGGGTCACCTCAGTGGCTTTCTCTTCTGATGGAGCCAGAATTGTGTCTAGCTCATATGATAGAACAGTGAGAATCTGGGATGCTCAAACTGGGCATGCCATCAGAGAACCACTCTGGGGACATGAAGACTGGGTCACCTCAGTGGTTTTCTCTCCTGATGGAGCCAAGATTGTGTCTGGCTCACATGATGGAGTAGTGAGGGTCTGGGATGCACAAACTGGGACTGCCATTGGAGAGCCATTCCAGTGGCATGAACAGGGGGTCACCTCATTGGTTTTTTCTCCTGATGGAGCCCAGATTGTGTCTGGCTCAGCTGACAGAACAGTGAGAATCTGGGATGCCCAAACTGGGACTGCAATTGGAGAGCCACTCCAGGGGCATGACAGCTGGATCACCTCAGTGGCTTTCTCACATGATGGAGCTAGGATTGTGTCTGGCTCATATGACAGAGCAGTGAGGATTTGGAACACTGGTTCTAGTTCATCTAGTAAATGTGAGTATCCCCATTTATCAAGCAATCTAAGTAATTCTCATTTTTTATTTGTAGACAATAAATGGACCATTGATGATAATGGATGGATCCGATTTCCTGAGATTGACAATGGTATTGTTTGGGTTAGCCATCAGTACCACCCAGTTTGTACTCCCCAGAATCCCATAATCATTTCCAGGAAAGGCTGGACCAAGCTTTCCTTTGATGATGATATAGTATATGGAAAGGACTGGACTCAATGCTGCTCATCGAAATGATTTTGATTTTAATATTCATGAAAATGTTGACTCTGCATTCACAGAATGAAATATTTGATTTTTGACCTGTATTACTCTCAGATAAATAAGTTCTGCTAAACATGCACAGCTTTCATTTATTTAATTATTTACCTACTTACACTGGGGTTTTGTCAATCTATATACAATGCTTCCTTTGCTCATTGTTATTGTTAATTTTGGCAGCCATAGAACTATCTCTGAGGCAGTGCAAAGTTACATTGCACTGCTTGTTTGTGCCTGTCTAACCCTGTTGGTGGCATTTTTTACTCTGAGGCTGTCTGAAGTCCAGTTACGACTTGCATTTCAGTGGTTGGACATGGTGACAATACAAGGAACTGGGAATGAGTCAGAAGGACTTTGATATTGGAATAGCTCAGATTAGATGGTGGACATGTATGATACTACAAGATGCAATGGAATCAGATTCGATCTGACCTGATCTGCTATTAATATTTCCACAACCACCAGAAACTGATTGTTGTATCACACTCAGAACTGCCCAGAAATAGCCAAGTGTTCTGAAAAATCTGATATATGGCAATTTTCCAATTTTTTCTCTGACCATTAGTATCTGCTAATCAGTAAACCAACAACTTTATAGGGCATATAGATCTATAGCAGACATAGAAACTAATTCTTTCCATACCGTCTATACTTATCATTTACCTGACCATGAGAATGGATTGTATAGAGGCGATTATAGTTGTCTATATCAATCTATGTACACAAATTTCCACTATGCAGTAAAGTAAAATTCTCAGTTCAAAACAGTATTTCATTAGCGCGACAATAAGCAACTACCTATTTTAATGGTTACAAAAGCCGTAACTATATTAGCTTTTCTTAAGATATTGATGACTTTTGCCATGTCAACTTAAGACAGCTTAAGTCTGTCTCAAGCCCTGTATTTATCGATACACTATAAAATAGAATGCATAGTAAATGGTAGCTATCTTAAGATGGCTTAAGATATGAAAAAAGATAAGTAGTAAGACAGCTTGGGGGTATGAAAAAAGTGAACATAATCCATCTGAAGAAGGCTTAAGATATAAAAAAAGGTAAGATGATGGGAAAAAGTGAAGATGGCAGCTGCCTTACATCAGGAAAATCCATTCATAGATAATGCACTACGGTCATGATATTCACATGAATTGCACTAATTATGTGGAAATTCGAGATTAGCATAATTATACTAACTCTTGGGTGTCCGGAATCACATTACTCAAAATTACTGAGTTCTAGAGCAATTATGAAGAACTTAGTTGGTCTGTAGCAACAGCAACCTACTAAAAATTATTCTAGTTACTTCAATGTTTCGTCATACACTCACTTTAGGTATTCCTTGTAATTATCAAAGTTACCGAGGTCAAACCAGTAGATGTCATAGTCAACATTAGTATAATTATTGAGAGTAGACTGGATAGATTACTATATACATGAAAGCTAAATTACCTGATTTTTAAAGTGATCATAATGAGCATGTAAAAAGTGTGTGTGTAAAGAGCTGTTAGGCAGATGGAGTAGTACAGGGAACAGTAGCAGGCAAATTAACAGTAGAGGGAGTAGGCACAATAAGAGCAGATAAAGAAGCAGAAGCATCTGGAGTGGGCACAGTGGGTACCGCAATGTCGGTACATGATGTCAAGGCCTGGGTATCAGTCATGGGTACAGCAGCAAGAGCAGACCAATCAACAGTATTAAAGATTTGCTGATTGGTCAACACTTGTCCAGACAAAGGAAGACTACCACTATATAGATAGGTAGTTAATAGATGAGACGAGAATGAAGTGGGCGTGTCACTCACGAAGCATCAATATACAGCTTATGCATCAAATTATGATAGCGGGCCTTGTTGACTTTCTCAATGTTGTCGAGGATAGCCAAAGCAGACTTCCAGACACCGGCCAGCTCCTTTGACAGGAAGTTTTCGTTACACTGGCGTGCATAGTCCGAAAGAATAGCATGGATCTATGGGATGGAAAGAACAATCAGTGATGTTAACAAAGGAGGAGTGGGAAGCCCGCACTGCAGCAACACTAATAGCTACCAATGCCTTTGGCAGCTCCAACTCGTCTGGTTTAGCTGCAAGCGAGGACACAAAGACATGCCGGTTCTTTCCAAGGATAGTACCATAGGCATGGGTCACTTATATCTGCTACATTGATGCATCAATATGGACAAATGTCCATATTGGCTGATACATCCCCAAGGAAAACTTTCCATAGGCCAAAAAAAACAGGCTGGCCCTATGGGCGGGCCTTTGGGGTGGGTCTGGTAGGCCTTTCCTTATGGAGCAGTGAGCAGGGCAGGAGTAGGTGGCGGGTTTTGTTCCCACGCATGCTAGACAGTGAGCGGGGCCTTAGGGGGCGGGTGGCGGGTTTTTCCCACGACTCAAAATTTGATGGAAGAGGTGCAGGCGATCAGTAGGGCCCCGAATCTGCAAATAGAATAGGGGTATATGCTGTGGGCTGGCTCAGAAAATGCAAAATAAATTCCTGGAGCCGGCGATGAAAAATGATATAGTAGATAAGAAAGTGTATTTCGGGTTGCTGAATCTGAATATACAATTAGATATGCAATATCTGCAGTGGTTATTGAGATATGGCCAAAATACTGTCCAAAATATACCAAAAGAGCAGGATAGGTACTAGCCATTGCATCAAATCAGCTCTGATCATCATGTGGGCTGGTAAGATACTGCATATGGACCTTCTAGACATGGGAATATAGTTTATTATACTATATAATCAAATCCTGAGGAGCTATACCCAATTTACTGGCAAAAAAGCCCAAAACTTGGGATGACCATAGACACTGCATGCTATAGCATCTGATATGATTATGGATATGTCTACTAGGGTATTTTTGGTCACTGAATCGGAATATCTACTCGGATAAGCTCTATATACTCTGGTTCTGCTGATATTGAGTACTTACCCCTAAACATAGGTACCTGTGGCACCTGCAAATATGCCTCTTATAAATTTGTGTGAGTAGGTGGATAAATGTTTATTGATAGTCTAAATGTGAATATAACTTCATATCCTCCATATCTTCAAGATACAAGACTCTATTTCTGATTTATTCCCAAAACATTGCCACAAAAGCAAAAAAAGTGAAATGGCCATGGACACTGCATGTTCTAGCATCTAATACAAATCATGGATATGTTTAATGAGGTATTTTTTGGTCCCTGAATCCGAATATCTACTTGGACAAGTTCTATATGTTGTGATTCTGCTGATATTGAATACTTACTACTAAACATAGGCACCTGTGGCACCTGCAAATATGTATCTTATAAAATAAGGTGAGTAGGTCTAAAAGTGCTTATTGATTCCCTAAACACGAATATGAAGTCATCTCCTGCATATGACAAACATCCACGACTCTGTTCTCAATTTATTCCCTAGACAGCACAGATAGCCCTAATTTATATCCATATTGAAACATATACCTATCCTTTGGCTGTCTGAATGGCATTCTGACTCATTCTACCTCATTCTAAACTATATTACTCTGAGTATTCTTAGTTTGGTGTTCCTCACTCAAAGACATGCTCAGATATAACCTTAAGTGCTACAAGCACCATTACATGCAACTCAGTTTGACTTAAAGCTACTGGATGTACCAAGAACATCTCCTATATATGCTGGATGGCTTATTGTCTTTCAAATGATACCAAGAGATGAAAAACAAGTATGAGTGTCTGTGATAATCTCTGGGATGAGATATGCATATGTATATGGTCCAAAAAGGTACTATTTCGCTTTGTGGAGAATAAATTGAGAATAAAGTCTTGGATCTTTACCATATGCACGATATGACTTCATATTCGTGTTTAGGGAATCAATAAGCACTTTTAGACCTACTCACCTTATTTTATAAGATACATATTTGCAGGTGCCACAGGTGCCTATGTTTAGTAGTAAGTATTCAATATCAGCAGAATCACAACATATAGAACTTGTCCAAGTAGATATTCGGATTCAGGGACCAAAAATACCTCATTAAACATATCCATGATTGTATTAGATGCTAGAACATGCAGTGTCCATGGCCATTTCACTTTTTTTGCTTTTGTGGCAATGTTTTGGGAATAAATCAGAAATAGAGTCTTGTATCTTGAAGATATGGAGGATATGAAGTTATATTCACATTTATACTATCAATAAACATTTATCCACCTACTCACACAAATTTATAAGAGGCATATTTGCAGGTGCCACAGGTACCTATGTTTAGGGGTAAGTACTCAATATCAGCAGAACCAGAGTATATAGAGCTTATCCGAGTAGATATTCCGATTCAGTGACCAAAAATACCCTAGTAGACATATCCATAATCATATCAGATGCTATAGCATGCAGTGTCTATGGTCATCCCAAGTTTTGGGCTTTTTTGACAGTAAATTGGGTATAGCTCCTCAGGATTTGATTATATAGTATAATAAACTATATTCCCATGTCTAGAAGGTCCATATGCAGTATCTTACCAGCCCACATGATGATCAGAGCTGATTTGATGCAATGGCTAGTACCTATCCTGCTCTTTTGGTATATTTTGGACAGTATTTTGGCCATATCTCAATAACCACTGCAGATATTGCATATCTAATTGTATATTCAGATTCAGCAACCCGAAATACACTTTCTTATCTACTTATATCATTTTTCATCGCCGGCTCCAGGAATTTATTTTGCATTTTCTGAGCCAGCCACAGCATATACCCCTATTCTATTTGCAGATTCGGGGCCCTACTGATCGCCTGCACCTCTCCATCAAATTTTGAGTCGTGGGAAAAACCCGCCACCCGCCCCCTAAGGCCCCGCTCACTGTCTAGCATGCGTGGGAACAAAACCCGCCACCTACTCCTGCCCTGCTCACTGCTCCATAAGGAAAGGCCTACCAGACCCACCCCAAAGGCCCGCCCATAGGGCCAGCCTGTTTTTTGGCCTATGGAAAGTTTTCCTTGGGGATGTATCAGCCAACATGGACATTTGTCCATGATTCATGCTTAAATCTAGCAGTTAGAGCTGCATGGGTACCAAAAGAACATAGAGCTGATATATTGAGTGAGGGCCTTGTGCTCGAAAGGCCTGGAAGGGTCGTATGCCCCCGACTGAAGCAGGATTCAGCTGCTGACCAAAGATAAAACTGATGAAACTCACCAGTAATGTCGCATAATGATAGGTGTAGTTGATGATCATGTTCTGAGCCTTCGAATGGGAGCCCATGTCATTAGCAAAACTGTAAGCAGTGAGGACTGTAGAAATCTGAGTGTGCTTGAGATCTTTGCGCTCCAACCCGATCCAATGACTGGCCTATTCATGAAGATACTTGAGTGAACAAATACAGTGGAAAGAAACATATACGCACATAGAGGCACATGGGCTTCACAAACATATTGTGATCATCGTTCTGGAAGCGCTCGAGAAAGTCTCTGGGACCAGTGAGCTCCAGCTCTTCAGCAGCAACAGCAATGGAGGCCGACCCAAGGTTCTTCAGCTCCTCATTCAGAGGGCAGAAAGTGACGTCGGTCAGCATCATTACCTTCCCAGTCTTAATACTATTGCTGAGCACGCTTCAGATAACCCTGGTTTGGGAGCCAAGGGGGCCAAGAACAGCTGTACGTCCTTTCATGACAGTGACAAGAGCCGTGTGGGAGAGGTATAGAGCTGTTGTAGGAGCAGCCATGCTGACAGGTACAGGAGCTGGAGCTGCAGGGGGAGTGACTGCTGGAGCTGAAGGAACAAGTGTGGCAGTGGCAGCAACAGTACTACTGACATTGGCATTGGGGGTAGCAGCATTAATGACTTGAGGAAGCTAGAGAGGTTGATCAGTATTGTATCACAGAAGTCAATCTGAACAATACTCACCTCTTCTTGCAGCTTCTGCTTTCGCTTTGTCATGACCTTGTGATTCTTGGGTTTGGCCTAGCAAACATCAGTTAGTGACACAAAGCACAACTAACACAGTGACAAACCTTGACAGTTTCTGGAGCTGGCTGTGGCTCTGGCATCTCCCAATCATCCTCTGCATCACTAGGTTGACCAGTAGACAGGAAAGAAGCCTTGTCGTCCACATTGAAGTCAGTGTCAAGAGGAATGTCAGCGGTAAAAGCAGAAGAAGCGGTGGAAGAGCTGCGCTGATGAGCTGGCAATGGCACATGTCAGAATAAGCATGAGCAAACAAATGATATCAATGTACTCCGCTTGGCAGGCACAATCTCAACAACAATTGCAGCCTACATGAAGCAGAAGTCAGAGTAAACTGCGTCAATGTTTACTGTTGACATACCTCATCGTTGAAAAGGTGAGCAGCTTCATTATCATCAGCAGGCTCTTCTTCAGACTGATCTTCCTCTTCTGCCTCATCTGAGCTATGCTCATCTGAAGACTCAACAGCAGGTTTTGGCTTAGCCTTGCGCTTGACAATCACTGAAAACAAAAGTTAGGTATTGCAGAAGGTATTTGGTCAGACAACATACCCAGCTCTTCCTCGGACTCAGCTTCAATCTCATTATCACTGATTGGTGCTGGAGCATAAGCTGTTGAAAAGAAATAGGTCAGTGCTTTCGAGTATGTATACAAGACTTTTACTTACATTTTCGAGCATTAGATTTTGCAACGGGCTTTTTGCGAGGTTGTACAGCAGTTTTAGCTGCCTTAGAAGAAGCAGCCACAGTAGCTTTGGACTTTTTGGTCGGAGGCAGATTATCTGTATGTAGATATGGTGAGTATCTTGAACAGAATAGGAAGGTCTTCATCATTATTCACCTGCCGCCACATTTTTGTGCTTTCCTTTGCCTACAGCTTGGGTTGCAGCATCTTCGATTGTATCATCATGCCGTCAAGCACTGGCACGATGACCACCTGACATGGGCAGCTGGATGAGAGAAAGGTGTGAGATTAGAATGAGAGTGAGATCGTAGGGAATGGAGAGAAAGTAATGGAAAGGCAGGTCAGCTCTTATACGCCCTAGTACTAATACATTCCTTATTTGGGAAATTAGTTCAATATTATCAGTAAAATTTTCCATCAAAACGTGTAACTGTTGCTTCTCTCACTCGTACCCCAGCTTAGTGATATATCCTTAATGCTCGCATTTTCCTGCCCCAACTGCCACGAAGGCTGGGATCGTTCCAGCGATCTCATACAACATTTTCTGAAAGCTCCAAGTGCAGATTGCAGGAGAGCTGGAAAAGCACGGGCTGAGCAGCTTCACTTTAGTCACTTTGCTCCTCGATGCGACCAGCCTATGAGGCAACGATCCAAATCTCCGCAGCCAGCACCAGTCCCTGAACCAGCAGCTGATGGACCCACACCAGTCGCATTTCAGGGTGACTTCTTCGGCAACGACTATACAAGTGCTGATTTCCCTGGATTTGATGAAAATGGAGATGATATGGAGAACAGAGATGAGGAGAGACAGGAGAGTGAAGTGAGTGATGAAGAAGATGGAGATAGATGTGAAGCCCCTGAACAAGAAAAGGTTACAGAACGACGACAACCTCCAGCCACTGTTCGGGACGATATGGATGTTAATGACAATCTCCCAGCTCCATCCAAGCCATCTCCATTGCGTACTTTACCAGCCCATTGTGACAAAATTTATATTGAAGAATTCGGAGGGCAAGCAGGTGCTCCTCTACCAGATTCCAACCTAATTCAAGTGATGCACGACTCTGCAGATGGTTTTCGACGATATCAATCTAATATTGCAGGTAGCGATGAAAATATGTGGGCACCTTTCAACTCTCGCATGGACTGGGAAGTAGCTCAGTGGGCAAAAATGCGAGGCACTGGATCTACAGCTTTCTCAGATCTTCTTGATATTGAAGGAGTAGGCAAGATAGCTTGTTCTTTGTTTTCATTACGCTCATGATAGCCCAAAATTTTAGGTGCAAGATGCTCTTGGTCTGTCGTACTCTAACAGTGATGACCTTAACAAGATTATCGACAAGGAAATCCCTGTCCAGAGACCATCTTTCACGAGAACAGAGATACTTGTTCATAACGAGCCATTTGACTTCTATAAACACGACATCCTCAAATGCATCCAGGCCCTTTAGGGGTCACCGGAACACATTATTCCGATCTGGATAAAACATGTGGTCTGTATCATGACATGTATATGGGTAGATGGTGGTGGAGTACTCAGGTATGTCCTCCAACTTACTTCAAGTTATCCCTTATAGAGCTGTAAGTTGTACTAATTTATACAACTACTATCAACAGAAAGCTCTTGAAAAAGACAAACCAGGAGCAACTGTTGTACCGGTCATTCTCTCCAGCGACAAAACCCTGGTCACATTGTTCTGCAACAAATCAGCATACCCTGTGTATCTCACCATTGGTAATCTGCCGAAGGAGATCTGCCACAAGCCTTCTCAACAGGGTCAGATCCTTTTAGGATATCTTCCTATGACAAAGCTTGATCATATCAAGAACAAAGCATCTCGTCATCGTACAATGGCAAACTTATTCCACACCTGTATGAAGCTTATGGTTGGACCACTCAAGGAGGCCGGTAAACACAGGGCCACTATGCAGAGCGGCGATAGTGTGAAGCGCCAGTGCCATCCGATCCTCGTAGCATATGTTGCTGATTACCCTGAGCAGGTATTGGTCACTTGCACATATACAGGTGACTGTTCATCTTGCGAGTGTCCAAAACACGCTTTGGGGGAGTTTCCTTGCCGAGCTGCTTATTGGGATTTTGTTCGGGTGAAGAATGCTATAACGCAGGAAGCTGGATCTGATGAGTGGGCTAGAAGCTGTGGGGAGGCTCATATCAAACCCATCCAGCATCCATTCTGGGAGGATCTTCCATATACTGACATCTTCCGCTCCATCACACCTGACATTCTTCACCAACTCTACCAAGGAGTGATGAAGCATCTGATAGGCTGGCTTGCACAAGTGTGTGGAGAGGACGAATTTGATGCTCAGGTGCACCGTTTGCCCCTGAATCATGGCATTAGGAACTTCCACAAGGGTATTACCACCTTGTCTCGTATCACCAGTGGTGAGCACAAGCAGATTTGTGCATTGCTTCTGGGGCTCATCATCGAGACACCATCATTAACTCCTCAACAAAATCGTTCATTAATCACTGCCACTCATTCCCTTCTTGATTTCCTCTATCGGGCTTGCTACCCAATACACACAGACGACTCCCTTGCCACCCTTGATGCGACTTTGCAGGATTTCCATGAGAACAAGTCAATCTTTGTGGAACTTGGCATCCGTGAGCATTTCAATTTCCCCAAAATCCACTTTCTATGCCATTACACACGCACCATCAAATACTATGGGACAATGGATAATTACAACACTGAAACAACTGAGCGCCTTCACATCGACTTCGCAAAAGATGCTTACTGAGCTTCCAATAGAAAAGATGAGTACACCCAGATGACGAGATGGTTAGAACAGCGAGAGAAGATCATGCACCATTCAGCTTAAATCGCATGGAGGCTTTCTCAGCCATCAGATCTCGATACCACATTGGATTCCTGCACTACTGGAGTGCGATATGACTTCCCTGGAGCTCAGAGAGACATATCTGACCTCCTCTGCCCCTATCAACAAAAACTGACGAAGCATCCCACAGTGAAAACGACTACTATTTCGAAGCTTGAGGAGTCAACGCCTGGAGGTTATGGGGCAACGAAGTTCTATACTGCATTGACAAGGTTCATTGCCCAATGGAGAGGTGCAGATCAGACGGCACGAGAGGTAGAAGAAATGGCCCAATTTATTTCACTTCCATTCAAGAGCGTACTCGCATGGAATAAGGTGAAGTTTGTCAATCCCGAGTTGTATGGTAACACAACACTCGATGTCGTCAAGGCTCAGCCCCAGAAATTGAATTCATGCAACCAGGTAGCTCAGAGCATGCAGTACGACATGGCCCTGATTCAGCAGAAGGTCAATGATCCTGCAAAAGGTTATTTAGATGGTGAGTACTCGTAATTTTCATGAACATTTTGGTACTTCTTGATAATTCTTCATTTTTATACATAGGGATGCGAGTCAGTCAGGTCAGGGTCATCTTCTCGCTCCCCGAGAAAGGCCTAGACAAGCTATTTCCCCTGAACATGCAGCCGCCTTCACATCTAGCTTACGTTGAATGGTTCTCAAATTTCACCCGCCTGGACACTTCATCAGGATTGTACCGAGTAAAGCCGGAGATGGTGAGGGATAGTACTCAAAGTGCATCAGTTGTTCCCCTGGAAATGGTCAAACAGAGTGTGCATTATTTCTGAAGTGGGGAGGAGCTGTACCGAGTGACTGGACTTGTGAAAATGTTCTGGACAAGTGCTCCGTGTTCTATTTGAACCCATTCCAAGACTTGCATACGTACTGTAGGCTTGTATAACACCATAAAATCAAGCACAATTCAGCTGAAATATCTGTCAGTGACATGAGGTACAGATTTTCCAGGCAAGCATGCCCGAGACCCCTGAAATCTGCACTCAGGTCTATGTAAGCCTTATCTTATCTGACCAACCACGGACCTTATAGAGAATGTGTACAAAGCTATTGCTATGGACAAGGTAATGTCAGCCCACTGATTTTAGATCTGGCTAGTGTATCTCTAATTATCATAAGGTACATATAACACCTGGGCCAGAGCTTTTCAGCGAGGTAAGTTCATTATAATTCTGAGAATTACCGAACAATTATCTGGAGGAGCAGATTAGCACTAATTACTGCAGAATTAAGAGTCAATTATCTCAGGACAGTTTTCCTGATGTAAGACAGCTTAAGATATAAAACAAGTCAACTTACAAGTTGATTACAATTTAGTCCACCACACTTGAGTCTGTCTTGACCCTTGCTTTCTGAACGTTCCCAAGGGCAATAATGTAGTGAGGTTGTAGCGAATTTCGTGTACAGGATCTGGACAGATTCTTGAATAGTTGGAGATGAGGCATTGTTGCGTTTAGCCTCAGGAACTCGTCCTTCGAACCATTCCCTGCAATGAAATAAAATTTTACAAGCTCGTCAGTCATGTGTTTCTTTTTGATGAGACGAGAAGCATAGTAGAGGAATTCGAGCCAATACTTGTCCACATCCTGTTTAGACAAAAATGATCCTTTCTTGTTGAAGTTCTTGCAGAACTTCTCATGATTGCGTTGTGTGATCTCCTTCAGGTCCGACGTGGATGTGTAAAGCATCTTGAGCATCGCTGAGGCTGACGCCCAGGTCCTAGAGTCTGTTTCTCCATCATCAAGGTCCCTGTAAAATTCTGGTAAGTAATGGATGGCATCCTTAACTTTAGGTGATGCATAGGTGGTGATGTAGTTGACGAGCTTGTTGGGGTCGTGATGCCCACCCATTCTCCATGGGAGAGAATGTTGTCCAGGAAGTCTCAGGTGTTCTTCCCATCGAAGTAGGGTGCTCCTGGGGTCTTAGTGACCAGCATAGGAACCGTCAGATTGGCTGAAGGCGTTGGTGTGGTCATATCGTCGAAATCAGTAATAGTAATACACAGAATGGAGGATGACACTATTGTAGATGAAGGCAAGGTCAGTGACAACTGGGTTGAAGTATCTGAGAAAACCATAATGGTGTTCTCCAAAGGTGTTTTGAGTTTGGTGGAGAACTTGAAGAGAGGCTAAAGAAAAGGTGAGAAAGTAAAAAGGAGGCAAAGGCATACTTTGAGTCTGAGTCCACAGAATACCACAACCCCTGCAGTGGTCACCACTGTGGAAGAAGGGTTTGAACTACAGGAGGAGTCCAGGGTTACGGTTGGGTATGTTGACTGTAGCCAATGCTTAGAGTAATATACCTAGTTGCTCTGCAGAAGCGACAGAGTAGATTAGTAAATAAAAGTTGAAAAGAATGCTCACTCTGATTGATACGTTGACCAAGTTGAGTGAAGGCTAAGGGCAAGTCGTTCGTTGATGGCTTGAGTCCTTAGAGATGAAATCTGGCATAAGAGTATGAGAGAGAGAGATATATCTCACGCCTGCCAGAGCGCATCTAGTACTAATACACATGTGATCATTTTGTTGCCAACATAGTGAAGTATCAAGGTAACTTTAGATCCTCAGAGCTGGGGTACCACCAACCATATCCACCTCATCAACGGTAGAGTGCTCCTCCTGCACACTGTACCAGAGAGGCTTTGGTGGCCTGAGCATCGTCAGGTCCCCGTCCACTTCCAATTACACACACCACAGCCACAATAAGTGAAAATGAGAAAAATACGAACAACACAACCCAGCCATCAACCTTGTACCTTTCCTTCTATCTGTTGCTGAACAATGATACAGGTGGTCATGGCATGCTATGACTGGAAGTCATAGAGAGTCGCAATGTTAGGAATGAAATGATATCTTCATGGGCTTGTCTTCTCAGCTAGTCTTGAAGTAAATGCCTAGAGGTGAGGGTGTTCTACCTGCACAGCAGGTAGTACGTCCACACCATTATTTCTGGTTCTGAAGAATATTTGAGTTCAGAGGATTGTTCAGATTTGTGTTCTGGTTCGAAGAGTCATTCGAGTTCATGATCTGAAGTGGACAGGTTATCTTTAGAAGTCTGTTGTATATCAGTGGTGTACTGGTTTTCCTGCTGATATTCATTGCCAGGGGTGTATGAGTTTCCCTCTTGAGGTTCATTCCTATCAAGAACTGGTGTTCTTTGATAATCTGTGGTTCATAGGTTTTGTTTTGTGATTCAGTGTGCCTGAACCTCAGTAGGTTGGCGTTTAGTGTTCAGCTTGACTTTTTGTTACAACAGAAGTCATACTTCAAGGTTTCACCTTTCGTTTGTTTGTTTGTTGAGCCCTTCTATAGAAGAAGGGTTTGAGCAAGACTTCAGAAGATGAGTCAAAGTAAGACTTGTAGAAAGATGTATAAGGTCAAGCTGGGGAATCTAGCTTGAGGAATCCTCTACCTAAATACAAGAGTGTCTTGTAACTATGAGTCAGAGTACGATGTGCATCAAGCATGTAAATCATCTGTGATAGCTGTGTTAAACAGCATGTAAGTAATAAGACAAAAGGGAAACATATGTCTGAAATAATAGTAAAGAAAAAGAAAAGACGAGCCATAGAACAGGGGTGAGAAATCATAACACCATCATTTCATGTCAAACTTTGCCGATATCTCAGTGACCACTGCCTCCCTCCAGATGAGCTTTGGTACGCAAACAAGGATCATGTAGAAGTATTTTTTGATTCTACAAAAGTTAGTGAAGGTCTCCTGGTTCCAGAGATATACACCAAATGGGCAGCTTCCCAGTGTGGCCAGCTTCCTAGTAAAACATAGTATAGATTTTAGACATAAGCATTCTACGTCTGTCACATATACATACATACATTTCAGGCTGTACAAGTCCAGTGTGTTCTTGATTCTTCTGTCCATACATCGCCGACGACCTCACCACTAGCACTAGCACACCACCACCACCACCATTACCACCAATCGCAGCAGCAACACTCCATATAATAATACTCCCTCATATACTCACACATACACCCCAAACCAACACCTCCACACCTTCCCACCTCTCCTCTAACGCTTCCTCCATGCCTCGACCTCCACATCTAGACCTTCTACATACTACATGGATCCAACCAAGGTCTGAGATCCTTCAAACCTAAACCTTCAGCCCAGAAGTTGATGTTGTCTCCAAACCTAGTTTACACATGAGATCAAAACTTGCTTGAGTGGTGGGTAGGAGGCAAAGATGTGTTCAATTCTATATGACGTGGTGAGGACACAAAGACACAAAGACACAAAGACAAAGACGTGAAGAAGAAAAAGTGACATCAGGTACTATCACCATGACACAAAGCCTACGCACAGAAAGTAAAAGACAGAGTAAACTAAAAGAGTGACTCACTCCTTGGGAATCTCAACCAAACTCCTCTGGTACAAAAAATCTTCATACACATACCTCAATACCTGCTGACCATGTCTAGACTCGCCAACCCCGCTGAATGGTATCTCGTTGACATCCAATTGGATAAAAGCTAGGGCTCCTAGCAGATCGGATGATCCAGCGCCTATCTGCCGATGAGGCCTCGGCCTCTGGAGATCCATCCATCCAACAGATACCATCTGCCCATCCATAGATGATCGTCAGATGGCTGAAGTACATGAGAATGTGTTGTACTTGCCCAGTTTGGTTCAGTCTCGGGCTTTCCCGAGGTACTGTATAGTTCTAAAAACTCATTGAAATCCACAGAAAGATCTTTTTGACCTGCTAAACGTCCTCAGTGCTTTGCTTGATTTCGCATTTGCATGGGAAGACACATTGGCAAAGCGGCCAAAGTCATTCTCGTTGTAATAATCAGTCTCAGTAATAAGTAACTTGATAGTTTTACATGTATCACACTCTACACGTACTTAATGTAGTTTACAATGAAAAAAAATACCTTCTGAACATTTTTTGTACACTCATTAGGATATCAGCCACCCATCTGCGGATGATCTGGTCATCCGACGGATGCCATCCGCCAATGCAGATTGGCATGTTCGAGCAACTCATCTGAGCAGATGGATCCACATCTGAACAGCATCCAATCTGCTAGGAGCCCTAATAAAAGCGTCGTTAAAGACGATGCTTCCAGAGGACCGTGTATGAGAGTCAGTCAGCTTTCATGGAAGCGAAAAAGAAAAACAGAAGAAAAAATTAAAACAATAAGAACAAGCAAGAGAGAGCACGGACCCTTCTGCTTAAACTCCCCATCATCACTAAATACACACAATACAAAGGGATGCCCTCCACCTCCCCTCCTCACTCCTAACAAACTCAATCGCATCCTCCACTGTCACAACCTCCAACACAGGTAACACCGGACCAAAATTCTCTCCTTGCATGAACGAACCATCCTCTACTACATCAAACAACACCGTAGGCTCAAGTCTACATGTCCTCTCATTGGATTCACCATCACAGACGATTCGGCCTCGGGAACGAGAAAAGAGGGAGGAAAGACAGGAAAAGTGGGTGAAGTTGATGATTTTGGGGTAGGAGGGGGACGAGTCAGAGAGGGGGCCAGGCTGGTCGGAGAGGAAGCTTTCGCGGGAAGCCTGCTTGAAGCCCTCTTCCGACTCTTCCTTCGTCTTATGTCCATTCATGCTCCCATTCTCTGTCCCGTTAACATTTCCTGCACCCTTGTTACCAGTAACCAACAAAATATAATCAGGCGCAACGCAAATCTGTCCCGCATTTGAAGTCTTTCCCCAAAAGATCCTTTTCGCCACTAACAGGAGTCCAGAGAGGGAGTCACCTCCACATGTGTTGGGAGAGTTAAAGTTTGGGCCAATGATAACCGGAGATTTGCCTGCTAGTTTGAGAGTGACTGGAGTGAGATGTCTGGCGGCGACAGTGATGATGCATGTGACGGTGCCATTGCCAGTGTAGAAGACTGAAATAAGGGAGAAGGGAGGGAGGTGAAAGAAGTGTCATCATCGTCAGCATGGTCAAAGGAATGGAAGAAAGGACGTACTATGATCCCACTTCAACTTCAACAACTGGGTAGTCTTGGACACCGCTCCCAGAACCATGTGAAAGGCACTCTGATTGAAGTACTTGGGTACAAGCTCAGCCAGGACATTAGCATAATGAGCTGGTACTTCAGATGGCTTGATGATGCAACAGATCCTGCAGTGATGGCTCCGAGGAATGGTTGGAGGGAGAGGATAAGTGGGTAGTTCCATAGGCTGTGTTAACGTGAGCAAGGACCAGGTACACTGAGTTTGAAAAACGAAAAACGAAAAAGAGCGCTCGAGCGCTCGCACAGGTGAAGACAAAACTCATGCACTAACCAACCCAACACCCTTCGGTTCACTATATACCCTCAGCTTCCAACTCATCTGATGTTCCTTCTTGATATAATCTTCACGATTTTCAACCTTGGCCCATTCAGGGAGTTGTTGAGCAGTTGTTAAGACGGCGCATTCCATGAAACTGTTGATTTCAGCGAGGTAGACTTCAAAGCCTGTGGATTGTTGAGGTCCTGTGTATTACATTGTATGATAAGGCAGGGAGAGGAAGAGAAGAGAGAGAAAACAGTAGGAGAGAGAAGGTTAACCCTGAGTGCCCAGACGACCAAAGAGAAAGAAGGATTTGGAACCTAACCTACCTTCAATATAAACCCCTCGTAGTTCTCCTGAAGCATCCGAGCAGCTTGGAGGCTCTGATGTTGTCGCCATTGCAGAGGAATGGTTACTCTCGAGTTGAAGGTTTCGCGGAGCTCCATGGGTATCTAGACAGCAATGTTGCAGAGAAAGTAAGACACTTGACGTGCACAAGGTGCATGATGTCACACCTGTTGTATCACTTTGAATGGAAGAGTTCATCCATGGTGAGGTCAACAAAAACATGAGTAGGGTGTGCCATATTAGAGAGCTTGCGCAGAGCCACCAGAAGCCATGTGTGGCTCAGTAAGTGTGCACAGAACGGTTGGCTCAAAATCGTGTGCACAAGTTGCAAAGTGTATATTAAGGTGCCTACAGCGAGTACATGAGAAAAACCCATAGGAAGTAATGGAGGGAGTGTCCAGGAATAGCTTGAGCACAAAAAAACCAGGATATGATGTATAAAAACTGGCATAACAGAGATTTGACATATATGAACTATGAGAGCTTGTGAGAGAAATGACGGGCTTTTTTCAACAGACAGGTGAACTGGAAAGGATGCTGGTGTCAGAAAGTATGTTTGATGGGAAGAAGAGGGCAACAGGGGAGGATATCTGGAGAGAAAGCGCAGGGTGGTGAGGGAGAATGGATAACAGCATCATTGCTTGGAGCCAGCTCAGATATGCAGGGGACTGGACCATTCTAGGCAGCCCTAAATCAAATTTAGATCCAAAAAATATGCAGAAAGCAGCATACGCACTTGTGTATCCTAATAAAAGCCCAAATGTTCCTGCCACACTTCTGACGTGTCCTACAGTACCATGGCACTTGGAGCTGCACAGTGAGTTCCCTGAGGCCTTGGTTGTGATGTGAAATGGGGATAGAAGAGAAGGAATGGCAGTTGTTGGACTGACGAGCGATACATGGCTGCGTTTGGGTTGCGCACACAACTTCGAGCCAACCGCTCTGCGCACGCTTACTAAGCCACACGTGGCTTCTGGTGGCTCTGCGCAAGCTCTCTAATCACAGTGGGGCGTGGACCATATGTGCCTGCCTCTTAAATGACGGATAGTTCACACCATTTTGAGCAAGATAAAATCAAGCATATTTGCTGCCGAAAACTGGGTCACAAATGTTCAAATTACGTGCTTAAGTTTTTCCATGCTAAACCTTTATTCATTTGTGACCAAAAAAGGGAAGCAACATAGTGTTAGAATTTTCTTTTGTGAGAAAATGCGCCAAAAGGGACAATCAGTATTTGTGTGCCGGATTCTGGCGAGTAAAAGGAAGTTCTTTTGTGAGAAAATGCGCCAAAAAGTATTTGTGTGCCGGATTCCGGTGAGTAAAAGGAAAAGTAATTCGGACACAGTATTGAATCCGGCACACAAATACTGATCATACCTTTTGGCGCATTTTCTCACAAAAGAACTTCCTTTTACTCACCGGAATCTGGCACACAAAATACTGATCATCCCTTTTGGCGCAGTTTTTCACAAAAGAAAATTCTAGTACTATGTGCTTCCCTTTTTTGATCCCAAATGAATAAAGGTTTAGCACAGAAAAACTTAAGCACATAATTTGAGCATTTGTGACCCAGTTTTCGGCAGCAAATACGCTTGATTTTATCTCGCTCAAAATAGTGTGAACTATCCGTCATTTAAGAGTCCGCAAAAATGGCAGGCAAATATGGTCCGCGCCCCGCTGTGATTGTAAGAGAGTAGTTTTTGCTGTGTGGCTATGCTGAAATCGTCCCCCGGCACGGTGATCTTTTTAATTCCGATCCGTCTTTCGGCAATGCCGGCATCACAGTCTGCCAGTGTCACGCGCTAGCGTTGGCTTAAGCTTAAGGCTACATTTTCTTCATGCACTTCCCACTTAATTGTGTCATTCATACCCTTGTTATGAGAAACAGACAAATCTCATCGAGGCCCCTTCAGGTACTTGTTATTACAACCTCAGCTTTGCGGATGTGGCTATGCTTAACTCATACAAGGGAGAAAAGCTGCATATGGCTGGACGTCGTACCCGTATGTACGGTGCTGACAGTACGGTTTACGGGGTGCCGTTCTCATACCGTCAAGGCCTTCCCCATACTCGTGAAAATACCGCCCGTATACGGATTTTACGGTGGTATGTACGGGTACCGTTCTATATAGTAATTCTGTGTAAATGATCGCTCGATGAGCCCATCTTTTCTCAGTGAATTCCAGGCAAGTACTTACCCTGCGTGTTCTGAATCAAATTATTCATATCAATCTCGGCTAATGGCCGGAAGTCCATAAATGGTAAGACCGAGCTGCTTTCCGTCTTCAATACTGATATTGGCCTCATTATAAAGTGCGTGGACGTATCTGGTACATACATGTCATTCAGGGTATTTGGTGGCACAAAAGGAGGCTGGCAATCTTGGATCAGTGAATCCGTAAAATACGGTCGTAAAATTCCTCGTACCGTACCGTCGAGGTTCCGAAAATGTGAGTTTACGATTATACCCATTATTCCAGCCCTAGAAAATCAACGGATTTAACTGACTCGCTTGCACAAAGGTTATTATCCTGAGCTGTGGGGGGATGTCGAGAACTCAAACTACCCAAAAGGTTTATCCATCCTCCAGAGTCGAGGTGCAGGCATCAGCGAGGTATCTACGAGTCATATCACCTCGATCAAACCTTGAGTGAGGTCCAGCCTCCCATCTTACCTTCGTCTCCGACATAATATTATTCCTACATGTGTAGAATCGGACATGCGCTGATGGCGGGATTTGGCTGCGGGGAGATGTCAAGAACAAACTGCCAGCGCAAAAGGTTTATCCACCCTCCAGAGTCGATGTGCAGGCATCAGCGGGATATCTGCGAGTCATATCACCTCGATCAAACCTTGAGCGAGGTCCAGCCTCCCATCTTACCTTTGTCTCCTACATAATATCATTCCTACATGTGTAGAATCGGACATGCGCTGATGGCGGGATTCAGATTCCCTGTATTTTTTAGTCAAATATTAATGATTAACACTGCATATTACAGTTATCCAATGAGCGCGCTGCGAGATCCGCCACCGCCGGTGTTCTTGCTTTTATAAATGTATATACCACGTCTACGATACCCCTTCTAATCAGCCCATTGCCATTGCGCCCAGATGCAATCAGTGAATCAGCATCAATAAGGATACCTACGACGCGAATGTGAGCTTTGAGCAGAATCAAGGTGATGCGCTACTCTACATCTATCTTCTATTTGATGTAGAGCATACGTTGCACATCACACTCACACAGCTCTTCCAGGGCACGGGCAGGCATGCCAAGCGTGTCAGAGTATCAGAGCCGGTTTAGGTCAGACACTGGACGCCTCAGGCTGAACTTTAGTAGTCTCCCGTATGAGAGTCTCAGATATTTCTTTTCTGGAAAGTTAGTATGTATAAGTGTATATGGTACCTTGATTCGCGGTACTATATGGATATCACAGCCTTGCGAAAGTGTCGGCAAAGAAGCAATGCCACATCTTGTCGCATGCACAGCTTTGCTCGGTAGCGGGTTTCAACGTCCGTTGATTCAGTTTTTCCATCTTGGGAACTGTCAGTGGTAATGGAACTCGAAGTCAAACTCGAGATGTAACTTTGGAAGTGATGCGTGAACGTCCGTGTAAATACCATCGGCACAGCTCTGCGCTGCAACGGGAGTAGGTCTGAGTCATTCGCGGTAGAACAACAGTAACAGCTTCTCCTTAGGGAAGATGGGTATATAACTCCTAATCATTCTTCGCCATTTCCTCACCAAATCTCTCCTACTCTACCATCTGAGGTGTGTGTTGACTCACTCAGTGCTAGGCTTGCTACAAGTTACTGACCATCTCATTTCCTTCCAGGAAAGCATTGAGGAAATCTCCTTGATCGAACTCCACTCACTCTCTTAATCCGAACGCTCATCATGCAATTCTCTGCATCCGTCATACGTACTCCTATTCTTGCTGCAATTGCAGTACTTTTCATAGTGCAATCTATAAGTTCTGACTGCCAAGTCAGTGCTGCACCTGCGCCCTCAGCAACATACGAGCAACTTCTTGGTGAGTACCAACTTCTTGGCTTGCTCAATCAAGATCAATACTAACTTCCTGTCCTAACAGCCAGATGCGTCTGCTCCGGCTGGCCGGGCAATTGCAACTGCTAAAGGCCTTCCCTCTGTGCCGAAAACGTACTCAACCTCATGAAGTTATGAACAACTTCAACTACTCTACTGTATACCGTTAATTCTGATCTGTACACTCTGAACTTAAACTACTCTTTAGCATTCTAATTCTGTAGTACCGCTGTAACCATTTTCTCACTACTCACTACTGATCCATCTGCCACTGATTTGGACTCAGGAACACTTACTACTTATGTACCAGTCTTCTAAAGTTCTACGATAGATACTAATCACCGTATATTTATAAATTATTACAATGGATCGATTTCCCGGCAGTGATAATGAACAAAGCAAGAACATATTGCAAGAGGACAGAAGCTACTCTCAATGCATAGTGAGAGCTGAAAAGTCAAACCAAATTTCAAGCAAATTCCAGGGACACAGTACTTATCAAAAAACATATGACAACGATAAACGTGAGGAAGAGAGCAGGAGCTCAAGCGTGTCACAAAGTCTATCAGGCATCGCAGATAGGAGCAGGCCGGCCCAGATCAGCAAGTTGTTCCCAAGCAAGTGCAAGCTATGTGGCAAAAAAAGACAGTTTGAAATGGCGCCGTTGCTTATAAGGAGTTTGATACGATTTTCTGGAGTTTTTCTTACTAATTTCTGGCTCGGAGTCAAGCCAGTACTGAACAGTTGACAGCGCTCATTTGGCGCTCGTCGCTCATTCCCTTTCCTTTACACTCCTCCTCCTTTGGACCTCGTCATTGTCACGCGCGCGCCGCGGTGGTGGCCCACATCTCCTCCACTATCTGTTACATGATAAGCAAGCCAACAAGAACAATGCGCGTAATGGCGCTATCAAGCCTAATAATCAAGGGTATCAAGGGTCAGTCAACAAGGCCTTACAGGCCCGACCACAGGCTGCCCGGGCCTACTCTTACAGTGACCGACAAAACTGATGTCACCCCCGTGACCAGATTCAATTCAAAACTCAATTAGATCTGGTCACGGGGGTGACATCAGTTTTGTCAGTCACTGTACCAGTACCCCAAGGGCATATTTTTGTCTAAAACTGGATCTGAGCTCCGCCTGCGGCGCAATTTTTGTCTAACCTGAAATCTCAAATTTTGGTGAATTTTTGTCTAAAGCGGTACAAGGATAATAGGAGTCCTGGTTTCGGGTTTCTCATGTTTCGCCGTTTTCTATGGACCGAGGTCAGCCAGGGTCGATGAAAAGGATTCATTAAGGTTTGCGAAGAAGAGATCAATCATCGAGGAGAGGAGGAAGCGTATCGGGCACCATGAATGATGAGGCCGACTCGTTTGGGGCGTCTCTGTTAATGACACGTTCTTCAAGTTCAATACGTCTTGAAGTTCGCTTTTTCTGTTGCTTTGCTACTTGTTTTGCGGTCTTCTCCATTCAACATCGGTTTCAAACTTTACTCTACGCAGGCACGAACCTTCATACGTCAACTATATATATATATATATATATAGTGCATACCATACGACATACACCGTGTGCATGCACGGGAGATCATGTCAGAGACTAGAGAATGTCAGCCTCTCCGTCAACGGGGACTCGACTCGTCTATTACTCGCACATGCGGCCCCAAGGGTCCTATTCTGAATTTCTATTGATCCTGCAGGGACTGAGTGGACCACGCATCGCCACAGGCCCGCATCGGCCAACCAACCATTACTTATGTGGGTAGACTCACCTAACCGCGACCGAACCAACCTTGGCGCTTATGCCGAACGGCGAAAAGCTTCTATAAGAATCTACGTACATACATAAGAACTTGAAGAGCTTCGACAGATGAGATTGTCAATTCCTTCGCCATTTTAACACTCCCGAGAATTTTCCTTCCCTCTTCTCTCTTCCCTCTTCCTCGCTCCCCTGCTTGCGCCCCTACACAGACCCATTCAGCACTCAGTCTCTGCTTCCTTATCCTCTCCGAAAGAAGGCGACACCCCAATCTAATATCAAACCCAGAACCACCACCAAAAGCAAAATCAATCTCGTCCAGTCTCGTCCCGAGTCGAAGTCTTGTAACCCGTAATAATTTGATGCAGATATCATCATATTATTATGGATCAGGGTAGCAATCCTGGCGTTAGTGTTGGTATCGAGAGTCAGATGTGAGTAGCTTCTTATTCTGTATCCTTGCAATGGTGCTTCTATGTGATGTGTTCTGATGCTAATTTCTGAATTAACAGAATGGTTCATAGGTATATGTACCTCTTGGGTATAAGTACGTCGTTCGTCGTCTACGTCTACGTCTGCGGCGCAGGCGTAGACTTCTTTTTTCTTTAGTTTCAGATGACTGACGACTTACTTGTCTATCCCACAAACTGGTTACAATACATTTGTAGCGATTCTCTTCTGGGACTATATTATCACTTTCGGTGAGTTCTATCTACCTAACGAGTATTTACTCATGGTTTGAAGTTTCATACCTCATTGAAATTGTTTCAGACGACGAAATCAACTACATCTGGACTCGGCCTAAGATCCTATCATCTTACTGCTTCCTCCTCATTCGATATGTGTCGTTATTGGGGGAGATTCCTATGACGGTGGTGAAGTTTTCCATGATGAGTACTAGTGTGAGTACATATCCCTTCCCCTTCATTTTCATCCCGACCTTGTTCCTCCGTATCTCGACATCATGTCTCTGTCTCTGAACACAAATCCTTTTGCTTTGCTCTATTTTCCAGGTGTCAGTAAATTTCAATCGAGATAAAATCTCATACCTGCTCTTTGATTCTGAACTGGCTTGCTTGTATCTAGGTGCATGCGATACTACTCCTACTGGATCGTTTGGGTCGTTTTGAAAGCTGTGATTATATACGGTAAGTATACTTCTAAGATCTAACCCTCGAATCCTCATATGACGCAGTTTATTTGATTTACGCTCATGCTGGCGCTCATAGGCTCCCTCTGCTTGCGTATATACGCACTCTACGAAAGGAGTCGTCGGATTTTGATTGTTATGATTGTTGCGACTTTGTTATTTGCTGGGATTACTACGGTGGGTGATACTTACTTTACTCAAAGAAGTAACTGGCATACAATTTAATGATCTCTATGCCTCTGTGCTATCCATCCCCATACGTATACATACGTATTTATGTACTCTACATCTCCATCTACAGTGGCAAGGCTTAGACCAAGGTATTACGCGGATGGAATTGCATCCTGAAGGGTGTGTGGTCGCTATACCTCTGGATACGTGAGTGGCTTCGTTTCAGCACAGCAAAAGGTACCTTCATGCTGAACGCTTATCCTCGTCTTCGTCTTCGATCTTTGTCTTCAGTGTTTTTTGTGCGTCTCTCACTTGTATACCTATATGATCAAACTCGTGCTCAATTTGATTCATCGTCCTGTTCCTTCTACCACAGCCCGAATAATCACATGGATACTACTTCTAGCCTTCGACTCCCTCATCTTTTCATTAACACTATGGAAATCATGGTCAATGAGACATTATCATGGCATCAATTCCCAGGTGTCGGACCCATTGATAGTGTTGTTATTTAGAGACAGTGAGTATTATCTTGCCTATTTTATAATCAATTTCCTACTCCTCCTTCATTATTCTATATCACAGGTGCTGTATACTACGTGTAAGTATCAACACTGTAAATTGTTGCCTTCAACTACTCAGACGTATGGATATACCAGGTTCATGGTGCTTGCGACGCTTGCAAATATAATAACATACTACGTAAGTCGAGCTTTTTCCATAGGCATGCGTGTCTCCTTACTTACCTTCGTGGCTTAGGCCTCCGGGGTAGGTATTCAGAACATTTATTTTGCCTCCTGCTTGTTGAATTTCCTCCGCCTCTGCCGCTCTGCCCCACCACAGGCCTACACCACAGAACCCCTATCCACATTCGCATTCAATGTCTCCACGGCAATGGTTTCCCGTATGCTTCTCAATCTTCACAAATCAGTCGACGAAGGAATTCTCTCCTCTCAAAGGCTATATGAGATTGATTTGAGTCTCACTATACCATATTCATCGGAAAGTCATGATTTAGAACTTGCAACAGTCTCGAGTCTGAGGAGGAGGGCTAGTCAGAATATTGTATTGGATAGTATAACGGAGTTGGATGATGAGATAGAAATAGAAGGAGATGATTGATTCCGAATCCCATCCCATCCTTTAGTATAGCGAAGAAGTGAGCATGCCCTTCATCGAGTAAGCTAAAACTCCATGTTCAGGGAATCTCTGAGGTTGGATAAATAAATCTATAATATCTACAGACATCTCTTTCTTGTTTACGCGCAGTTGTTACAACTGTAAGGTCAGTGTTGCCGCGGTCAAGGCCATGGCCCTCGTGGCCCCGAACCGACCCCGAACCGACCCCCAGGTCCGGTCGGGGCCCAGCGTTGGCAAGGAGGTCCGACCCCGGTCCGGACCTCAAGACGTAGGGTGTCGGTATACCTTGTTTGAGCCATTCAGCTCACTCATTTACGCGTATACCGGCCTTTTTGATGTAGCGTTAAGTGATTTAACCATGTGTCGTCACGTAGTCCTCGGCAACTCCCGAACACGACATCAGGAGGTACGAGAAGTTTCGAACCACGAAGTGACAAGGAACCCTCATCAGTAGCGTGGCTTCGGAGTGACCGGAGCTTTCGGAACTGGCTCTTAGCTCAGTCGGCCACTGACGTTCTCCCTTGTACTCTGCCATATGAAAGGGGTGTGGGCCTGGACAGTGTTACCGCGGTCCGGGTCGGGCCTGGCCCTCGTCAAATTTTCTGACCCTTGACCTCTAGAGTTTACTTTGCGCAGGAATTAGGTCGCGAGAAGGGGTTCAGCCACTGCGAATTAAATCAGACAAAATGGCACCTCTCCACTGGTATCCGACCCTGATCTCTGCGTGCATTAAACAGAGTTCAAGAAAACAAGCATCAATAGAAAGGATGGATTGAGATCTCTAACCAGGAAGATGAACCTAGTTCTGCTCCTGCCGACCCGCAAACCAGATATGAATATTTATGCTGGTACAATTACACTAATTAAATTTTATATTTTTATTAAAAAAAAAAAAAAAAAAAAAAAAAAAAAAATTAAGAAATTACCTCAATAATATGCACTAGTAATAAGGATCTTACTTGTATTGAAGGCTCAGGTTACTGAAACAGCTTTAGAAGCAGAGCAGAGGACACAAAAGGTGTCCCAAGTCATATCACATAGACAAAAGTGTGCAGAGGAGCAGAATGAAGCAAATGTTTGAGTTTTTGCGTTTGCACGCACCAGAGTGTGCACATCGCGTGGCGCGAACGGAATTTGCCGGCAGTAGGCGCAGCTGCCTGTTGCGTCCAGTATGCCCTGGAAGACAGGCTGCACTGCCATCTTACCCCTATTCAGCGGGTGTGCCACACAACAGCACGCAACTTGACATACTCGAGGCTTCTCTTTAAACAAGCACATTTATTTCACATCTAAAGATGGACTTGACAGAGGAGCAAAAGTAGTACAAAATTGCGCAGAAATACGCAGATGAGCGCATATTTCGCATTTTTGCACATACCAACGCGGACCAGCACATAGCAGGTTTTCACTGGGCCTCAAGGCTCTACTGTGTCTCGTACTCTCAACTGCTATCTCATACTCTTAACTGCTGTCCTATACAGTGTCCTGTACACTTATCTCATACACTGTCCCGGACAGTGTCTCATACTCCTGTTCTCGTTGTGTCGGAACTAATATTTCTTTCTGTCAGGTCACATGGAAATGCACCAGGACAAAGCTAGAAACACAGCCCCACAGATAACTCTGGTCCAAACCCATTTAATGGACGGATAGACAGGACTGTTTAAACATAGCCACAAGCAGAAATCAAGTGTAATAAACTCAGCCTCATAACTGAGACTACTCCCTGCTTATACACCTTTCAAATACCCTTGCTCCCCTTGAACAAGGACCACCATCATCTCACAATGGTTATGAGGCTGAAGAATGAGGACAAGTTCTTTACACTGCGTTTCCACGTGTGGCTATGTTGAGTTTGTCCTGATTTCCTCCGTCTGTCTCGATCAAATTTCTTTCTGATTTTCTCTGGTAATAGAGAATATGCCCCCCTATTCCTGTAAGTATTCCCTTTTCAAGAGCTCGAGGGCTGTATCTTCTTCTCATGTATATTGATTATAGCTCTGAGCCTCTGATTCTACACAATGATCTACACTCTAGTACTTTTCTCAGAAATTGAACCAGCAATATCCATTTTTCGTTGAATATCTTCACTGGAGTGTGGTCTAGTGTCTTAAATTTGAACTCACCAGACTTGTTTCTGCCACGCTCAGCACTGGCCCACTCCCCTTCATGATCCAGTGTCTGGCCTATACGTGGCTCAAAGGATGAGTACCTCTATGGAGGGAAACTAACAGATGTTCTGCTCACATACATGAGTAGAGAATAGCCTTTATCACAAGGCCTGTCCTCATTGTCCTTGTCTGGGATGGTCACCCCCACTTTGGGGAGTAAGACATGACTCACAGTCTTGCCACTCTCTATGTAGTGGATATCATGACTACCATGATATAATGTACACCTTAGCATTACACATAATATAAGAGTACCATAACTTGCAATGACCACTGGCAATGTCACCATTTCCCCCAAAGACTGAGGCCACACCTACAGACAGGCACCCTGAATCTTCGTGAAGACCCATGATGTTATGCCATGTATAACAGCCACCATGCTCTACTACGTCCCTCTACGTCCCTACCAAGGCTCTGCCTCACTCCACCAACCCAGTCTCAGAAAACGAACTCTGAATCTATTGCTAATAATCAACGACCACACGACGCCTGCCTGCAAAACCCTGACCAAGCCTCAATGTGAGGTAAACAAGGTACCTGTGACATGTGCGCATGATACCCCACCCTCCCTTTCCTTCATATGCACACAATACCTCGCCCTCCTTTCCCACAGCTGGAAAAGTAACTGAAACTGCTGGCAGTTGAGAAAATTATATAGAGTGACAGGAACTGGTACTAGCCATTGAGTAGTGAGAATGGTGCGTTCCATGACACTGTTGATTTCAGCAATGTATACTTTGTTAGAATGTAGCCCTAGATAAGTAGACAGATAATATGAATCTAGATATGTAAGTATATGTGAAATATGAAAGAAAAGAATAAGTGGCTCACCTCTGTCTTGTAGTAGTGAAGACAGAGGTTCTCTAATCTAAGCTAAGGGTATATATAGTAGTATACACATGGAATAGACAAGAAGAGGAAACAAAGAAAGAAAAGTAACTGTAAGTAACCATTCTATGATGCGTCAACCCCTATTCACAGTGTATCTCTGTTATACTCTGACATACTTTGAAGGCGGGTTTGTTAAGGTCCTGTGTTATTATATTGTAATATACGGCAGGATGAGGAGGGGAAGAGGAAGGGAAGAGGAAACAGAAAAAGAGAGAAAACAGAAAACAGAGAAAGGAAGTTAATATCATCATCGAGTGTAAAGAGAATTTGGCATGTAAGTGTACCTTCAATATAGCCTCTGCAAACCACTCATGGTTCTCTTGAAGCTAGTGAAAGGAAAGTCTGGACCTGGACTTTGGTCCGGACTGGACTTCACTGGACTGGACAGAAAGTCCGGTTCAAAGTTCTAGAATTTTGTGGACCAGACCGCAGGTTCAGTCTGCGGTCTGGAAAATTCTGAAATTTACTGGATGTGTCTGAATGTGCTGAATTTATAATGCATTTCTGACTGGAATTTGGTTGTTAGGGTTTGGTTTTTTTTGGTGTTTGACGACCACTCACATTTCGTACACATTCTGTATTCATGTCTGTGTAGCTACATTCCATTCTAGTAGAGCACTTGGGCATGTAATGGATGCAGAAAAATTCTTCTCTGAGCTGGAATGCAGAGCAGTTTCTGCATACTTCCTTTTTCTATGCTTTGGCCAGTCTTTTGTCATCAAAAGGCTTTGAAGTATTCACTGGCATACAGGTAACTACTCAACTCATTGCTACCTTCATAAGAGAAATTTATTTGGCTATCTCAGAGAGAGAAAAAGTTCGGACACGTCCAAACCTTACTTGGACTTGAACTGGACCAGACACAAGGTCCAGTCTGGCGTTCAGAAAATTTGGCTCTGAACCAGACTGAACTGGACTTTTCGTTCACTACTTGAAGCATCTGAGCAACTTGAATAATCTGATGTTCATCAGCAAAAGCCCAGGTACCGACTCAGGCCTGGCTTGGGCCTCCAGGCCTGGAACTGAAAGGCTGCCAACACAGGCCTGTAAATAGCTCACTTACTGATTCAGACCTTTCCATACTGTAGTGTATGTACATATTAATACAGAATGTAAGTGACTTACAGCATGTATAATTATGACCAGGCAGTGCAGGCTGTAGAGCCCTTTACCAGTTATACAGGATGTGGTGTGTGTACAGGTACAGTGGGCAAAAAAATTGTCCGCATGTTTCACACTTTTGCAAGGATTGTCAATTATAGAGCTACTGAATAGAGATGAGACAAAATAGTCAGTGATGGCCTGAAAGCCCTTGATAAGTGCTATGATAATCTTTTTGTTTTGTGTTATTTGGTCAAATACCCATGGAGATATACCCAATTTAAAATGGTAAGTCATTTGGACAATTTTTTGAGTTGCTACTTTATCAATACTATTGGCACAATGTGATGCCTCATAGATGACATCATAAGTGGAGCTGTACAGTGATGCAATGTATACATCATAATGATGTCATAGCTGTCAGCTAGACCATATATAAGGACATCCAGATCATCTATTGCCCCCCATAAAATCATGAGACCCATCACCTCCACTCAGAAAGACAATGTCCTCTCTCATCTCCAAACTGGCGCTTCATCCAGGGAAATCTCTGCTCAAACTGGAGTATCCAAGTCAACGGTTGCCTCTCTGGCCAAAGAGATGTATCCTGACAAGGAGAACCATAAGGCAGGGTGCCCTAAGAAGCTCTCTACCACTGATGAACAAGCTGCTATCAAACAAATCAACACTGGGAAAGCCAGGAACGCTGCAGAGGTGGCCAGAAACATCAATCCCCTTCTTGACCAAGCTATCTCCACCCAAACCATGCGAAATTCCCTTCACAAACATGGTGTAGACACCAAGAAACCACAGAAAAAGCCCAAACTCACTGCAGCTCACAGGAAGGCTCGTTTAAAATTTGCAGAGAAGTACAAGGACTGGACTGTGGATGACTGGAAACAGGTTATATGGTCATATGAGACTAAAATCAATCAGTTTGGGTCAGATGGGCAGCAGTTTGTGTGGGGTAGGACAGGTGAATCCATGGGAGAGAGAGATGTGGTGGAAACAGTCAAATTTGGAGGAGGAAATATCATGGTGTGGGGGTGTATGGGATGGGATGGACCTGGAAACATGGCAGAGGTTTAGGGAAGGATGGATGCAGAGCAGTATGTGGACATTTTGGAGAACAATCTTCTGGAGAGCATGGATCATTTGGGTGTTGATCCAGAGATGGCCATTTTTCAGCAGGATAACGATCCAAAACACAAGTCAAAACTAGCCACCAAATGGTTTGAGGAGAACAAAATCCATTGCATGAGCTGGCCTGCTCAGTCTCCTGACCTAAACCCCATTGAACACTTCTGGACAACCCTCAAATGCAAACTCAACGAGTATAATACAGCACCATCTGGAGTTTAGGAAATATGGGATAGAGCAGCAGAAAAGTGGGTGGAAATCACAGAAGAGGATTGTCAGAAATTGATCAGGAGTATGCCTAGAAGGATCAAAGCTGTTTTGAAGGCTAAAGGAGGGCATACCAAGTACTGAGCAAGCACTTTCTGTATTTTAAGGCATATGTCAAAAAATTGTCCAAATGACTTACCATTTTAAATTGAGTATATCTCCATGGGCATTTGACCAAATAACACAAAGCAAGGAGATTATCATAGCACTTATCAAGGGCTTTCAGGCCATCATTGACCATTTTGTCTCATCTCTATTCAGTAGCTCTATAATTGACAATCTCTGCAAAAGTATGAAACATGCGGACAATTTTTTTGCCCACTGTACTTACAGGATGGAGCTCTTGTACAGGTACCTACAGAATGCAATTAATGTACAGGTGGGCCAGCATGTAAACCAAGTACAGGTAAATACATGATGCAACATTTGTACAGACGCAGTCAGGCTAGGATTAATGACCATGGCAGTACAGTCTTAAAACCCATTGGCATCACAGCCATACTGATTAGCTATCACACTTTTTGATGTTGGGGAATGCATAGAATCATCATATTGGCAACAAATACAACAGAAATCAAGTACTACAGTAACTATAGCAAATAGCAACAGCAACAACAATAACAAAGACAGCGAGGCAGACAGCAAAGCAGATCATACAAGGAAGCAGCTGTGGCAAGAGGATACAATTACATTGAAAGCAATCTGTGACATGTGATTGATAATAAGGATAGTGATGTGCAATTAAGAATAAGAATACTGTGAGACCTAAGGCCTAAAGATGAAGTCATCAAAAGATAGTCAAGTACTGAGTAAGACAGTGGGACATACCAAGTCTAAAGAACAAGCCATGCGAGACTATAAAGCAACATTGTAAGAAGAAACATAGATAGATAAGAAGCTGGTGACACACCGAGTCTAGTCATTAAAGTAGTTCGGGACCTGAAGGTAACGGTGAGCATAGGTATGTCTGACCTGAAGAAAAACCATACCAAGAAAAAGGGTGACTGTGAAAGTGATGATGAATGAACTAAAGAGAGCTGGTCAGTGAATAGAGTAATATATGAAGAAACAGTCAAGGCACCTTAGGTGGCAGCAGTGGCGAGACGAGGGCTGAAAGGAGTTCACTAGAAAAAAAACATGAGTACGTGATGGTAAGAAAATGCAATGAAGAGATACCTTGGCAGGAGGAGGACTAGAGCCCAAGAAAGAAGCAGTACTCAGGGTCACAGAAAGTGACGGTCCCATGACATTATGTACATCTAAACTTTTTGTTCATCTTGAGCACTCCACTTCAATTGACCTCAAAGTTTTAGCCATAGAAACATCTTGCAGATGTTAAAGAACAATGGGATAGAGCTTGGGTCCCAGCAGAGTTCAGTGAGGCTCACAGTGAACAAAAAAATTTACTGTGCTGAAAGTGTGGGAGACTGTCACTTTCCGTGACCATGAGTAGACGAAGAAGCAGTAGACTGAGCAGTTAAAGCTGAAGAGCCCTGTAGCCTATCAGTGCAAGTATGATGAGCAAAATGATAAAAGAAACTTACAGTGGTAGGAAGGGACAATGACAAACCCTAGAACAAATATCAGGCAGTGAATAATATGAGCCATATTGATGACACACCCTGGAGGACTCGGCCTGAGCAACAGCAGCAAGGACTGATACACCTTCTGGGGAAGGGTTCAAAGAACCAGCCTTGGCAGCAATGAGAGTGACAGCTGCAAATGCCTTCTTGATCTGTTCCTGAAGGACATACTCTGCAACAGCATTGATGCTGCTGTCCAGGTCATCATCAGAGTCTATCCTGTTGGTCTCAGGAGTGGGGAACATTGAGTCCAGGTTTCTAGAAAGGAAAGCATCAGTTAGGTCTTACAAAAAAAGTGGATATGTACTCTCACCAAGTGCCCAATGTAGTCTCAATCCAGTCTGGTGACATCAGTCTAGGGTCCTCAAAGAGGGCAATGATGGCATCAAAAGCAGACTGCTTGATAACACCTCCTTCCTCATGATGCCAGCTGTTGGTAGCAGCAAGACCATGACGGACCTATATATGCATCAACATTGACATAGATATCAATCAAATATAAAGGAACTGACCATGAGAGTCGCATAAGCAATACCTTGATAGGTAACAGTAGTTGCCCCATGACTCAGACCCTTTCCAACCTTGTTCTTGAGCTTGAGGCATCAATTTGGGTTCTTGGCATATGCTAACACAGCTTCAGCTCTGAACATAACTAAAACATATGCCTAGAAGTACATCAGAAGAAATCAAATACATAGAACAGGTCAGGATACTCATGATAACAATAAGCCAGCCAGTCAGAAGATGGTCAAAGACAAAGCCTGGCCCCTTCAATGCCTCCTCTCCTAGATCCCAGTAGAAGCATGGTGGAAAGTGGTTGCCAGAGATCTTGATGGTATTTTCCTGCACCTTTGACAAAAGCTGGCTCAGTGTTAGTATAATAGTCAGTAAAAGAACAATCAGGACAATGTACACTGCTGGGTCCTCATCAAAGTCCTTCAGTTTTGTTGGGATGCAAAGAAGACGGGCAAGTTGGGAGTGGTTCCAACCATGAATGGAAGACTTTTTGTTGTCAGCTGAAATAGGCAGCTCGAACTCACAGATATCAAGGGCAATCTTTGTGTAGTGAAGGATGCGCTCTTTGAAGAGACACATCCTGAGAGACTTGGTCACTAGCAGACATATTCATCTAAACAAAAGGTAAGTATATACTACATGTTAAGATGCATAATGGACATGTACCTCAGAAACCAGACTGTTGAGCCTGTTGACGCTCTTCTCAGCATCTGAGAAGATGAACTCCATATCATTATCAAAGGTGGAGATGTTGTCAGCCATGTAGTCGTAAATGGCAAGAAGTTTGTTGTTGTAATAGATAAGTCAGGTATAGAAATGAGACTCATATATGACTAGGCAGCTTACCATTGTGCTTCATCCTCTGGTACATTACCCAAATCACCTTGCTCAATGTACCCATCTTGCTCTGCCCCTGTGCAGAAGATTGCCATATACAGCGTCCAAGGGCTATTACTCACTGCAAGCCAGCGAGCAATGTCCTTGAACGTGTCGAGAGAGAGTTTTGGGAGTCTCCTGAGGACATGCCATGAGCAGGTGAGCTAAAGCTATGCTACAAGTCAAGAGGAGAGGACTTACTTGTTTTCACACGTCCTTTTATGCGTCTCCATGTCTGTGTCCATGGTTGAGGGAGCTTTGTGCTTTGCACACATTTGGCCTACAGTTGATAGAGGAGGTGTTTGGCGAGGAGGAGGTGCTGATGCCTGTTGAGCTTTTGCTGCTTTGCATGGAGGAGCCATGGGTAGAGGGCTGAGGGAGAGATGGTGGTGGTAAAGAGTAAAGAGGGAGGGAGGAAGATGTGTCAATTTTTAAAGAGCTGCCAAACAAAGTACAAACAAAGAACTTCAAGCACATGTCACAAAGAGGTGAGCGCTTAGATAGCGATAACGCGGAGCTATGGGCTCGACTCGACTAACAGACAGCAGTGAGTACTGAAACTACAGTGCCTATCAGTAAAGGTGAAAGAACTAGTAAAAAGGGGAATACACACCTGGTCCCAACGACGAAGAGGTCAAGATGGGGAACCAGGTGTCAGGACAGGGTTTATATATGTAAAGGTAAAGCTGTAAAGTAAAGCTGTCATGGAAGCTGTAAAGAGAGCTGTAAAAGAAGCTGTATCGGAGAAATGAAAGGTCCGGTGCGTAGCATGTGGAACATGAGTCATATGGTGTAAAGGTCCGAGGAATGGTATGGAGATCCGAGGATGCGGAGATAAGAGAAAATAAATAGTACCAAATATAGACTTCATGACAGCACATACACTGTACAGCCAACGTACAGTTCAAACACCTTCACTAGCCTAGTCCGTATAGGCTAATAGGTATGTATTTTAATACCAAAGGTTCTTAGGGTTACTGACATGCTTTTTAGATGCAGATAACTTGCATTTTAATACTTACTCTCCTTACTGGCCTCTTTTCTACATTTATGTCGTCGTTCATATGTCCTGGCTGCAGGGAAGATTTTGGGACCAGCACTCGTCTATCCAAACACTGAGGGAAGGGGAAATGCACTGAAAATTTCCATCAAGTCCAAGGCTGACAGGCATATCTGAGCCAAAGTACCTCGGATTGAAGGAACTGATGTTACTCAAGAAACTGTTGAGGTAAAACAAAGTTCCACTCACCATAAACATTTCCTTTTTAATTTCTTTTTAATGCATGATTATTAACAGGTGGATAATCCTGAAGTTGCAGAAGCTTCAGCCCCTGCACTAGACACTGCCATCAACAAATCCATGGACATAGAGCCAGCAGTTGCTGAGGCTCCACAACCTCCCACTATCCTTAGGCCTTCCAGAGGAGGTTGCACTCGCTTTATTCCAGCCAAGTTTGCAGACCAACTGCCCACTCTTGCGAAGACTTTACCCATTCTCTTTCAATTACCAGAAAACCCTTGTGAAAACCCTTGTTCATCTTCTCCACCACCTGCATCTCCAATCCTGGCTCTGTTGTCTCCAGCCCTGACTCCATCTTCTTTGACCACAGTATCTGCAGATCCTGCTCCAGAGCCCCAGATCCCAGCCACTAGCAAATGCACCTTTCCAAATACAATTATTTATGTTGATTTGGAACCAGATGAATTCAGCATTATCCAGTCATATCCTCAGGGCACTTGTACCATTCCTGATGAGGAAACCCCTCTCATTGACATCTGCAAGGGTCCTGGGTTCCCTTCTCATCCACTATCTAACCCTCTATCTGTGTTTGGTATTGTCACACAAAAAATCTCCGAGAACTTAATTGTGCCATTCCTCAACATGTTGACATTCCTTCTCATGCAGTGGTACTATAATGGAAAGGAGGGGAAACACATCAATGACATGGATAACCTGGTGAACAATATCCTTGGTCACCACAAGTTCAGACTGGCAGACGTGAAGAGATGCAGTACCAACAAGGTGTTGAAGCAGATGGATGATTACTTGGGTCTGTCATACACATTACGAGCAGCTGATGGATGGCATGAAGCAGCTGTCACACTCCCTCTTCCATGTGCTGGCGTCAACCAGTCAGAAGCAGCTGCACCTGTGTTTGAGGTAAAGGGCATACATTACTGAAAACCCCTCAAGATTATCAAAGCAGTTGTCCAGTCTGACCAATTCAAAAGCTTCCACTACACTCCATTCAAACTCTTCCAAGAAGCTTCTGCAAACGACACTGCTACCGATGCTGTACCTGACACTGACCCTGGCACCGACACTGACCCTGACCCCAACACCGACCCTGATCCCAGACCCACTGAAAAGGTTCACTTGCATAGTGAGCTGTACAACTCCAACACCCCATGACACGGGGGCTTTATAAAATCCATGGCGTAACCATGCAAACTGGTTTATAAAAGCTATGGTTCAACCATAGGCACTTTTACAAAACTTACAGCCAAAATAACCATAGCTATCCATAGTACACAATGCTCAGGCCCTCAAGGTCTCAAGGAGGATTAAGCCGTGTACAAGCGAGGTCCATGGCTCTGGACCAAGGTCCATGTGTTGCAATCCACAGTGCGTTGTGCGTTCCTTACTTAAATTACGGTACATTATCATCTTGTAACTACAGTACACCATAAACTGTACAAATGTGAATCTAATTGATAACACCTTTCCAGCAATAAAATTGGCAGGCAGCTTCTCCCACTTAGTCCTACATGTGCCATTGTCCATCATCCCAGTTAGTCTCACATGCACATTGTGCTGATACTCAGCACACACTTTACACCCCTCTGCACACTCTGCCAACGAACTAAGACATTCAAAATCACCACTAGACCAAAGTTTCACTTCATATTCCAAACCCGGATGTGGTATTTTTTTGTCAGAGAACAAGAGTAGAGTCATGTACCAGTTGTGTACCAGGGCTGACTGCAGAGTTGGACAGGAGTAATAAGGGTTCTGACAGAAAGAATGAGAGAAGGTGTAGAGCAGAGAGTAGAGCAAGGAGCAGTGTTGACAGGAAACTGACGGGAACCCATGACATGTTGACACCATGCATCAGCATCACGTGTTGGCATGTCAATGTGCGTCACGTGTGACTTGCATTATGCATCTGGTCATCTTGTTTCTATTACATGATTTATTAGAGGAGGTTTACTCTGGCTGAGACCATTGTAAGATCCTACTTCCCCAATAATTTGAACAACAGCGGGTACCATCACAGAGAATTTTGTATGATCAAAATTCGGAGTGTATGACTAAAATTCGGGTGTCATCTTTACAGATTCCCCCTGGTTGAGCCATACTTCTCCAGACATTTCTTTCATGAAAAAGGCTGTCCCTGTTCCCTGTGAAAGTAATTACAGCCATAGTAGATACATACCTCAAGAGAATTCTGATTGTGTATGATCAAAAATCAGTTGTATGACTGAAATTCAATTTCTGACCAAAATTCCCAACTTTGTACACCCTGAGCATGATTATGCTCTTCTATGGTGCATCAGTGTTGCTTGAAGCCTCAACATGTAGTGTATGGATCATAGAGACATTATGATTCTGCATAGTATTATAGTAAATGAGTACTAAGTAGTAAGTACTTCAGTTAAAGCACAGTGTGGTACAGGCCACATTCTGGTCCCATTGGCACTTGTTTGTGCCTTGTCTGATAAGGCGAATGGTATTCTACCTTGATATGTACAGTGACCTAGGGTCTTGACATATTCAACTACATATACTGTATGAACAGCACTAGAGTCATGGAATTGGAATTTTGCTCATACAGGGTCTATTTTTATGTTACACCAGCTTGTACTGGACCTTAGATGCACTGTTTCTTGCTCTCATTATTGTAAATGAATGAAGCATTGTGAGATAATCACCATAATGTGCGCAAACAGTACTGGTATTGCGATTCTGAACAAATTTCAATCATACAACAGTAATTTTGGTCATACACAGTCATACAACATTGATTGTAGCCTACTGGACATTGAGCGCATGATGTCTTGCTCTCGGAACTGCAAATTGATGAAGCATATCTTCATTATGCACAGAAATAGCATTGGTGTAGGGATTTCGAAGGGATTTCAGTCATGCAATGGGATTTTTGGTCATACAACGTAAATTGGATTGGACCTTGAATGCACAATTTCTTCCCCTGGGACAACCCTGGGAGCTGCGAATCTGTGGAGCATAGTACAATCATCATCATTTCACAGAGAAATAGGATCAGTACTAGGATTTTGAAGGAATTTTGGTCATACACGTGATTTGATAAGTATTGTAAATCAAATATCATGGTGGCAATACCCAATCAAAACCCTCACATTAGCATATCAGAGGATAAGAGGAGTACACCAGCAATGTAGAGGGCAAATGACAAAAGCCCCAACTAAAAAGCAACGAGGCAAGCTGATGGACAGGAGAAGATGCTGTGCTGCCATGTGGCGGAACAAGCCATTGCCACGACATTGCTGCTTTCCAAAATGGGAAATGGGCAGTGGACCAGTGACACTGGGGTCGTGAGAAGAGGTCCAGGAGGTGCTGGATTTTTTAAAAATCGCACGCGAGGTGCCTATGGTTGATCCATAGGTTTTATAAAATGTCTTGCATGGTTAGACCATGCAATTTTTATATACTTTTATAAAAAATGTGTGTTATGGCCTGACTCCAACACCTTTCTTGAAGAGTACAAGTGTGTGCAGCTGAAGCAATGGGAGAAGCAACAGAAAGATCCAATGATTGAGGACCTTGAGGTTGGCGTTATTGGTATGATGGCTTATTCAGATGAAACCCAAGTAGCCACCTTTGGTGAAGAGTCTATGTGGCCCATCTATCAATACTTTTTGAATCAAAGCAAGTATGAGTGTGGCAAGCCAACATCTTTTGCTGCCCATCACATGGCCTACATTCCCGAGGTGAGTACAAAAATTGTCTTTTATTATTTATTATACTAAATACATTGCCTATAGCTACTGGTGGAACTTCAAGACGAGTATAAGAAGCATTTTGGAAAGGCAGCTGGCCCTGACGTTCTGACCACCTCAAACGGGATCTCATGCAAGCTATCTGGGCACATATCCTGGATGATGATTTCCTGCGCGTCTATGAAGAAGGGATTGTCCTCACCTGCAGTGATAGTTTTCGATGCCAGCTCTTTCCACAGTTCTTCATCTATTCAGCGGACTATCCAGAAAAGTGTGTTTATTTATTATAATATCAAGTAATAACTGATTATTCTGTTAGGACCCTACTCGCCTCTATTTGTACACTCGGAAATCACCCATGCCCACACTGCTTTGTCGAAAAGGACAAAATCCATCTCCTCAGTACCTTTACTGACTGGAATACAAGAAAAAATAAACCAAGAGTAGATTCTCAACATCGCCATAACATCATTGCTCATATGCGCAAATGGATTTTTGATTTCAGCTGTGGTGTTTGCATTGCAGTTGTTGAAGCCTTCCTATTTCCGTATTCATGGGTACCAACTCCAGTACGTGGATAACTATTCTATAACAAATTCTGATCTCATCATACTCTCTGGTCATTAGAACACCTTCTCTGATCGCTTTTTTGAGTTCAGGCAAAACTTTTACAACTTTTTCACCCCTGACATCCTGCATGAGTTTGAACTGGGTGTGTGGAAGGGTGTGTTGGTACACCTCATTCGCATTCTCTTTGTATAGGCAATAGTGCTGTTGAGGAACTCAACACATGGTATGTGTACTGATATTCATTCATTGATTTTTTGGTCTCATTTTCTTTAGCTATCGTAATGTTCCAACGTTTGGCCAAGATACTGTTCGCAAAATTCACTGAGATACTTCAGCTATGAAGCAGCTGGCCACTCGGGACTTTGAGGATCTGCTACAGGTATGTCTTTCTATCATAGTACTCTAACTTAATATTAATGAAATTAGACATCTATACCAGTATTTGAAACCCTTATTCCCGTATATGATTCCGACATCCAAACCCTCCTTTTTGAGCTCAACGCCTTCCACTCCCTTGCAAAGTAACAAGTTCACTCAGACACTACCTTGGATATCCTTGACAACAAGACTACTGAACTTGGCAACTCACTGCGCCAGTTTGAGAAGGAAGTCTGCCCAGCCTTTGAAACCAAGGAGCTTGCAAAGGAGACCGCTGCTTGAGGATGACAGAAAGCCAAGGAGAAGGAGAAACAGGCTGCGAAAGGGAAAGGAAAGACGAAACAGAAATGAAAAGCTAAGCAGGAAGTGACAGTGACTGACTCAGGTTCAGATTCCTCAAACTCAGAAACTGAACCTGCCAAAACCCAAGCTAGGGTCAGGAAGTTCAATATTAACACATACAAAACTCATGCATTGGGCCATTATGTCCATTTTATTCGTTTGAAGGGTAGAACTGATAAATACAGCATGCAAGTGGTGAGTCATACATTTTTGTCTCTATTCCAAAGATTTCTGACATCCTTTGCTTACTAAGGAGAGGTAGACATCAGGAAAAGCTTCATATACATTTTCATGCAATAAAGGGATGAAAAAGACCAAAAAATGTATGAGAATGCAAGATTATGCAAATTATGCTCCTCATGCAAGTCCTTTCTTGAGTTCCAAAATTTATGCACAATTATGCATATCTTATGCAACGGAATGCATGGGTTATACTCCTCTACTTGACAATATGCACAGACAGATATCTGGCAGTTATCACATTTGACACAACGAAATGAAGTTGAATAGCCAAAAGGTGTATTTATTAGCAATGACTATGAAGTACAACCAGAACAACGAGCTACACTATCTACAAGCAATATTATCATACAAATAAACAACAGCCAAGACACAACCTGGACACCATAGCAAACAAAGCTTGTACATAAGAATTATTAGCGTAAGGAAGGAAGGATAGGGAGTGCTACATACATACCTCAGCATACGTCAATGAGCCATTCAATAAGATCTAGAGGCAAGGGTTTGGGAGGGGTGAGTCAGGGTCCATGCAAAAGGGTAAATTAAAGACATATGTACCTGAACGCGTATGGTGTGCTAAATTCTAGTGACCACTATTAGTGTAAGGAAGGAAGGATAGAGAGTGCTGCATAAGTGTATGTCAAGAGGTGAGGGGTTGGGAGGGGTCAGTTAGTGTCCACACAAAAGGCAAAAAGAAGACGTACCTGAACACATACAGCATGCTAAATCCTGGTGACCAATAGGTACGACTCTGCATAGGCCAAAGAAAAGGCAACAGAAATATCAGACACTGGAATAGACAAACCATTCAGAGCATAGAACAATCAATAAACTCAAGGAACACCTGTACTCACGGAAAACCGGCAAGAAGGATAACATTTCGGACAAGGAGCGCAGCCAAATCAGAGTTGTTCTCAACCAGATCTACTCCCACAAAGTACTCCACATCAACTACACCAGCTTTGACATGTGCTGGTGCCAAGACTCTATCAACCCTTGGACCCAATCCGACATCATGGTCCTCAGTGACGGCTCTGACAGCGAGCAGTACTGGTATGCTCGCATCATAGGCATTTATCATGCTAATGTCAGGTTTGCCAACAGGCTAGCGGAACCGATGGAATTCCTTTGGGTGCGATGGTTTGGCCCAGACAATGGGCACACGTCAGGTTGGAACAAGAAATGACTGCCTCGACTTGGCTTTATAGATGGCCATAAAGATTGTTCATTTGGTTTCTTGGATCCAGAGAAGGTCGTCAGGGCAGTACATCTCATACCGACATTTGCATTGGGAAAAATGAAGACAATAATGGGACTGTTGATAGTGAGAAGGCCTTCTGACAATGATGAGGATTGGTGGAGGTACTACATTAATATGTGAGTTTATCTTTTTCTTCTGAATATGATAATCACTCACCATTACCCTTTGTAGATTTGTAGACCATGACATGGTTGTGTGCTTCATCCCTAATCTTCAACTTGGCTGTCATAGATGAGCCAAAAAACATCAATCTCCACCTCTGCCTATCATTCCAGAAGACGAAAACATGGATACAGAAGAATCTATTGAGCAACACCCTTTACCACAGCTTCCGCTTGAAAGACCCCCAGAGAATCTGGCCCATGATGTACATCTTGACCCAGATACCAATGAAGAGTGGGCAGACTATGGATATGATGGCGGTATTGATGAGGAGGAAGGTGAGGAAATCAAGAGAGAAGCTGAAGATGGAGACATGGATATTGGGCCAGAAGATGGTGAGAAGCTGCTTAATTATGACATTGAGACATTGGACCAGGAGGGATACGGCCAGTTGTAGTCACAATAGAGGCCACCAGCTTAAGAGGTTGTTTCAGGATTAACGACGTGTATTGCAACTAGATAGATACAATCATATAGTAATATGTATTGAAAATGACTCCATAAGCAAGTCGTTGGGGTGTCCTGTGAGTGGTAAAAACATGACAATACCAAAGCAAAGTTTTAGTACATATTCAGAAAGATTATTAATGGTACAAAGGTGCTCACCTGAGAACAAGTATTACCAATCACCAAGCATCCCCCTTCCACAGTACTCTTTCAGGACAATGGAACAATTGTGGTCATCAGTGGATTTGTAGTCGGTGGGTAGAAAAAGAAAGAAAACTCTCAAAGAACACCAGGGCAATAGGTTCCATTGACAATGCATGATGGCATATGTGCCAATGTGTACCTTCCTTACGATCAAGGCTGCCCCAGCTTCAAGGAAAGCCGGACAAGAATGTGTGTACAAGTACTTGACGTGCTAGTGCTACTCTGCGCGTTATGAGTACAGGGGAAGAACAGGGTTCCAAATTGACATGTCATTTGCATCTGCTTTTATCTGACAATTAGCCGAGCGACCAGAACTAGAACCAGTGACATTAATAACGATCTTGCCCCCCAAGCTTTTTTGCAGGCTGGTGGCACAGTCCATTGGAAAGCGCTCATAATTTTAGCGCACATCTATGAGTTTCTGCCACTTTTTTTACTGATATCTTGTAGTGAGAGCATATGGGTTAACCTGTTCAGAAATATTCATCCTGACCTTCACTGGTCATGCTTAACCTGCCTGGAAGATACTGTCCACGCACCTCAGGGTGTATCCCTGATACATCCTGCACAGCATGTACATACTCAACATCCTGTTTTAACTGTAACAGGACATGAACATCCTGGAAGTGTCCTGTACAGTACACATCATCCTGCAATACCCTGTGCAGACTATAATCAGCGTATTGACCTGAACCACGTAGTCTACATTCTGTATACTACGTGTACATCCCCTACCACAATGCCTGACCATTTCCAGATGTTCCCAGGCCTGCAACAGTCTCTGGGCTTTTGCTGATGTTGGTACCATTCCAGTGGAATAGTTACCTTCGAGTTGAAGGTCTTGTGCAGCTTCGTGTGGATCTAAATGGCAATGTCACTGACAGAGAAGTTCTTAAAGACACTTTGCAAGAGCAAGTCGCACAAACACATGTAGGTACACACCTGTTGTATCTCATTAAATGAGGTCAGATTGAAGAAGAGTAAGCTTGAAGGTCCTGAAGATGGCGAAGAAGAAGAAAGAAAAAAGTGCTGGAAGGAAAGCAAAGGAATGAGATGGTTTTGGGAACCTGATGGTCCAGTGGATTTGAGGCCTCAATGGGGTGCTATGCCCAAATTCCAATGCATATGCTTTTTTAGCTAATCAGTAGGGCATTTTGTAAGTCATTATTTGGTCAGTGTCTGCTCAACTATGTGGCTTTGAGTCTATTTTTATGAATACTTGTTACCGTTCGTGTTCAGTTTCAGAGGAACTATGGTCTGAAGAAGCCAGACGAGTAGTACGTTGTGTGTTTAGGAACTTCAGTGATGCTGGCCTGGACTTGGTATTAAGGCAAGTCCCTCCTATGCTCAGGGTCTAAATTTGACTGCACATACCTACTACAGTATACTCTCTCATAACGCATATCCCAAGGTTACAGGCTGGAAGTATGTGTTATGGGAGAGTATGTGCTACAAGGAAGTCCAAAAAATCGGACCCAAATTGGCTAATACAGGGCCCAGGTGTATGCATAAGGATTCTTTTCATAGTTACTCTCCTTTGGATAGACTGGTATCAGGTCCTCTGCGCTGGTTTGGAGTGCGAAGAGATCATCCAACCTGGAGAAGTCAAGACTGATGAGGAGGATGAACTGTACGTTCTTTTTACCTACTCTTCTCGATCATATTACTGACCTTATGCTTTAGCTGCTGGATGTATGCGCTGTACAACTTTCTGAAGGAGACAATTCCTAACATGGAGGAGGAGCTTGAGGGCTGCATTGAAGAGGATTCTCTTCAAGAGCTCATTGGCTCAGTACGTTATCCAATGTCCTTTATGTTTTTTCGTTCCCTGACTGTATCCATAGATGAACGAGGCCATCAGTAATGTTATCTCACAAGACATCTTTTCGCTTAAAGGTCCCATCCTTGACTATGCCCTCAAATACCTAATTTCCCCTACTTCACCCCCAACATCAAACCCAATGGGATCAAGTCCGAAGAGCGAGGTTGGAACCACCCTCAGATCACACGTCTCCTAGTTCCACCCACCAAGCTGAAAGTGTTTCTCAAGGATCCTGACGAGTAATTCTCTTGATTGACATGCATATATGTACTGATTTATGTCTAGATTTTGTGCCGAGGTCCATGAACACACAATCAAGATCAGCCATCGACACTTTCCATCCTTCTTCTACTGGGATGCAGGTGTTGAGGCTTCCAAGGGTGCGCGTCATAGTGGCACTCACCTCCTCACCAGCCATCTCCTATACAAGGTACATCACTTGGTCAATGCCTGCCGTCAACTGATCATATTTCCCAGGTCCACATACACCTCTTTCAGTGAGAAAAACACGTTAAAGTTTCAACCTGACAAGCCCAAAGAACACTTCAACGTTTACAATGCTGGCAAGGCTCAACAATATGGGCTCGAGAAGGTCACCTATGCTCAAATTGCTTACACGACCCTGATGGTATGCTCCGTCTCTCTTTCATTATTGTGATTACTCACCCCTTCTTGTTTAGACTTGGCATGCCCTCAGTGGTGCCAACAGCTGGTGTCTTGACGATGGTGCTGTGGACAAACATGCAGGTTTCAAGCTCGTCAATGCCTTGTTTGAGGACGATCGCCTCTGCAACGAGCAGCTCAACAATGAGTTGCTGGAGGACTGGAATGAGTACGTGACCCATTATCGTCTACCTTCCTTTCACTAACTTTGCTTCAGAGCAATTGGTTGGATGTTTCCAGGTCCCAATGAGTCAGATGGACTTGAAGACAATGATGACGAAGACTCCTTCCTCAACCAATGGCAAACTTGCAACAACCTCATGGCCAAAGAAGAAGCTGCTGCTGAGAAGGCCAAAGCAGAGGCTGCTGCTGCCACTGAGAAGGCGCGAGCGGTTGCTGCTGCTGGTGATGGATCTTCTGACAGCTCTAGCCCTCCTCCTTCCAATGGCAACACGACTTCTGATGGCCCCAGTCCTTCTGATGGGAACACTACTTCTTCTGACAATGCTGGGACTTCTTCATCAGCGCCATCTTCGTCTTCCTCTAGTGGTGGTAACCAGCCTTCCAAGAAACCTCGTTGTAAACTGGTAAGTATTTCTAGGTGCTATAGTGATGCTTATTACTGATGCTGTCAAGGTTGTCGATACACTCAATAACCACCCAAGTCACACGATACGAGGAGACAAGTTACAAACGAATAGATTGAGAGAGAGAGAGAGAGAGAGAGATGAAGTAGTAAGCAGACTAGACTCTACACTGCGTAGTAGTAGTACAGAGCAGAGACGAAGTGAATGAACTAAGGAATAGGTTACAAAAGATAGTGGGTATATACAGTGGCCAAAAAAATTGTCCACATTTTTGGCACTTTTGGAAAGATTGCTGATTTAAGAGCTATTGAGCAGAAATCTCAAAACATGGCTGGTGGTAGCAAGAAAGCCTTTGATTAGAGCTACAATAATCTGTCTGTTTTGTCTTATTTGGCCAAGTATCTGTGGAGTTATGATTGATTTAAAACTGTATGTCATTTGGACAATTTTTTGAGTTGCCACTTCAAAATCATTATTGCAATAACCTGATGTGTGTCATTTTCCCTCTCAAATGTCATCATTTCTGTCACATCTTGCTGTACCATGAATTTATCTCTCTTTTCTCACACATGCTGGGGCATATTTGCCCCAAAATAATTGGTTTTGGTCTTATCTGAGAAAATAACCCACTTCTAGCCTTCTACAGCCCGGTCTTTTTACATCTGTGCAAACTTCAAGTGAGCCTTGCTGCAAGTCACTGTAAGTTTGCACTTGTTCTGTGTTTTGGAGATCGCCACAAGACGTTTTCAGGAATGTTTTGGCTGTTATAGGTTGGGACAGGTTGTCCATGCAATAATGATTTTGAAGTGGCAACTCAAAAAATTGTCCAAATGACATACAGTTTTAAATCAATCATAACTCCACAGATACTTGGCCAAATAAGACAAAACAGACAGATTATTGTAGCTCTAATCAAAGGCTTTCTTGCTACCACCAGTCATGTTTTGAGATTTCTGCTCAATAGCTCTTAAATCAGCAATCTTTCCAAAAGTGCCAAACATGTGGACAATTTTTTTGGCCACTGTAAGTGATATGAGAACAGATGGGAAGAAATAGGTAATAATAGACGGTACTGTATGGAGACGTCAAGGGTGAGAGAATGATAAGTTAAATATGGATAGATGAAGGTACTGGATCATAGAGAATGATTGACAGTGGGAACATCTGTGGAGATAAGGAGCGGAGGAGATAAGTATGTGAGTCATAGATCTGGGAAGATGGTGACTATAGACGATGATGGGAAACGGTTGATGTTCATGGGGTTAAAAGTAAATAGAGTGGGAAATGGATAGTAAAAGGAAAAGAACAGAAAGGAAATGAATAGGTGGGGAGCGATTCATGACATTACCCCCTCTTTAAGATGAGCTCTCACTGGAGCTCGGGAGCCAGTCTGCCCAGTGTCTCGCCCATTGTTCGCGGAGTCGTTTGTCCAGTTCTCGCTGTTCTGGCCAATATTAGGTTAAGTCGCTAGGTTCGCCCCATCCTGTGACGTCAGTTGCCGAACCCCAGCCTGATGTACCCCATCCGTCGTTGTCATCGTTTTGTAAGACAATGTGTGCACCCCATACCCTGCCGTGTCCCCATCCAAGGTTGCCTCTATGCTCTGCTCGTAGTGACGTTCGATGAACTACACACGTCGCTCTGTGTCCTCTCCCCAGTATACACCATCCTGGTCCATCCTCTCCTCCCCATGTGCAACGTTTGCACCCATTGTGAGGTCCCTGGTGTTGTTTTGAGAGTCGACATTGACGTCCTGAGCGTCGTCCGTATGTGCAACGTCCCCCGTTAGTTGGGTGTGTGAGGGATCAGTTCTGAGAGGTGGAGCCCATGGAGGAAGCAGTTGACATTCTGGTAGTGGGAGTACGAGTAACTGTTGTTTGGTTGGTAGTGATGGATGTTGTTCTGTCGTTTTCCATTCTAATGTGGTACATTTTATAGTTGCTCGTACGTGTCAAGCGAGCAGCCAGTTTGCCGTCTGGAGACGAGTTTGACAGTAGACGCCGTACAATCTGTTAGTGTCGTTAAGGAGGAGTGTTATTTAATGGGAAATGCGATGGATGAATGATGATGGAATTCCAAGTTTAGTTGGCCGGTGGAGTGGGAAGGAGAACATAGAACACTAGCGATTCGTGTAATTGTCCCTTCTTTGAGTCATGCTTTAGTTTGAAGCACACGAGTGCTCCGCCATATATCCCTGATAGTGACTCCCAATGAGCGTACTGTTGTTCCTGGTCGTATCAGGTTCGTTGGTCGATAGGCATTTGGATGTTGTTGGTGGAAGGTTTCGATCATATCTTTTAGCTTCGTCAATCCTGATGCCGGTTCCCATGAATTTTCTGAGTCAGCGTAGTCCAGCCATTTGACAAGGTATTGTACTCCCCGACGTTCTTCGTTGGTTTTGAATCCAAAATTGCCTCTACATCGTATTCGTTGTCTTCGGGGAGTAGTTCAGCTGGTTTTCCCAGGTAGTTTATTTCTTGCGCTTCGGTTTCTTTGTATGGCGATAGAAGTGAAGTGTGGAAAACTGGATGAATTCACCAGGTGTTCAGTAATTTGAGTCGGTAGTTGACTTCACCAATCACGTCAGTGATTTTGAATGGACCGTGACGACGATTCGCCAACTTAGCTTTTGGCCTTGTTGTCTTCAGATTTTTTCCGTCTAGTAACACCTTGTCTCTAACCTTAAATTTCTTTCCCTCGTTTGTGTGGTCCTTGTTTTGTTCCTTCATCGTTTCCGCCGCTGTCGACAGACTTGCTTTTAGGTCTTCCCAGAGTATGTCCAAATTTCGAAGGCATTCTTCGACTTTTGGCACATGCGAAATTGGATTGATTGTAGGAAAGAGTCAGGGTAGATATCCATGGAGTAATTCGAACGGTGATTTTCCAGTTGCTGAATGGACTCACGTATTGTGGCAGAACTCGGCATAAGGTAGGTATTTAACCCAATCATCTTGGCGGTAGTTACAGAAGGTCCGAAGGTATTGTTCGAGTTCTTGGTTGAACCTTTCCGTCTCACCATCTGTTTGTGGATGATAAGCTGTACTGAGTGCTGAGGTGATACCTAACTTAGCATATATTCCTTTCATTACTTGGCTTGCGAATTGAGGTCCATGGTCGGATACCATCTTGTCCCACAAGCCATATCGTCGCCAAGTGTTATCGAATAGGAGGTTGATTGTCCCATCACTGTCGATATCCTTTCTGCATGGGGAAATGACAACTGTTTTTGTTGAACGATCGACTGTGACGTGAATTGCGTTAAAGCCATCACATTCTGGCAGATCCGTGATGAAGTCGGTAGTAATCGTGCCAAAGGGTCGTTCTGGTATCTCATTCGGGATTAGTGGTACATGCGCCGGGTGATTATTTGCCTTGGTTAATTGACAAGTAGCGCATCCTTCAACGTAGTCAGGAATGAATACTGACATACCAGGCCACCAGAATTCTCTGCTAACAAGTTTGTACGTCTTGAATCGTCCCAGATGTCCCGCAGTAAGGCTGTCATGATGCATTTTCACAATATCTCGTCTGAGCTGTTGGTCATCTGGGACGTAGATCTTTCCTCGGAACAGGATGATTCCATCTTCATAATTCCATTCCTGCAAGTTTTTTGCCAACACATGTGGTCCGTTGTTAAAAATAGTTTGTAACGCACTCACGACTTCAGCATCCTTCTTTGGGCAATCTTTAATCCATTTTCTCAATTCTGTATCTCCGATTGCGATTACTGTTCCCGGCCTCGTTGCTCGGATCCTGAAGAACTTGGGGTCTAGCAAGACCCTATCCTTGTTGTCGTTCTCGACCCCCTCTTTATGGTCTGGTCTTCGAGAGAGCAGGTCACTCCGATTAAGACTTCCGGGTTTGTGAGTGAGCGTGAAGTCAAATCTAGTCAGAAACAAGGCCATTCTTGCTTGTCGTCGGCTGAGTTTCTGAGCAGTAGTGAAGTATCTGAGGTTGTCGTGATCGGTTAAGATTTCGATAGTATGCGGCCCGCCTTCGAGGTAGTGTCACCATGCTTCCAGTCTGCGTATGATTGCCAATAGTTCTTTATCATGAATGTCGTAGTTCCGCTCGGTTTCGGACAGAGCTTTCAATAGGTATGCTATGGGATGCCATTTACCGTCCGGTCCTTGCTGCTGTAGGATACCTCCTGTAGCGTAGTCTGATGCATCAACTTCTACTCGGTATGGTTTAGAATAATCGGGCATGAGGAGGACCAGAGAAGACGTGAACACATCTTTGAGTGTCTGAAAGGCTCTTTCAGCTTCATCAGACCATTTCCATGGGTGATCCTTCTTCGTGAGATCGAACAGTGGTCATGCGATTTTTGAGAAATCACATATGAAATGACGGTAGAAGTTTCCGAAGCCAAGGAATGACTGTACGTCTTTGACGTTATGTGGGATCAGCCATTTGGTTACGCCTTCGACTTTGACTGGGTCCATCGCTAGTGTATTGTGTGAAACGATAAGGCCGAGGAACTCCACTGAGTTAGTTTTGAAAGTGCAATTTTCCGGTTTAGCGTACAGATGTTATCCTGAAGTCGTGCAAGTACTTGTTTTACCATGTATCGATGTTCTTCTAGTGATTCTGTGAATATTAGGATGTCGTCCATGTAAATCATGACTTTTCCGGAGTCGATCAGGTCCTTGAAAAGGGTGTTCATCATCGCTTGGAATGTGGCTGGAGAATTCATAAGACCGAAAGAACATCACCGTTGGTTCAAAAAGACCTCGGTTGGTCTTAAACGCCGCTTTCCATTCATCTCCTTCTTTTATGCGTACATTGTTATATCCCCATCTGAGGTCGATTTTGGAAAATATCTGTGCCCCCTTCAGTTTGTCTACGAGTTCCAATATGAGTGGTAGGGGGTATTCGTTTTTGATAGTCCCTCTGTTTAAGGCGCAATAGTCCTGTACTGGACGTAGTTTTCCATCTTTCTTTTTAACAAAGAAGAAAGGACTTGCCATAGGAGATTTTGACGGCCTTATGTATCCCTTCTCTAAGTTCTCTTTGATGAATTCATCGAGTTCCTTTTGTTCATTTGGGGATAAAGGATATGTTTTGCAGGGGCGTGGTTCAAAGTCCGGTTTTAGTTTGATGGCATGATCCCATTCGCCACGTCTCGGTAGTCGTTCTGAGGTTTGTTTGTCAAAGACTCGTAGAAATTGATGATATTGCGAAGGAATCTTATCTTTAAGAGGTATGTTGGTTTGGACGTTCTGGGCTGCCTCTGCAAGTTCTTGTGCCTTCGTGAATCCTGCACAGATGTTCAGGTTTGGTGTCTCTGGTGTTTCCCCATTCAGCATCGTTACCCTTTCCTCATTCCCCAACAGTTCTTCCATCACGTCTTGTTTCCACTGTTCTGGGATCATATCTCTCCTGCAACTGTCTTCAGTAAAGATCGCCATTACCTCCGAACTTCGATGGAAGGATCGAATAGGATTCCGACGGCGTCGCCCTGCAATTTTTGATTGGGCCACTGGTTTGAATCGTCCAATTGGTTCCAACCATCCGACTTGGTAATCTTTATGGTGGGTCCATGGGTCGGCGACCACTGGTTTCGAGGGTTTCATTTTAGTTTTTAAATGGAGAATGGGGGGGTTCACTATGATACACGTTTCCGGGCATCTGATCATGTCTATTCATGAGAATGACCAATCTATTTCTGGGTTATGTTCTTCCAACCAGTCAGTACCGAGGATTATATCGTGATCTCCAATGTCTGTTACGTAGAATTCGGCCTTTTCCTCATGATATGCTTTGTTGTCTTGGGAGTAGATACGGAGATTCTGTGTGGTGTATTGTCACACCCATCCCATAGTGTTCTCGGAACCATCGACGTTTCGTACTGGGAACGGGTTTTTGATAGGAAGGAGGGTAAGTTGATTTTCTTGTGCAAACCTTCTGCACCGCTGTCTATTAGGGCGTTTGCGTCGATTTTTCTGCCAGTAACTTTGCCGATTAATTCAGTTTTGAGCGTGATTGATGGTACCTGCCGGTTACGAGTGATTGCCGACATTCTTAGTTCTGAAGGAAAGGTTTGCTCACTGGAGGGGTATAACACACTATATCGATTGCTTTTTAAATGTCCGGTGTACTGTTCAACTCCTACTGACAACATGGCAGAGGAGCGATTCAAAAATCCAATTTGGACATAATGTCCTTTAAATAGACAGCCGCTTGTTCCTTATCTTCCCCTTCCAATCCTTTAACTTTGTTAACCATGTCGGAAATATCCTTGATCACGTTTCGAGATGAAGACGCCTGAGCTACCATTACTGGTGACGAGTGAGACGCTGAAGGTGTTGTTGTGATCTTGGCTGTTCAAACAGCACAAGGAGAGAAGGTTTGGGAAGCGTTTTGAGATGTCGGTTTTGGGAACGTTGGGCACTCATTGCTCATATGTCCAGGTTGTCTACATGCGAAGCATGCTCCTAGTTTTCGGAGTCGATCTCTTTCCTCAGGTATCAGTTTGGGTAATGGAGTAAAGGACGAGTTAGCACCTGGTCCCATATTCATAAGCGCATTGACGCTTGCTACTGTTCTTCCCTGAGACGGACCTGAGTTACTCCTTGACGTTGAAGGAGTTTTCCAGCGTCCTTGTCTCTCCCGTTCCTTCAACCATTCTAAATGAAGCTCTACAGTCCTCTCTTTATATTCGTTGAAGTCATCCCACTTTGGATACGTTCTTCCAACTGCCTCTCGGAGTTTAGGAGGTAACCCATCCTGATAGAACTCCAACAATGCTGTTTCTCCAAAATCGGACTCCTCTCCATATGTATCGAAGATGCTGTTGTAGCTGCTGATATCTGTCCCCTTCATCTTAGCAAACTTGATCTTCGTTCTCGCCACGTCATCCAAAGCAAGAGCTTTAAAGTCCCTTTTGAACCTGTCACGTATCTGTTTTAGAGTGATCCATCTACGCTTCTCTGGCGTCTTTTCCAACTCTTCGTCCTCTTCATCTTCATCACGTTCGGTTAATCGTTGCATTGCCCAATCTCCTCCTTTTTCTCCCGTAAAGAATGATAGGAATAACGAGACCTGACTTTCTTCGGTGGAGTACTTGCTTTTATTCATGCGCAGATAGTTGTTAAACAAGGCTAGCCATCGTTTTGCCTCGCTGCGTTCCCCATTGAAGGCATCAGGTTTTCTTCCTCGTTCGGAGGTACTATTTGATCCGATAGGAGACGTATCAGCTATGATTGAGTCGTCTGGATCTGACAGATTTGGGGAGGGAGGTGTAGGAGGACGACGAGGGGCTACGGATGGTCCTTCAGCAGACAGAATGGTGGGAGAAGAAGGGGGGGAAGTGGGATTGTCTGGTTCTGGCAGGTTATTGGAAGGTGTTTCTGGTGCTGGGTTTGATTCAGAAGGCTGGTTAGGAGATGTAGAAGTTCCTTGTTCTGGTTCGGTTTTGGGATTGGTTTTTGAATGTGCTTTTTCGGATTGCAAGTTCTTGGAGTTGGGTTACGACGTGTAGCCCACTTGGGATCTCTTCGGTGGTAAGTCGCGTCTTCGATGAAGTAGGCAGCGTCTCGGAGTGATAAGGGGTGGAATATGTGTGGTCGATCGGCACAGTGGAGGTTCAGGTCTGCAGATGCAGATCGTCGACTTGTCATATACTAGTTCTTCTTCAAACTAGGTAATTGGGTCCTAGGATAAAGGAGGATGGCAGTCCGTAGTCGGGGGAAAGTGATGATGGAGAGTAGTCGATGTGTTCTCTAAGGAATAGAGGTCCCCTAATCTGAACCACAGTTTCTCCTGTATCGAAGTCCTCCTTCACTGTTATGTATGAAAATGTCGAGAGGACTATGTCACCTGAGATGAATTTCCACACCCAACGTCTTGTGCAGATAAAGTGTCGGTTGAAACTCCAAGGATTCGCTTGTATGTTTCTTCTGTGGGAGACCCAGTATTCAGTGTGTACGAGATAGAGAGGGAGGGGAAGTGGAACTCGTTCGTAATCAGAAGGGGTTATGGAGGGTTCGAAACAAATTTGGGAAAATGGGGCAGACAGAGTGACTAGTTTAGGAAGAGTGGAAGATGGTTGTTTTTGAGAAATAATGATAGACGAGGTAGTCAAGAAAAAGACTCAATTTTAGTGAGGTGGGTGTATGGGAGTTCGTTCAAGTGTCAAGGTTGTCGATACACTCAATAACCACCCAAGTCACACGATACAAGGAGACAAGTTACAAACGAATAGATTGAGAGAGAGAGAGAGAGAGAGATGAAGTAGTAAGCAGACTAGACTCTACACTGCGTAGTAGTAGTACGGAGCGGAGACGAAGTGAACGAACTAAGGAATAGGTTACAAAAGATAGTGGGTATATAAGTGATATGAGAACAGATGGGAAGAAATAGGTAATAATAGACGGTACTGTATGGAGACGTCAAGGGTGAGAGAATGATAAGTTAAATATGGATAGATGAAGGTACTGGATCATAGAGAATGATTGACAGTGGGAACGTCCGTGGAGATAAGGAGCGGAGGAGATAAGTATGTGAGTCATAGATCTGGGAAGATGGTGACTATAGACGATGATGGGAAACGGTTGATGTTCATGGGGTTAAAAGTGAATAGAGTGGGAAATGGATAGTAAAAGGAAAAGAACAGAAAGGAAATGAATAGGCGGGGAGCGATTCATGACAGATGCTTTCCTCAGTGAGGCAAAGCCCCCGCTCCTGAAGTCCCTGTGAGTAGCGTCTGTGTTCTAAATGGGATTGGTATTGATGTATTTTTAGGTATCCTGGTAATTTGCTCATTGCTTGCATGAGTCTCCTTTTGTCTATCATGCTTCTCTTCTCTAACAGTTTAATGTTCCTTAGATTATAGATGGTCCACTTTGGTGAGTATGTTTGCTTCTATCTCGCTTCTTTTCTCTAATTAATATACCTTATGTTACAGATGGTCTGCTTTCATTTGTTTGGTGAGTACGTTTGCGTCATTTCTGTCATTCTCCTGTTGATATACTTCACCCATAGCTGCTCAATGGCATACTCATCACTCCTGTTATCATTGCAACTCTGTTCTTTCATTGTTACTGTTTCCGTTCCTCCCCATGTTTCATCATTGCTCTCATGTCTTCAATATTCTTATTAATAACTACTGTATAGTGATCACTGTTGTATGTTGTAATACATATTTCAATTCCATATGTGTACGTCTACATGAATGTGAATGAGCAAAGCCTATATCCATGGACAGCTCATACTAGGCTCGTAATACTGCATGACTTTGGAAAGGGGGGAAATAATGGTGGACATATAGGACGGCTACAATCATCTTCCACCTTGACAGGCTACAAAACTCTCTTCAAGCTTGACAACAGTGTCCATCATATACAATCTTAGATTGCTCAAAAATAATACCTGTACTAGGCAAGTCTTGAAATTCTATTTGAGGTTGGCAAGATGACACATCCTTCGAGTCCTTGACAAGGCGCAGAATCCTTGTCAACCTTTAAAAGGCCAAATATCATTTTGAACCTTGGAAAGTGTCTAAAGGCTTCAGATCCTTGACAAGCTAAGGGATCCTTTATAACCTTTAAGGCTTCATAAACCTTTACAGCCTTTACAATGGACACAAACCTTTTGAACATTTATGATGCACATAATCCTTGAGAGCCTTGAAGAGGCTCTCAATCATTTACAGCCTTTAAGCAGCTCTTGAGCATTGTGAAGCACCTAAAGATGTACAATCATTCAGTGTATCTAAAGGCCATTCATTAGTTTAGCCGTTCCCCTAATAGGGTGTGGAGGAAATGCCTTTATTGGTGTGACTAGGCTTATTGGTCCATTACAGGCATTGGGGGCAATTAAAGGCCTAGTAAGGTAAGTGGGGTTTTGCTGATATAACTGGGGCAAAAGCCATCGCTTCACGTGGCAAGTTACGAGGCCCTTTCATATACTGTAAATTTGACAGTAGACCTGCTGTCTAAGCCACCACTCCACTTGTTGATAGTAACTCTCATTACTGTATTACTTACTTGGAATAAATTTGGTACTTATAATTCAAAATTAAGGTCATGCCAAAATGAAGTGGTATTGGTATACTGTATGTAGTATTTCAACCAAGTGTTTGGTCACTTGAATGTGTTACGCGAAATTTCAAAGGGTCTGGTAATGCGTTATGAGATACTAGCCAAAACTGGCAACAGAAATCGCGTTACACTATTAGTTGGAGCGGAGTTCATGGGGGATCGCTACGCGTTACGCAAATACTTGGTCAATACCAGATGGGGCATGAGTCTGCTTAGAAGATATCATGTTAGAGATTAAGTAGTTCTGTCAATCCCGAACATATAGCACTCCTACCATTATTTTGCTCTCATTATCTGCGGTTTTAAAGTAAGTCTCATTGACATCATTGATATTGCAATTCTCTGGCTGGAAATTCCTTTGACAAGTGATACCATCATGATAGTATATTGAGCCATTTGGAGTTATAAAACGGCATGTAAAGTGATGCCCACCCATGTATGTAATTGCTCTAGGTGTAAATCCTATCACTGTGCCAGTCGCATCTGGTATAGTCAATTTCTGGTTGAGATTCATTTGTGTGTCAAAAATATTGAAGTATATAAGTGGAGATGTTTCTGTTATTACTGATTGAAGAGGTGGATTCCCTTCACAGATACATGAAAGACCTCCATTGTGAAGGTTACCAGTCATGTAGTCATGCATCCAGTCTTGGATATAATATGGGCGTTTGAACTTGGATTTCCATGTTCTATCCGGATAGATGTCCATAACTGACTTCAGAACAATCTGACCAAATGTCTCATTTACTTGTACGAATGATTGGCACGTCAGACATAGTAACTCAGCTCTAGAATATGAGAGTGTACCAAACATTTGATGTGCAAGTACATCAATATGACCTCCTCGTTGTCCATAAGGGAACCTCTCTGGGTCTATGCTATGAAGCTGTTGTCGCACAATATTACGTCCATTTTCTAATGTCTGCACATTTTTCTCAGTTAAGACAAAGTTTGTGATTAATCCTGCTGAAAATATATTTAATTGACTGAAGAATAGACTCCATTTTTCCTTATCCTCTTGCCAAAGATTTAATATTACAGTGAATATAGTATCATAAGGACAGCTCCAATCTTGGGCATTCCAAATCATGCCCTGCAGGGATAATGTAGATATTGATTCCTGTCTACTATCTGTGTCAGGCTTAAGCTTTTTGCTTGAAACTGATTGTTCATCATTTTTTCTTTTTCTCAGTGTTTTAGTATGCACTACCAATTGCCATGGTGTATTCTCTGTAATGGAAGGGACTAGTTTATCTCCTGGCTCTATCAAAGTTTCAGGCATATCAATGGGAATATAGTCTTCTCCTTTGTAGTCAAAATAACTTCTAATCAATTGGTTTCTCGTTTTTCCGGTTACTTTAGGATCAAGCCTTTGAGTGTATTGCATCTCAGTTATTTCATTTAGCAACAAAAGTTCTCTGAATTCTTGCCTCAAATATCCTGATATTCCGCTCTCAATTTTTCTTGAGTCAATCTAGTCCAGGAGCACTGTTCCGTCAGCATTGCTGCTTCGTGAGAATGCGGTATAATAAGCATGATGGTTCTTGAGATTTTTGCAATGTATAAGATTGTGAATTCTTGTTTTTCCCTGTGACACATAATCAGTGATAGCAAAGTTAGGTAGAATCATCACTTGCTCTCTTTTAATTGTAAGACAAGTATCATTTGGAAGGGTACATTTCACGGTCTGAGATGATCTTGATAGTGGAACTACATTCTTTGGAAGATCTGGTAGAAAGATGTCTTTTGGAGGATTTTTTAACTTGACAAATAATGTATCTATCACTCTCTGTCCTTGTGGACCAATGTTTTCTTGCCAACCATATACAGTTCCTTCTTGGCCATTTGTAATGCAAAATTCTGTTGCATAGTTTTGCTTGATGATTATAGGCAGACCTATACACAGGCTTAATTTTCCAGGAATATGATTATTTGTTGTAGAAGGCATGGCATTCCAAAGAAAATCCTGACGTGTTGAGTCAATTTTTCCGTGCTTAAGCACACCTTCTCTAGTTCGTTTTTTTCCTCTTTTTTGATCTCCAACTTGCGTAGAACTTGAGACAATAGAGTCAATTGCGAAGAAATCTACAAGTTTCTGATTTGTATCAGATGCATATCGTGCAGTTCCTTTTTGATTAATTGTATCTTTGTGTACATTCCATGCAGTTATGATAGATGTGTTTCGGAATTCCTCCTTTAAAAAGATTCCCCTGTTTTGTGGAGTAGCAGTAAGACTCTGCAGAAATTGGATATCATCAGGTTTACATTTTCCATATCTCATATTCTCAAGTGCTTTCCTTAAAGCAGTATCTTGTGGTGATTCTTTTGTTTGGCGCATGTTTTCTTTTAGAATCACAGCTGTTGTAACTTGTTGCCAAATAGATTTTCCCAGAGATTGTTCTTGTTCCTTAGGCTTCATTCTTGGATTAATTTCCATTTCAATTGGATGATATAAATAAGGGCCTACTACTGGAAGTATTTGCGCAAAGTCGCCAGCAAGTATGATATTTACTCCTCCAAAAGGCTTTTCTGGTTGGTTCTTAGCTGCAGTAAGTCTAGCACTGATTTGGTACATATCATGGCAGTTGATCATTGAAATTTCATCCAAAAAAATGTATTCAACTCCTCTCAATTTCTCCTGAACTTGCTTAATGGAGGCAGATTCATGTAAAAAACCAGTTTCTTTGTTATTATTATTTCTAATACCTAAAACAGAATGATAAGTAGCTCCATTCAATAATGCAGCAGCAGTTCCTGTTGGTGCTAAACAGACAAATCTGTAGTGTTCATTTCTAGCTTCAAAAAGATCTTTCAGAGCCTTAATTACTTGTGATTTGCCTGTGCCACCCATTCCCCCTAGATACATCTTTAGCTGCTCTGTTTGAGGACTGCTGATATGATTAGCAATAATTCGAAATGCTCTTTGCTGAGGTAGCATTGGGGGAAGGTTTGGTGGTATTAAGGATTGTGATGGAATTTGAGCAAGTCGAGTATCATTTATTTTTTGCTTTAGCTGTTTTATGATTGAATCCCATTCTAAGCCATTTCGCCTTTCTGTTGGCTGAAACATTTTTGGTGGCAAGTCACAAGACAGTGTATTTGATTCTTTACCAAACCATCCAATCTGCTGAAGCCAATATTCCACATCCTTGCTCTGCTGAGCTCTGCTGACAATGTCTAATATATTGAGGTCCTAGCATATCAACATCACCATAATCATCCATTTCTTCATACTCTCCATAGTGATCTGCTGAATCATGACTTGGATCATTTATTATACTATTTAATGATTTTGAAAAGGAATCAAAGGAAAATCCACCTTTTTTGAGCTGTAAATGAAAATCATCTCGTGCATCATAGCATTCATATTTTAAGTTAAAGTTATTCATTATTTCTTTCTGTCTTTGTGTGAAATCAAACTGTGCAAAGCTCTCTGACCAATCTTTATTTGAAAACTTGAAATCATTCCCATGTCTCCATGGCTTGAACAAACATAGCATGGTTAAAAAATAAAAATCCTCATCTCCCTGATTTTTCCGGGGCAAGGAGGCGCCTTTGAAGTTTGGAATAATGTTCTGCTGTCTGCTAGGATCACAAGACACTTCGTGTGTTGAATATTGAGGATGTTCACTTTGAAACCTATGATATCCTTTAGATATAGCATAGTTTTCGTTTATTGTAGCCTCATCAGATACGTGAGTTTTTCTTAGTCTTGGACGTTTTTGGACTTTAGCAGTTTGTATCTATTCATATAAACTCATGTATTCATACTCACTTGGTCTGAATCTGTAGTTATCAACTTGCGATGTTCCAAAAATCTTTTTTTGGTTTGTTTTCAATACTACTTTCTCAGCATTTTGTGAATCTTCTGGATGAGGGGGTGTATACTGAGATGGAGCCATATTGTTTGACATATCTTTTAAAGTGCAGCTCTTTACTGTGCCCGCTTCAAGATCAGCTTCAAGATCAAGCTGGATAGCTGCAACATATGTTTGCCACCAAAAGTCAACGAAGGAATGACTGACATAGTGGTCTGGTAAGCCTAACAAATATAGTGAAGCAAGAGGACTTCCTATTTCAAGTTTTGTTTGTAAGCTATTAACCAGCCGCATTAGAAGTGTTCGTGTAGTATATTCAGGATCTTCAGTAGTGTTAAGAATCTCTACATTTTTTTCCAGAATATCAGATAATAATGAAAAAATCTGGTGGGTTTTTAATGACTGCTTTGTGATGTAATCTGAAACATACGCCACTATTGCCTTGACTGAAGTACCTGACATCAAGCTAGTAACATCAGTGTTTGCCTTGATAGCATAGGTCAACTCAGCAGTAATTGTATTCATCCTAGGTTCTAGCTTTTTAAGATTAAAATGACCATCTTTTATATCAAAATGACTTTCTGAGAACGTGTCCCGTGGAAAGCGTTTGACACATTCGCCTTCCTTGTTTTGACAACCCCTATAAGCACTTCATTTTATAGCTATAGTACTAGCATTGTCCCCTGGCTTTATAGTATTCTCCTCAGTATACATTGATTTACATGTATGTATATTAGAGCGCAGTAAGATATCGTCAACTGTTTCCTCATATTTAGACCACCAATTTTTTAATTCAAGACACTTCTCACAGGGCTGACTAATATTTTGTTTGCTGTTTGCACTACAGTCACAAAATGCTGGTGGCATATCTGGTAATGTTCGTGTAGGATCCTGATAGTTCATTGATGCCTGAAAAGACTGTTCAGTGGCTATATCATGGATACCTGTTCTTGCTGTCCGCACATGTGGAATCTTCGCCTTGACTTCAGCATGACTACCTGTTAGAAACTCTCCTCTATGTACACTTTCTAGATAATCAATTAGTGCTTGCTGAAACTCAGAATCATTATTCATGATTCTGTCACGCATTTGTTGAGGAGTTAGCGCTGCACGGATCCATAATAGTAGATGCAAATGAAGTGTAAGTCTCCCTTGTTGCTCAACAGTTCCATAATATGCTGCTGTATCACCAAATATACCAGTATGTCCAGCTTTTACACCTAAAATGTGAAGTAGAAACATTTCAACCATAAAGTTGAAGAACTTTGCAGCTGCCACAGGATTTTCGGCAATTAATTTATAACGCTCATTATAGGATCTGAGTTCAGGACTGAATGTTGTTTTGGTATCAGCAAAATATAAAGAGATAGGATGCAGATGATCAGCAGGAGATAGTGTAATAAACCACACTGGAGTGCCTAGGAAAGAAATCAAGGACCAGATTTCGTTTCGCATATTTTTCTTACTTGTCAAAGATCCCTGCACTTGACAACTAACATGATCAATGTCATTCAATATACTGAAACATTTAGTCTCTTCAGGATTAGCAGGTATAACCTTTTCACCATCAATCATTCTTTGAGTTATAGTTTTCACAACTGAGGAATCTAAAGTCATGAGTCTTTCAACAACAGACTTGAAGTCTTTTCTTTTGGTAAGGATAAAGCTGCCAGTAGATGCATTTTTGATCTGGCGTATATTAAATGCTATCATCGGAAAATAGAGATCCTTTTGAAATCTTTTATCATAGTATTGTAGCTTGCTTTGAATTTGTGATTCTTCGCTAAGCCTACCTTCAATAAATTCATTTCCGAATCCACCATAGCCATATGGAAAGAGCCACGGAAACATGCTTGGAAATAATGAAGGATTATTATATATGCTTTGTGGTGTAGGATCTGATCCAATTCCTAAAGTCTTTCCACCGGTATGTAGATGAAACAAATGGGCAAGGACCTGAATCTGTACCTTCTGTTTCATCTGTGTCATGAACACTCATTGTTAAAGGATCTTTCATAAGTTCCTCATTTTCCGATTTCATATACTGAATTTCAATGGGAATTCCATACTCTGGGTAGGTTGACAAATTTCTTTGTGAAATGTTCAAGTCTTGATAGTCTTTGTGATTCAATTTCAGCCATGTCAATGCATCTGCAACCTTATTTCTTCTAACTAATAAAGGAATTCTTTGCAATTCAGTTTTTGTAGGCTTTGCTGGACCCATGAAGACAAAAGCAAGAACTTCGCTCAGCTCCTTTCTTGATGGTGGTAAGACCTGATGAATAGTTGCAGTAGGATTTGCAAACATAACTGCATTTGCTATAAGTTTCCCTCGTCCAGATTTGACTCGAACTACACATCGATTGTGTCTAATCCGTGCTATAAGAAGTGACTCTGCATAAGTCAAGTTTTTGAGCTCATTAGGAATTTCTCCAATCCACTGGCCATTTGCAAGGGCTTTGAGTGGAACACGATTATTCTTGAGAGACAAATCACATTCAGCACAAACAAATTTACATCCTAATGCTAATATTGGCTCAGTCAAACTTTCCACCGTCTCATTAATATGTTTCCATTCCTTTCTAGTCACATAGGGCCGGATTAGCAAATCTCTATCAAATACTGATTCATCAAGAGTTTGCATCTGAGAACACAGTTTTAGTTGACCGCAAATAGCACATCCAGCCTCTTCAAAATTCCCTGGTGAACAGAACTTAGCAATACCACTGAGTATTTGATGTCGTAACTTGAAAGTTGGTGGATTTGGAGGGAAATGTGCACTTTGTTCATTACAAAGAGTATTGTCAAGTATATCATTCCCACATGTTTGAACAGATTTTTTTTGTAGAAATTTTCTGTATTTTCTTATATATTTTTAGTTTAGGTACAAAAACATAGTGGAAAGCACTGCATGAAACTCCACATGTGTGAGTAGAAAGGACCTGTCTGATAGCTTCGATGAAGGATTTCTTTGGTAGTATAACATTATGCTTTTTTGCTAGCATGTGCAATTTCTTTAGTGGTAATTGTGTGACAACTAGATGCAGTGGAATATTATCACATAATATATAGTTTGTATATTGAGGAGCTTGAATTGATTGCTGGACTACATCAGCTAGTTCAAATTCAGACTTATCTGACAAGCTAGTTTTTCTTCCAGCTGCATAAAAGCGATATGAGGCTTTAGCAATTCATAGGTTATTGGTTTGGGCTTCCCTCCACCTATTAGGCTAGAGATATAGACTCTCCTCAAAAGCAAGCAGGGATTTTGAGTGTCACGCTTGCATAGATTCTGATAATCATGTCTGCGCAAAAAAAATCTCATAATTGATGGAACAGCAAAACAATTTCAAGCTTCAGATCACGAATACAGCGCAGGAAGTCATATTTAAGGGTCAATATATGATTGAATTTGTCTGTAACACGGCAATATTGCTGACTTTGGTTCTTATTATCCCTGACGAAAGTATCTGTTTGGATCTCATATATATTTGTAATTGAATGAGGTTTCGGGAAACTCAAAGCACTAACATAACTATGATGCATAAATGTACCTGTTGGTTTATATACATGCAAAATAATTTCTCGAGTAAAATCAATTTCTGGAGTAAGAGTAAAATCAATTTCCAGGCAGAATCAGTTTCCATTGGATGGTGCAAAGAGAGATTAAATGCAATCTGTAATACCGTTGGTGCACAAAAATTTGCTGTAGAGAACAAATGACAAACCTCTGGACTTGAAAGTGTTTCAGCAGGAATGGGTGCCGTATACACTTTTTTAGGACTTGCACTCTGAAACCGGTGTAAGACAGTGAGGAGCACTGAGCAAATCAGGTAGAAAGAAGTAGTGATGAGCATAGTGCGGAGACGTGGCAAGGGAACAATGGTACGATGTGGTTTGAGTCAAAGAGACGTGGCAATTGATTTGCTGACTTAAAGTACGGGAAATCCCGGCGGTCCTGACGCGGACTAATTTCGGACGACTCAAATGAAACTTCGACTTGTCTAAACTCTCTAATATACATATATGAGTAACAACGAGTACCTAGCCGAAGACTTCAACTGGTGAGAACAAACGGCACCCCGTAGCTTCTCCGAAATTCCGCTTCAGTATCCGTGCCTTTGCCTTCCTTCTTCAACCTATTCTCCAATATGTGTTGACGCTCCAGTCTTCTCTAAGATTTATCACTGCCAACAGAGTAACACAAGCGAGCTGCGAGCGAAGACAGCAGGTACCTCGCGAGAAATTGCAGAGTACGAGGCGTGCGGCAGTGATGTTTTTCCTTGTACATGGTCTGTTTGTTGAGGAAGGAGGTGGTAAGGAAGAGGGAGGCGGAGATGGTATTGGTAGAGCGTGAGGAGGAAAAGAAAAAGAACGATTAGCTTGAGTGTGCTTTAGTACCGGGAGTAGAGAGGAGTGAATTCCATGAAACAGAAAACGACAGAACAGTGCCCGGGACGCCTTCTGCTGCCCCAGGGTCGTGGCTGCATTCTCGCCCAGGCAAGGCAAAATGAGGAAAAAGAACAAAAAAAAGACTCACCACGCAAAGGCAAAGCACCCCCAGCCATTTCTTGAGAAAGAGCGATCCAAGAACGAGTTTTCGACATCAGCAGTTTTTCTTGTGGGGTTCGAAGGGAAAAGAACTGTCAGGGATGGAGAAGATGACCAGGGTCTTTCATCAAAAGGTCCCGAATTCTGACCGAATCGTTTGAGTAGTTCGGGTGACTATCTGCTAGTGTTTGTGACACTTGAAAGTGAGAGTATGAGGCTGAGACATGGGTACACTCTCTATACGAGATGTGGTGTTAAGGAGGGCTTTATGTGCAAGCGAGCGATGACGACGATGAGAAGAGTGGATGGGTATCATGAGCCGGAAGAGTCAGCCAAAGGCCGCTCACATCGACTCATCCTCATCGAAAGAGAACGGCACCCCATGGCTCCTCAAGATCTGCTCCAGCGTCTGCGCCTTGGTTTTCCACCTCTCAACGTGAACCATCAAATTGTCCACCTTGTTCTCCAACATCTGTCGATGCTCTAGCCTGCGCTTCCTAGACTTCCTTGCTGCCAAGGTGTTCTGGCATCGTTTCCACTTGATCTGTTCCTTCTCGGAAGCGTTGGGACCGGGAGCTTCACCAGCGAGCTCGTCCTTCTCATCACCGAATGCCTGAGACCTGTTTCGCTTGTGAGCGAAGACAGCAGGTATCTCCTTGCAAGAAGTTGCAGAGGGAGTAGCATAGTGATGAGCTTGTGTAGGAGAGTTGAGAGGAACGAGGTTGGTGGTAGTGATGTTCTTCCTCGTGCCTGTTGCCGTAAAATGAGTCTTGCGAGCAGCCGAAGTCGAAGTAGGAGAGAATTCCTTGGATTTGGGAATTTGAGGAGACGGGTAGAAGGAAGACAGGTCTACAGCATCTACGGTGTCCAACATTGGAGTGCCAGGAGAGAAGGTGTAGAGCTTCTCCATGTCAAAGGTTGGGTTGGAGGACGATGAAGCGGCAGGCTAAGGCTGCTCTTTCACAGGCTCAACCTCCTTGGCAGTTTCCGTGGTCAACACATTGACGAGGTCATTGAAGAGGGGAGCATCATTGAAGTCGGTGAGCATTTCAAATGAGGAGAGGTCGGCGATCAAAGCTGTATTGAGATCGGGAGAAACGGGAGAGTCGAAGTTGTCTGGAGACAAGAACTCATTGTAGGGAGTGTCCAGGAAAGGTGAAGTGAGGTATTCGTTCCCTGGGAATGAGTTGAGGTCGCGATAGTGAGGTGATGCTAGTAATGAAGAAGCTGTGTCAGATGACGAAGTTGACAGTAAGCTTGGAGAGCAGGAATCACCTAGGATTGTATCGGCGACAATAGCAGCCACGTCAATGATGGGTGCATCCATGTCTGCTGGTAAAGCAGTGCTCGATGGTGCTGGGGAAGACTCCACAGGTATAGAGTTGTCGGGTTTTTGGCTTAACATGTTCCAAGTATTTGTGTGAAAGTTCTCAAAAGGTGGGTATGGGGTCCACGGGTTCAGCGACTGAAGATCTCGGTATTGTGCGAGGTGGTTTGGGCAGAGACTAGGGAATGCCATAATGGACAGTGAGTTGCGATTGGGTCGTAAACACTGATTGGTGTGTTGAGGTAAACTGATTTAAGGGTACATGATGGGAGTAGGGACTTGAAAGGGATCTTTCAAGAGAAGGTTGTCCATGGTGCAAAGAGGCCATAGAGGGAGCAGCCGAGATATTCAGAGAGTAACAAACATCTTGACTCGTTTGATGGTAATAAAGGCTGTGGGCCGTGTCTGAAATGGCGACGGGGGAAGCTTTACAGTTGTGGGTGTGGCACAGAGGGCGGCCTAGTGATTCTGTTACGATGCAATGACGTCAGGTCTTGTCTGGATAACAGAGACAAAGAGCAAGCTCCATTGACTGCGCGTGCAGCAGATGACATACCTCATCATCTGTCATGCTTCCATCCTGCCCTTCGATGCCCTGACCTACACTCTCTTCTCATCAAAGAACCTTCACAATCGCAAACTTTTCGGGATAAAGCTGTATGCTGCATGAAGAAGGATGGTGGTAAAGAAACAAATTGAGACACTCGGGTTGGGCTCAGGGCTTGCTGACAAATAATCACCCAAATTAGGCAAGTCAGTCTTCCCCCCATCCTTCGTTCGAACTTTTGCTTATCTGCTGTATATAGGAAAACAGATCTACCACTAAGCTCAACGAAGTACATTTCTATTTTCACCAAGTGTTTAGGTATATAGAGGCAAAAAATCATGAGATTCTGACTTGATTACAATTCACAAATAGTGATTTCATTGGATCTATGTACAACTGCAGTATCCTTGAGCAAATACTAGATAGAGTACTTATTATGGTTGAGCACAATAAGGGTATAGCACTGTTGAAAGAACATTGTAGATACTAGGTGTTGGTGGGGGTGCCCAGAAAAATGACGAAGCGAATATTGAAGTTCACCCTCAAAGGTGGGGGTGCACAGTTGTTAGAAGTTGAGGTGATCGTAGAAGCAATTACTGTGAGTGAGCCAGTAGGGATCTCGCCTGTCCACCTGGGTAGAATTTTGTCAATGGCCCCCAGATCGTCATTGACATTGAATTTCCCTTCTGGCTGTCTAGCATCATATACAGGAACTAAAGAGAATGATGTGAGAAATGTGCAAGTATATGAATATATGAGGCACAAACCACAAGCATCGAATGGTAATGAAAAGGCATTCACACCAGTTGGAGCTGATGACGAACTGGCTGTAGTGGAGGAATATACCCAATCCGTGTTTGGTGAAGCTGGGTATACAAAATCCAAGTCATATCAGAAGGATGAAATTGATAGTAGCAATGCAGATTTACTTACCTGTAGGACCTGAAGATGTTGGGTACATACTCTCAAATCTTGTGGAGAATGACAACACATCAGCGAGGATGTCTGCTCCCATCTCTGTACCACCTTCGGCAAGAATCATATTGATAACTGCGATGCTTCAATCAGCATCTTGAGCATGGAGAATTCCATCAACCTTGTGGAATCGTTTTGGCTGCTGGCCTAGAGTTTGGGAAAAAGCGATGACGGATGAAGATTCAACATATATAGGGAATAGTGCTATGGTGAGTTGAGTGGGAGCTCGGATATACAAGACATTTCTAATCAAGTTGCTACCATGACTGGAGAATGCAGCAACCCTAGTGGACTCCCATAGGAGCTCAGGATCATGATCTGTTGAGAAGCTGAAAGAAGTTGAGATGAAAGTCATTGGATAGCACGTAGTATGATTACTTACAGTTCATGAATGAATGATGCAATGATTTTCTCAGTTAGTGAGCTTTCCACCACTTCACTGTGCATAGAAGAAGCTTGAGTAGTCGTGATTTTACGAGAAGAGAAATGGCTTACAGTGGCAGCCCACTGGAAAAGTCTGGAATAATTTCATTGATACTAGAGATGAAGATCGAGGTACAGAAATCTCTTCAGACAACAGCTGGAAGAAAGCTACTAGAAGAGACTTACAATCCGTAGAGTCTGCGGCTTTTACAAGATGTAGTAAGGCGAGGTAGGATCCTGATGGCAGTGCAGATATACATACAAAGCAAATATTCTTGTGTCCGGACGTCGTATCTCATCAATACTATGCCATGATCATGAGACAGGGACTGTTAGGAGAGCATAACCTAGTGACTCACATAGAAGTCAAAAGACGAAGATTGGAGTGTTCAGTGGTATCTGTCACCACCGAGGTTTGGGACTGAGAGGTGTCAGCTGCATTAGGGACAGCAAGGTTGTTGTTGTATCTGTAATATTGCAGTGGGGATCTGAAGATACTGGATAGATATGAGTATGAGACCATGTAGGGACAGTATGGTTCACACGTACAGATTGCTTGAAAAACTTTGAGTGAACGGAGGGGCTAAAGTTGGATATGCTGGATACAAATAATTAAGTCTGAAAATGTCAACCGTGGTGATTAGTCAAGTGTAGTGGAGAGTGAGTGAGGCAGGCTTATGCAGGATCGGTTGTGACAGGCAGATATTGTTGGGCCAATCTAAGAAGAGTATCAGTCAGCCACAAGGATCAGTAACAAGTAAAATGACAGATGTAAAACATACAGTGACAAAGAAGATTGGGTGAAAGGCCTACATTAAGAATTTCTGGAGTAAGCAACATTGTGGCTTTTTGATGAGAAAGAGATCATATGGGGCCATTGGGGGGGAAGACACAGCAGCGCCACTGAAGAAGGAGACCTCAGATTAGTGGCTGTAAGTGGTTAATGAATATCGGCAATGACCTTTTATGACCATGCTTTGGGGCAGCAGGAAACTGATTGAGTAGTTTTGGCCTTCTTTGGTGTAACTGGGTCAACCAAAGCGTCAGGCTTAACTGGCGAAGTACATCTGCATTTTTAGTGAGAAATAGAATGATACAGTGTGAATAAATAATGACACACTTTCAACCTGAGCGCCTCACTTGAGGGTGATGATCAGACTCAGAATCATCATCTTCAGTAGGACCAAAATCTTCTAGATGGGGTTTCTTGGTAGACATGATGAAAAAGAGATATTGCTGACCAGGACACAATGGTTGAAGGCCTTATAAATGTGACTCAGTAGAACTCAGTCGGAAAAGATTGTCAGGGGAAGGCTACAAAGTCCAAATGATGACAGGAGTCCCTGAGTCAAAAAAAAATACAATACTCTCCATTTCTTCAAAGCCCAATTCAGAGTGGCTAGGAGACGCCAAAAATTATATGTATGCAGTGGCGATTAGAAGAAGCATTGAAGGACCCTGAGGATTTCAACCCTATCAATATGGACATCTTGATACTAGTCGGGATTTGATTGCTGCTTTATCAAGCAGACAGGCCTCAAGCGAGCTGGAAAAAAGAAGCTTGCTGCAGTGTGATTGAAGGTGACAAGTACTATGCACACTTTGTAGTCCTCAAATAGCATGGGAAGCAAGCATAAGAAAAGTTTGCATAGTCCTGAATCGGCGCCATTGGGTAACTGACCCTACAGCAAATATTTATATGATAATTAAACCCTAAACACCTGAAAAAATGAAAAACAAAGTAGGAACACAACCGCCAGCAAAATGAGAGAGGTCCGAGAGCATGGGAACCAACCATGGAAAAACTTTGCCTCGTCCTGAAGCAACATGACTCATTGACTGACCCTATGGCATTCATTTATATGAAGAATGGACCCTGAAGGAACCAGTAAAATGTCAAATGAAGGAGGAACTTGTGGTCTTCAGTTTCTGGGCAGCTTACAAAACTTTCGTGCTATGTGGCGCAACATTGGCCCACATGTCCCTCATATATTTATTATGTACATTCTTACATACCAGAGGTGGATGAGAAGAAGGCGAGTCAAGTGGAAAAACTGAGTGATACCTGATGCCAGGTCCTGATAAAATTGACATAGTTTATAATTATGGATTGTCTATGTACTCAAGGCTGCGGTGGCTCTATTCATGCATGCTCTACTGTATACTTCAGATACCAGGCGAAGAAAATGAAGACGAACGTTGATCAGTGTTTCTCATTGTTCAGTGTAAGGTCATCAAGTCTTCTCCGTATGTGTGGCTCTTCTGCCACATCGTCATCATCTGAACTGTTGTCATATCGCAGCCTTTTCAGAAGACTAGTCTTAGTGGGTGATGTCTGGGAAGAAATTGCACTGTTTCGTGCAATGGCTGCAGCCTAAAAGAATGATCATCAATATAAATGGTCAGTGGCAAAGTAGGGATACACACAGTGGAGATAGAGTCATTCAAGAGAACAATGGACTTCAAGATGGTTATCATCTTATATGCACTGTTGTGTTGTTGTACTGCAATCACAGTGAACTGGACCTCAACAATATCACCAATGGTAAAAGCACTAGGCTGCACATCTGTATAGCTAGGTAGATGGTTTCATATCAAGGGAGGATTTTTGAGGAATAAGGCTGAACTTACTGCCATTTCTTTCCAGGCTTTGATGCTTTCATATAAAGCACCTCGTTTTCTTCCACATGAACGATACCATCCTTGAGCAAAGACTGAAGTACTCGATCTGGATCAATGCCATCTTGGAATGGTACATTTTGCTTCCCCAAAGCATTCGAACCGACTGTGAAATATCGACAACCAGCAGTAACACCAACGTGACCAGAGCCAAATGAGGTGTCTGGTTTCCAGGGATTGAGAGTATGGCCAGTCAAAGCACGCTGGAACTTAGAAAAGAGGTGATGGAGTTGATTGGTAGCAGCAGTCATGTAGGGAAGACCAAGACCTAGAATGCCAATATGTTGTTGGAGGTAAGGGACTTGTTTGCTGCGCATGGGCTCCACTATTATGATTTTGTGAAATCAAAAGACAGTGAATGCTACCAAATCGCCTACCTGACCAAACCAACAGGAGGTAGTTCTTGCTCATAAATGATGCCTTGAAGTCGAAAGATTGTTTCTTCATAAGGACCATGCTCATTTTCAATGTCTACAGGATTGGTTGCACAATAGGAGTGTGGTGTTGTATATCTCTGAACTTGTAGGTCACTGTTCTGTAAAATTAGTGCAAGATTTTGAATGTCCACACCAGTGACAAAAGAAGGTATAAGAACATATGGAATCAGCAGTTAATGACCTCGATTGTTTGAGATTTAGTGCATTCCTTTCTCTTTGAAGATCATCGAGGAGATGTTCTGGCAATAAAAACAGCAGAGAACTTGAGGGGCCAGGGATAGATGAACACCAAAGATGGGACTTACTTGCTTCGTCAAAATTGAAATATTTGTCCATGAGTGTACCCAGAGCAGAAGGGGAGAGTAAGAGGAGGCCACTCGCAATACAGCTGTACTTGCAGTGCACAGGTGACCGTGTCAGCCAGGAGCCTGAAATGATGTGAAGATCAGTGAAGGCAGTGAGAACATAAAAACGCTATATTGTTGTCACAGTCTAGTCAGGGTCTCATCACATTTTTCACAGTCCTAGCTTCGAAGAAGCTACCTAGAAGGCTATTGATTCCAAAAATGAAACACGAGATGCAATATCATTTTATTAGATGATAGACAAAAAACGGAAACTGGTACGACAGGTGGGAGCTCAGCGCTCAGCAATTATAGCTGTGCTGACTTGTCTCCACTCACTCCAGGAGCAACGCATGCGAGATCAACTGCACTGTGAATCGTGTCACCATGCACTTTCCACTGTCCTGTCATTGATACCCAAGCAGAATGGAGTTTGAGAAGATGGAATTGGAGATTCATTCTTTCCGACAGAATCGGCTTTATTCTGACATATACCGACCGAAAAGTCGACGTCTTGGTTCCTCAACAGAGTGTCAGAAAAAGCCAGAAAATTGGACATCCCTTTTGCCCAATTCCGACGCGTTCTGACATACACTGGCCCCATATCAATGCATCGCCATTGTCACCTACCAGACATTGTTGGAAACCATCAGATATAAGCAGATTGGTAACAATTAAGCTGCATTAGTATTCTCAAATAGTCTACATGCGTTTTCCACCATTTTCTGACTATATCTGCACTACGCTGACTACATACTACTACTACACAGTACCCAAATGTACCTTACATACAGACAAAGTCCATTATGAAGTCCCAGGAAAGACAGCTCAGGTATGGTGGTGCGCCATTCCCACTATCTTCAAGTAAAGCCGCCTTGAGGAGAGTAATTTTATATACCGAGACATCGTCAAAGCAGCAAGCAACGCACTTTGCAGGAGGAGTCACATATCTGCCTTGAAAGTCCTTACCGTCCTTCTGCAAATATGCGTTAGATTGCGGACAGGCTGTCAAAAATCGTGGAGGAAACGCACCTGATGCCTTCTGAAGACCCTGCCTTTGAAGCTTTTCTGCTAATCCGCCTACAGCCCTCTTCAGGATGGAAATAGATGAGATTTATTCGCACTGAAACATAAAAACAATGAGTAGTGTATACAGGCCAAGGGAAGGTCTGCCATACCTGACATTCTCCGAAGACATGTCGAGAACCCATTGAACTAATGTATGCATGAATTGAGTCAAAGGCAAGACTGAAAGGGAATACACAACTCACCTGTATATGAAGAGGATGTGTGGAAGGTAACACATAGCAAAATGACACGACGAAGATGGGATTACTGGAGGAACAAGCCACGTATGAAGTGACTCACTGGAATAAGAAAGCCTATAGATGTTGGAAGAGTCAAGTTTGGGTGGCAGCGCAGGCAACTTGAGAGAAGGAGCGAGTTGCAGTGTGATGATGGTGGTGGTACGAGAGGAAGGGGCCAATAGTCCCACAGTTGAAGAACGAAACGAGGGACTTGACAAAAAAAAATTGGATCCATTGAAAGCCAGGTGACGAGACGTCATTGGTGCCTAAATCGGGCTAGCCAAACGTCTGCTCAATTCTGACGATTTCTGACCAGAATCAACCCTGCTATCAGACTCGATGTTTCTGTCAGATCTAGCCAGAAACAGTCAGAATCCCATGGTGACGGTCATGGTCCTTGGATCTGGTCTATACCAAGTCTGGACGTTCTGGTTGTCAGGAGGGGCAAAGACCGGCTGTGGCAACGAAAAGGGGTGGGAGTTTGAGGTCGTGGTAAAGTTTTCGAGGTCGACATAAGTTAACTCGGCCTAAAAGGGCCTCGTAACATCCTATACATAGTACCTACAAACGAGGGAAGAAATCTGTAATATTAGTGTCAACCATGTTCCGAGTCTCCTCCAAATGAGTCTGACGTCCAAAAGATGCAAGAATGGCCTCCATTTTGCGAGCATAAGGATCCTCCATGTCACGAACAAATTGCTGAATGACAGACACAGCCTGTAAAGCCTCACGACGACTAGGGCGAGGCTGTAAAGGAGCATCGTCGTCGACATCATCATCACCGCCATTGATTGCAGCTGATTCCTGGGCCTCCATGGACTTCTGTACAGCGTCATAGATTCCTTTATCCAAATCTGTGTCCTCATCCATGCAGTTGAGCTCCTTTCCGGGGTTGAGAAGGGACTCAATTGTCATCCTGTTACACCTTTGAAGAGCACCAGTGGCCTGGAGAGCATTAAGAGTGTCCTCAAGCTCAGCTTCAACATGAGAAATAAGATTATCTTCTTCGGAAGAAGTGTTGAGAAGAGAAGAGATGGGAAGTGAGACGGATTCGGGAACAGCAGTGGTGTTGGAGGAATCAGGAAGGATACCGGCTTTACGAAAACAGTTGGCTATTGTCGTACAGTCAACTGCCTTCCAGGCCTCGTCAGCCATGCGCATAGCTTCAAGCTGGTCGATATCGTAAATGTTGGAAGGGGTGGTACCAGAGTCGTATCGGTCAATAGCTCGTTGGAAATAACGGCGACGGTAATGAGCCTTAAAGGTGCGAATAATGCCTTGGTCGCAAGGCTGGACATGTGCCGTTAAATTAGGCTCGAAATTGATGACAGTGATGCATTCGAGGTTCTCGGGGGAATGTGACCGGAAAAGTTGTCCTGCAATAGAAGAATCTTTCGATTCTTCTCTTTCAACTCGCGGTCCCACTCTCTAAGCCATTCCTGATACAAGACAGTGGTCATCCATGCCTTAGCATTGTTGCGATACCGAAAACCAAGCTGGGCACCAGTCTTATTCTGAAAAACACGAGGCTTGTTAGCCTTCCCAATGACGAAAGGCTCCTTCTTTTCAGAACCATCCGCATTGGCTGTGAGAGCATATGTCAAACGAACTTTGCTCCCTTTCACGCCGGAATGTCTCTGATCAGCCAGCCCCATGTCAGGAGGCATGCTAAAAGTACGTTAACCTTTGTCACTCTTCTCTTTAGAAGAAAGCAAACTCACGCATAGAAAAGCCCAGTCTCATCCATATTGAAGATATCCTTCAGTCTGTATCCATATTGCGCAATGAGCTGCTGGATCCGTTTTCGTTCTGCCTCAATAACTTCAGGAGATGCTGATCCTGCCTCTCCATGTCTCGTAAACCTCTTCAGGTTGTAACGGCCCTTCAACTTTGTAAGCCACCCTTCGCTCAACTCCAACCTCTCATCCTGTGGAATCCCACATAGGTCTGCAAAGGCGGTCCATTTTTGACAAAAGAACCTCGCCAGACAAGTTGATTTTATGGCCCATTGCTTTAGAAACCCAAAGATCCATCATCTCTGTCACCTCTGGATGCTGAGTCTGATGAGCACGCTTTGCATTGGATGAAGCACCCTCTGCCACATAACGCTCACGCCATTTATTCTCGTCCTTCACCCATTTCGAGACCCGATCCTGGCGCAGCGTCAAATTCGGCCATTTCTTGTTAAAGTGCTTCGCAATTTTTGTCTAGTTTTTACCGTTCTTGTGGTACCAGTCAAGAATCTCGATACGCTGAGCGAGGGTAGCATTTTCCTTGCGTGTAAATTCCGGCGACTTTTCTTTAGATAACCTGTTGGTTCCCTTGGTTGTTTTCGGGTCGACGGGACCTATCATCACTCATGTCAAAACCATGAAACAATTGAGAAAGGTTGTTTGACGCACGCTTTCTCTTCTTTGACACCTTGTCACCACTCACAACACCAGCAATATCCTTCAAGTTCTCTACAATGGCCTGCTCTCTCATGTCCAACTGCTCAAGACCATGTTCATAATCTGAGGCATTTTCCATCTTTTCTACAACCACTGTCTCGTCCACAACATTCCCTTCATTGTCAAGCCATTCCTCCTCTTCATCCGTTAACTTTTCGTTGCGTCCGAGCCTAGCGGTGAGATCTTTTCTTTTTGCATCAACACGTTTTTTAAGTTCCGTTAGACCTTTTTTCAAGGCAGCCAGAGGTTCGAGATGCATTGGGGGTGACGAGCGCAGGTTCAGGATCAAGCCGGGTACGGAAATTATGGAAAATTTATATTAAGCGAGTTGGTAGTAAGCGTAAAATTTTGTTGAAACACACCCTCAACACCCCAAACCCGCAAGAATGGTCCGTGCACACTTGCTATATAAGGAAGGTATGTGTTTTGGTCCGGCCAAATGGCCATGCGTTATGCCTTATCACGGAGGTATGCGTTACTCCATAGTAACCATGGTGGTTACGCTCAAAAGGTATGCCCTACTAGAGAGTATGCGTTAGCAGGGGTATGCCTTAGGAGGGAGTATATTGTATCTCTCAAAGTTCTATAGAGCATGCCCCATCCATGGGTCATCGGATTCGTACGGCGCCACATTTTCGGAGGTTTCCAGACTTGGTCTGGACTCAGAATATATTAGATTCAACTTATACTAACGCATCTATACTATGTTTCTAATATGCGACATCCATGGATCATCGTTGTGATACAATGCGCGCAGGGGTAGGACCAAACGCTCATGTGCTCATAGCATGCATGATACATATATCTCCAGATATAACTCCTACATCCATGGCTGATCATGACCAGGAAAGACATGCCAATGCAGCTTCCGAAAAAGTATCTAAGGAGGTCGACAAAGGATGACTGCTCCCAGGTTCTCTCGACATCAAAAAACCGACCAGTCTCTCCTGTTCGCTCTTCTCAACAGTCTGAACAATGCAGCTCAACTTTGCCAACCCCCTCCTCACCCTCACCCTCGGCGCAATTGGTCAAGCTGGATGATTGTGCTGGAAGTGATGTACGTAGCCCGTCGATTATAATCTACTAGCAGCAGGGTTGACCGTTGATACTGATTTCGAAAATTTCCCTCTTTTTCTCTTTCAAGGTTTGCTGCCGAACGGTAACAAGGCATCATTGACGTCAGTCGCGCTGGTTCTCAAACGATTCTGCATACTTACTTACCTTGAAAACACCTTTCTAGAACATCAAATCATTCTGCATTCCAGTCGACCAATGCGTTAATGTAAGTCACGGCTTATGGTAATTAGCCTTATGTATCGAGTTGACTCTGACATCGTGGTTTGCTTGCTTGGTCGTTACTTAACTATAGGGTCGATCTCGACTTGCGATGGATGATCTTGAGATATTGGGGAGTTGGGAACTGGGAACTAGGAAAGGACAAAGGGAATAGGCGAAATATCTTGTTTCGTTGGCAGAAGAGGTGGTGGTGTCTCAGTGGTGGTGGTGGTAGTGATTTATCGGTGATTTATCTAGGTGTATTTTGGGAATTTGATGTACTGCGTCCTTATGCACCTTCCTTCAGAAAATGATGATAAATACTAATATACGGGAACATAATTAACCTTTCAGAAAGACTCGAGAACGACCCTCCCCTATCGCATCCCTATGAAGGAGCTGCGACAATGCTCAACTATGTGACTTTGGAGGTTATGAGAGTGCACAGTGGAGTAGAGCAATGCACATTACTTATCACCCGATCTCGGAGGACTCGGAACCCTGGTCTGAGGAAGCCAGACTAGTAGTGCGTTGCGTGTTTAGGGGCTTCGGCTGCCGGCCTGGACCGGGCGTTACTCAACAAGGCAAGTCGTCTCCCATGCCCAGAACGTAACAGTACATATAAAAGCCGATGAACGTCGGACGATACTTCTTCCTGACCATGTCTACTCCAACTCAGCCCATCAACGTCCCCTCCCTCAATCCCAACCCCATCTCCCACCACTCCTCCGCCTATTCCGTCTTATCCCATCTACACGCTCTATCCCTATCCCAAGAGCGTGGGAAAGGAAATAGGGGAAAACATTTTCCCAGACTGCCTGGATTCGAACATCTCCCAGGAGATGCTCGGTTGGGTAGTACGGAAGAGTTTGTGGAAGAGCTTGTTGCACTTGATGAGGATAAAGCTTTGGCGGTGTATATGATTTTGAGAGGAATGGGCGCGAGGAGGGTTGTTGAAGGTAAGTACGTAGGTTAAAGTCGATATGATGAGTCACTGTGACTCAGATGTCATGGATTTTTTTTTTCATTTGAAGTTGATGGAATTGGTGCTGACGGATCATTGTTGCATTATATGTAGCTGGCACATCCTACGGTGTATCTCTCATCTATCTGCTTTGCGCTGTCCTCGACAATATCACTGGCGAAACTCCAGACGCGTATGGCAGTGGCAGCAATCTCCCACCTCTGGTTGTAGGAACGGAACTCGAACCTGCTAAAGTCGCCAAAGCCCTCGCACACGTTAAAGAAGCTTTCCCTCTATCCACTCATGATCCAGAGCGTTACTGTCAAGTTCCACAAATCCTGAACCTCCTCCAAGGAGATCTCCTACAAACCATTCCCTCCTTCTTCGAATCAACTTCCCTCCCAGACCAATCAATCGACGCTTTGTTATTGGATATCTGGGCTCCACTGGCTCGTCCTATGCTGGAGCTGATATTGCCGAAATTGAGAAGGGGTGCAGTGGTGTTTTTGGATAATAGCATGTCGTCGAGGGATAGGTATAAGGACATATTGGAATTTTTGAAAGGGACTGAGGACTCTGAGGGAAGACGTCTGTTCAAATGCGTAACTTTACCATTTGAGGGCGGGTTGGAGATGTGTATATATGAGGGACAGTAATCCTGCATACAGACGATATCAAATCCACGAATGGCGACGTATTTCATACCACTTCAATCCATTTTGTTCCAATAAAAATGTTTCTTCACCTTCTCCTGCTGCTTTTATCTTGACCGACTTGGACTCAGCCTTCGTCACTCTAGTGTAATCACCAAACCAAAGATCCTCCAATCTCGGACATCTCTCAAAAATCTTCGACGCAGCGCGTTCCTCCGCCCTTCTAAATATCATCTCCTCCTCTTCAGACTATATCGTCATCTGTGCCACACCAAGAAGTGTAATATCCTACGCCGAGAGCACCAACGAAGACTACGGAGAGGACGCAGAGGTGGGTGAATCGGGATAGGTGGGTGACGAAATTCTGGTATAGTAAGTAGTAGGTGAACATTACTAGAGAATTGTCTTTGAAAAACCCTGGACCACCTGGGACCCCGGACCACATACTTCGAACGGTTCGTCTGTATGGCTAAACTCGAAAGAGTCAAAAACATCGATGACATCGAACTGAATGGCCAGTGTTTTGATAGCTGGAACTGCATCGTACACAGCTGCAATAAAGGGACAGATGTAAGTATTCGTAACATTCCCCAGTCCGATGAGTTGACATACCGTTCATACAATCCTCAGTAACAACCTAGATGAACCAAGTACCAGACATTTGAGATTCGTGCCCAGACTCCTCGCTGCACCAACTAAATCCAAAAACGGATCTACATCTGTCCTCCTATAGGACGAAGTAGTTCCCCATTCACGGTTTACGGACAAAAACTCTGTGTGTGGACAATGACTGACTAGGTAGTCGCTATATCGGCTAAGGACCACTCGTCTGATGGTTGGGAAGAGCAGATTATGGTTAGAGAAGGCCTCCTCGAAGAGGTGAGTACGGTGTTCGTCAATAACCAGTGTAATTTTGTCCAGACGCGTGCTATGAATTGAGATTTTTTGCAATATGCTCGTCAGGGTGTTAGGGAGTTCTTGTATGAATGGGGTCTTTTCGGGATCGTTGCGATATCCTCGACGAAGGCTGATTGCCGAACCTTTAGGTTCAATTGGCTTCTTACAGTACGTCGGTTTCAAAACATTCTCATGGGGTACCAAATATATCCATCCCCCCGACTTCTCCGGGCTGTTACAAAGCTATTTGCACCAGTTCCTTTTGTCAAACATTGCCAAGAATCATTAATATTGCGGCCTCGACCACAACTCCCACCTCTGTCTTATCCTCTGACGTTCGCTTTGCATCATGTTTACTAACTGGTCTCTACCTCCTAATGAAAGGGGTGTGGGCCAGCGCCGAGGCATGGCGAGTATGAGGCCAGAGGTCTCTAAAATGCCAAAACATACATTACATTTATTGAACTTCGTTTGTACCCACCATCAAAATTTCATTGTCTTTTCTTTCTTCACTGGGTCAGATGAGAGTATTACGAATTTCAGATTCCATGCAAGTGTGGCGTCTCCACTCCCAGTGTAGTACCCGGCTGTATAGTCAACCGAACAGATAGAGCCAGCTGGAATATCTTCTGTATACAATGGAAGTGACAATATTCCTTTCCAATCCTCACGAGTAAATTGAAAACCTGTTGCACGGTTGCCTTTCCTTGGCCAACCATAAGCTGACTGTTGTAAACTGGGACTAACAATTTTTGATTAGTCTTTTAGATTGATGATAAATGATGAAGGAACTTACCAGGGCCTGTAGCTTTCAAATAATGATCTCTCCCCATTTGAGCAAACACTGAAAAGGTGCAGTGTTGCAATCATAGTGATCATTGCCAAGGACCAGTCAGGGGCAGAAATTCTCAATAGAAACAAAACAGAGACAAAACAAAACAAAACAGACAATTCGATCAAGAAATCAAGGGCAGGACTTCGGAATGGGATGGGTGGGAAAAATCAGGAACAATTCATATAGCCACAAGCAGAAAGTGAGTGTAAAGAACTCAGCCTCATTCTTTGGCCTTGTAACTCCAATCTGTGCTCTACTACCTTGAATCCTTCTCTTCACAAACACAAGTTAGATGTCACTGATACTCCTTCTTGAAAAAAAAAACAAAGACTGCTACTGGCCATGTGCCTCTATCCAAAATGTCAAAACTCAGCCAGATTGGCTGGAAATCTTGCCTCTGAATGAAAATTAGACATCCTACAAGAATCTTATAAGGCCAGCAGGAACACCACTGTCAAATGCATTGAGTGTTCACTGTGTTCTTTCTGTAAGGGGAAGTGTTATTGAGCTAAACGAGATGTCAGAATGACAGCATATGTTGTGCCAATAGCATAAGAAATGATGCTTTCAGAGTCACACCTGTATTTATGCTGTCTCAGCTGATCTCAGATCTGTAAGGGGACAGTTTCCTTTTTTTTCCCTTCTCCTTTAAGACTTGTTTGTTCTTGTTTCATCTGGACTTCATTGACTTGTTTATCCCTGTTTCATTGTTTCATCATCCATCATTTATCACTCATCATCTTGATCTCTCATCATTCCACTTTTCTATTACTTCGTTTCTGCTGTATAGTTTTGCAGATCTTTTCCCAGGCCTTCATACAAGTATATATACCCCTTCCCTGCAGGTGAGTATCCTTAAGTTTTTCTCTTTGGATCTCCTCCTGCAGGTGCGTAGTGTGTTAGTCTTGTATTGTCTAGTGCTGGTTTATATATACTTTGGATCTCCTCCTGCAGTTGTTGAGTGAGTGCCTCATGTGCCAGGAGTCGTCCTTACAAGATCCAAGGCCATCTCAGATTGACTGCAACATTATAGATCTGCAGTGGTATAAAAGGCCCCCTGTTATCAGCCCCAAATCAACACTCCAACCTTTCACTGCTGCATTTTGGTTCCAGTTAAAATGTCCCCTGTGAGTAATTCATTTGGATAAAAAGAGTTTTGTTGTTCATTTTTCCAATCTGCAGCTCACAAACACACCTGATGAAATTCTTCTGGAGATTGCAAAGAACCTTGTTGCTGCCTCCAACAACTACTCTACATGGGGGTTTGGGTGGGATGCATATTACCCACCTACAGCATTTACAAGGCAGGATCCTCAGGATAGGGTCCATGGTCCTTTGATTGTCAATGACACCAGAAGGAAGAAACTTCATTTGAAACACAGTGAAACTGAGCATGTGCTAGCAGCCACTTGCACTCACTTGAAGAATGTTTGCTTCAGCACCATGTTCAGCAGGCTCTATGTCAACTTGCACCACACTCAAGAGCTCACAACCTCTGCTTGTGAAGAGCTGGGGAAGCTGCTGAAGCCTTACCAGAACTGTGTCAGGTAAGGAGTCCTAGTGTAATTTTGAGTGATCATTGGTTTTCTAAGTTCAAATCTTACCACAGACAGTTGTTCATTGCAGTTCCATTTAGTGTCAGCTGGGTTGTGGACTTGGTTGGCATGCTGCCCAAGTTAACCTGTGTGGCCTTTCCAGGGCTCTGTGATGTTGGTGACTGGAGCAAATACCAAGCCCTCTTTGATGCCTGCAACTCCCATCCAAAATCAGAATCTCTGGTTCTGCGCTTCAAAGTCCTGATCTGTGATGAGGTGGCTCCTGCATCTCCTGCATTCTCTCTGCAACGTGTGCATCTCCACACACTTGAATTGCATAGGAAAGGCCCACTCAATACTGAGCTAGACTACCTGAGGGAGTGGATGCCATGGCTTGATGCAGGGATACAAGTATACACACTCAAACTGAGAGGCCTGTGCCTCCTTGATTGTTCCAGTCTCAAAGACCTCACATTGAGAGGGCTGACCAAGATGTGGGTTGGACTGAATCCCATTTTTTCACAACTTTTCCAAGTATTTTCGTAACTTTTCTGAGTATTTTCATAACTTTTTTGAGTCTTTTCACAACTTTTCCAAGTCTGGCCATGTTCCAGTGCTGTAAATTCTTCATTGCTTCCCCCCATACTTTATGTCTAGAGCAATACAAAGAGAAGGTTCAGAAGATGTAGGGCAGACAATTCATTCTGAACCATTTGCAAGTCAAAGATTAAATTCTGGCAAGCCTCAGTATCAGATGTACACATCACAAGAAGATATCTGGCCCTAAAGGTACTCACCTCAATGGAAGGGGAAGAGTAGGAGTAAGCTGCAGAACAGTTAAGTCAAGGTCCCGTGCTAAGAAGGAAAAAATGACACCAAAGACATCATCATCAACTTCATAGTGGAAAGTGTAAGAATCAGAGCTGTGGGCTTGATCATGAGTTGCCATATGCACAGGTAGGAATCACGATTCACTAGAGGCTGGCAGTGGTGATCATGGTAGCAGTGGTAGTGGTGATTGTGAGGATGATCAGACACCAGTGAAGTCTCCTTATCAGCCTATTTGTAATATGCATACACTTGGGAGGATCAGAGCTGGGGCTGTGCAGCAGCAGCTTGAGTCATATTACAAGGGCTTCCAGATTGAACTGACTGTTGATCATGGGGACAGAAGATGAAGGTGATGGCAGGAAGCAAGCCAGAGTCTTGGAAAAAACACAAGGCCACTCAGGACATGGGGAGCAGACCAGATGGTGAGAGCAGCAGTGACCATGCTATGTGTGACAGGTGCAAGCATTAGCCTACTGTGCAATCATCCAAGCAGAAATCTGTTCGCTGTAAAGATTTCAGAAGAAAGACTTGGTACTTTCTATGGATGGCACTGCATGATGTATACAGCTACTGGCTTAGGACAAGTTTCAACCCTGAGTTCCAGGAACAAGCTATATGTAAATATTGCAAAAGACACTAGTCTCTGACCCACATTTTGACAGGGGTGTCACCTGGTGTCACTCACCCAGAGAAATCACTATCTGGAACTTAGTGGGTGAGCTCTGGGGCAGGAAGACTGGCAACACACTCCAGTGGGACCACTCTACTGTCAGCTATATCTTACGTTGGATTCAGGCTTGCAAACATCAAATCCCAAGAAACAGGGAAAAGGCTGAGTGGCAACATGAAGATCTGGAGAATCCTCTTAGCCAAGTCTGTGTACCTTGCTTACCTGAGATGTGAAAGAGTAGGTGCATTCAAAGTTAAAGTACAAACATGTAGAAACATTTGTACAAACACTTTGTACCTAATGTCACGCTTGCTCATCCACCTGCACGTCAACATGCCTCATCAACTGGTGTTTTGAGACAAGACTGCATGTATCTACCTACTTCTTATGGCTATGAGGCAACAGCAACCCACACTGTCCACTTTCCAGGAGTATGCTGACCAATTCTGTTTGGATATGACTGTTCTTATGGCCATTTATGAGACACACTATCTCCAACCTTGTTTCCATGTTCCAAAGCACAGGAACCTTCATGCACTTGCATGGACATGTGCTGGAGATCTCAAAAACCATCATTGCTTTTAGGATATGCTGTGTGTCACCCCTTGGACCTTCCACTTCTTGCTTTCTCTCATAAAACAACATCCAGTCTTTTTTAACTCCTCCCAGAACCCTCAGACCCCAGTGGAGCAACAGCTAGCTGTTACCCTATACCACTCGGGTCACTATGAGAATGCTGCATCTATCTCTAGTGTGGCTCAGACAGCTGGTTGCAGTGAAGGTGCTGTCATTTGCTTTACAAAGCACTTCACTGCCATAGTCTTTGCATAATATATTTGTTTGGAAACTAACCCCAGAGGAGAAGGAGGTGGAAAAGCAGTGGATTGATGAACACCTAGGCTTTAGGGGCACTTGGCACAATGGGTGGATATGTATGATGGGACTATTGTCATGCTGCACCAAAAGCCTGGTTTGAATGGAGATGCATATTACACTAGGAAATCTAACTATGGTCTTAACCTTCAGGTGCGTAATGTTACTACCTCTCTTTCCTGCTCTTATATCTCCTCACAGGCCAGCAATCTTCCTTCAACTTTGAGGATTGTCGATTACACTTATGGCTTGACTGGATCTGCTCATGATGCAAATGCCTTTGCATACACAGCTGCGTTTCTCCATCCTGAGTGGCTTTTTGAAGCCCAAGAGTTCAGTTATGGTGATTCTGCCTACACCCATGCAGACTGAATGCAGGTAGTCCACAAGAAACCTGCCAGCTTGCTTTTTGAGAACTCAAAGTTCGACACAGCACTGTCTCAGATGCACATTGCTTCAGAACATTGTATTGGCATTCTGAAGGAATGCTGGCCATGTCTGAAAGGCCTTCGTGTTGATATCAACTTGAAGCAGCAGCATTATGATGCCACTTGTTGGAGGACAGTCACTATCATTCTCCACAACTTAATGATTGATGTCGAGGGTTTGTCTTTCTTGAGGAGTGTCCTCCAGACTTTGACTGACTTGGAGCCTGAGGAAGTTGGGTTGGATGAGCAGGATGTTGATGGAGGACATGGCACTGGAAATGGTGAAGAGTTACGTTGTTGTCTGGTGGCAGAACTGATGGCATATAGGCAGTATCTTAGACACAACTAGATGCCTCTATGTAACTAGAACATTAAACATAAGCTACTCTTTGCTATCTGAACTATCATCATCAGTGGTATCCTCAAGAACCAACTTGTCTGGCCATTGAAGCAATCCCTCTCTCTCCCTGCAGGAAGAGGAGACTACTTGTAGGGTCAGTGAAGAAGGAGCTGATACTCGAGTGTGCTTCCAAGCAGGCTTCTGGGGTGAAATAGAAAGCAACCACATTCTTCCATCCAACTCATCTGCTCACTTCTTGAACTGATCCTTTGTCCATAAACCTGCCTTAAACTCCTCAAACAGCTGCACTCTCCTTGCATCCTTCTGTTCCTGCTCTCTGTGTTGGACTGTGGCTCAGAATGACTCTGCCTGTAATGCAACCAACTGGTCAAGGGGACTGCCACACTTTGGGGCAACTGCCTCAATACAAAGGGAAGCTTGCTGGATGGCTTCATGAGAAAGAGACAATATCTTCAGAGCCTTCTTGTGCAGTGTAGTAGCTGTAGCTGGAGTCATTGAGACAGTCTCTGGAGTTGAGAACAACTGCGATGGCAGACCTAAAGCAGGTGGAAGAGGCACAGAGACATTTTGTGCAGCTATCTGTGCCACATATGGAGGCTGGACCAGTAGAACTTGAGGCTGGGGGTGTACCTCAGGATCATTACGAGGCCAAATGAAATGAAGGTGAGTTCTTTACACTCCATTTCCACATGTGGCTACGTTGAATTGATCTCTGCTTTTCCTGTTCATAAATTCCTAAAACTCCTGAGCTTTGTTTTGGAACTGTGATTGCCAAGGTATGCTGCATTAATGCCATGTGCTTACTCATCAGTCACCACTTCCTTCTGTTCCTTCATGAAAGCCCACCAAAAGCTCCCAAACGATCTACATCTAAGGTATGTGCATTGTATATGGTATTCTTCATATCATAATCTATCAAGATTTTGCCCATGTTATCAAAGGAAGACATCCATATCACTGTCTATGTCACTGCAAGGCCTGCAATGTTTGAGCTGGAGTACCCTGAGGTGTCAGGGGACCTCTTTTATTTCATGGAGGTGTTTCTGATGGCTTTTGGATTTTTCTTTGCCCATATCCATTTTCGACCTGCAGAAGCATTACACATTCAGGTCATAGGATAGATCCAGGCAAATGTACTGTACATTTGTAAAAAGTCCTGATTTCATGTACTACAAGCTGGGTGGGGTCCCAGGGTGGGTAAAAAGTATAACAATAATATGTACTTTATCATTCTGGCTAGTGATGGCCTCAATCTTGCCACACCTCAGTGATGGCCCACACCTCCTTCATCGAAGACAGGGGTCATAAAGTTGTCAACAGTCTGAGGTGGACCCAATGATACAGGAGACATGAATCCATCAAATGTCTGAGGTGAGGCTGGTGGTATACCAGGTGAAACAGGTGCAAACAAGGCAGGGTCAATGTTTGGATCAGACTCACCAGCATCATTGTCTCTTGGATGGATCCAAAGGTCCAGGACCAGTTCCAGTCATAACAGCAATTAGGATGACATTGGGGCGGGTGCAATAGAGTTGGTGGAGTCAGGAAAACAACTCCCACTCCTTGACTATTTTATCTGGAAAGGATATGTGAACAAATGTGCAAAACGCACAAATTTCTGTGTCAGAAAACTTGCCCCATAGATTTTTAGCAAACTCGGGAGTAGACTGATCAGGTCCATTTGCTCCAACATAGAACTTCAGTTCTTCATGCTGAGATTCCTCAACATTGGACTGGCTCTCAGAATCAGTCCATACACCATTGCCTGTTTGACAAAGTTTGCAAGCAAATTTGTTGTATGTTTTCACAAGCCTGGTCCCCATTCATTCAGAATACAATTCAGACTAGGTTAGAAAGGATATAAACTCACGCATGGATCTTTGCTTTGACCTTCTTACCAAGGACAACCTTTTCTTCCAGGGTCCAAGCTTGTTCTGGGAGGATTGTTGCACCTATATCTTGACACGGAAATCTCTGTTTTACCACTGGTATTCTGAAGAGATATCAAGTCAATAGAGCTCTTCAAAAAGGATAATGCATGCACCTCCTTCCTCTCTCCTTTTGTCTTCTTTTTATTACTCCCACTGACTAATACCTTCATATTTTCTGGCTTCTCCATCTCCATGAGTAACACATAAGTCAGCTGGTAGTCATCTTTATCCCACAGCAAATTCAGACTATGGGTTTGATTGGTATCACGCTCCTTCTTTTTCTTAGTGCATGAGTAGATGCAGAGGTGGGAGTAGGAAGACGACATGCGAGATGTGATGTCACATTCAGTCACAAGTAGTCAAAATTTTATTCATTACACTACGTTGAAAAATTTTTTAAGAACCTCTCAGACCTGACTGACTGACTGTACCTACCAAATATAGTAATAATGTTACATAATCAAGTTATCTAATCAGTGTCGTTGCCTTTGCTTTGCTGACCTCTCTGCATCACAGCCCACAAACCTCACAAAGCCAGCTGGCAGAAACAAAGTCGTCTAGGTTCTGGCATCCCATATGGTACTGTGAAAAAGGTGAGTTCTGGTGCCATTGGTGAAGATGTTGTTGACTCACCCATTTAGTAACACACTTAGAATTGGAGTATTTCACAACATCTCCTGCTCCTGTTTCATCAGAAAATGAGCCAGAGAGCTATTGTGGAGGTACAGAAGGGAGAAGATGCTCGTTGGACTCATGGTTGATTCCAAATATGGCATTTCAGTGTTGACACTCGATTGGAACAATAAGAAAAGCTAAAATAAGCACAAAGAGCACTCCAACGTTCACTATAAACTTCCCACCCTCACCCCAAGGCCTCCAGAGGAGTAAAAATCTTGACATCCAAAAATTTTTTAGTGACCCTTGACCCCCGACTGACCAACCACCAGAGTGTCTCAGTCTGCAATATCTGAACCCCCTTGATTTCTACAAACCTTTCTACACAGTTTGTACTTTAACTTTGAACATACCTAGTGATAGCAAATGACTGGAAATCTAGAAATTTTTGGCTTAAAATCATTGGTCAACGACCACCTGGAGCTTGACTACAGAAAGACTCACAGAAAATTCAGCACAAAAAGCCACTCCCAAAAAGCTAGTGAAGGCAACATGGAAAGGCTTGTTGTACAAGGAATACAAACTTCCAGATGACTGGATAGATAAAGCCAGAGTTTTAGTGGGTATTGAAAGTGACTGCTGACACCAGAAAAGCTAGAGAAAGGTAAGTAAGGTAAGTACCTGGCAGCCTTCACCCCAGACTCAAGCCCCACATTCAGTGTGTAAATGCACTTCTCTGGGGAGGAAAGGGGATTTATTGGTTTTGGTTACATCATTATGTTTCTATACTCCTCCCCCCTCAAAAAAAACACAGACCATGCCTCAATTAGCCCCTATACACAAACAGATAATACAGGGAGTGCTAAGTGTATATCCTTGGTCTGGCTATGAGACTATGTATGCCTACATTATTCCCTCCTTTTCAGGAATGAATGAGAAATATGATAAAACTAGTGGTTGTCCTGAATAGACACTACGTTGATCAATCATCAAGTTCATTAATCTTTTTTCTGCTACAATTACACATTGGAAGTAAAGCAAGACCTTTCAGATCCATGTACAACTACTTTCACTGTCATATTCCAACTCCCTCTTCCTCTTACCAAGACCATTGTAATCTTTCTACATCACTTTTACATAGCCATCAAACCAATGCTCCTTGAGCAAAGGACATTTGTCAAAAATCTCTGTCACTGCACACTCTTGAGCTGCTTGGCCTTGCTGTTTTTCCTGTTTACATAGTTCACCACTGTGAGGACCCCAGTATGACTTACCACACCTAGGGGGGTTGAATCCTAGACATGGCTGAGAAGCAGAGAGAATAGAAAGTATCTTGACATGACAGAATTGAGAGAGATGCATGACGAATTCCTGGATGAAATGTTAAGTTAGTAGCTGGATCCCCATCACTGGAAGGCTCACATACATCAAATTCCATCGAAATAGACATTGGGATGACAAGTGTCTGAATGCGCGGGACTGCATCATACAACACTGTGGCCAATACATGAGCAACAATTCAATATACACGATGACTTATAACATGCCTTCCAAAAGCTTTTCAGACCACCACTCCTTTATAACGAAGACTTTAAGGTGTGGAAGAGTCCCAGCCTCCTTGATGAGGTTGAAAGAATGTTCCCTGGGTGATCCAGCCTTCTTGGAATGAAGCCAAACCCAGTCATTGACAGAGAGATAATCTGTATTGGGACAAAGTTTGACTGCAAAGTCATTGTACAGCCTAATGATCAACTGCTTGACAGCTTGGAATGCGAGATTATGTCAAGCAAAGCATCGCAAAACAGATGAGCACAGTCTTCATTGATAATGTATGAAATTCTGTAGAGGCACAAGCCAGAAGTTGAGATTCTCAATAACACTTTCGTGAGTGTGTCAGGCAGTCCCTCAATGAAAGGTTCTGGATCTTTCTTGTAACCCAGCTCAAAGCAAAGATGGTCCAGTCCTTCAGTTTTGCCATGTCACAGTTCCATGGATTGTTCCCATAGCAATATAACATGAAATCCTTGAACATGTAAGGTAGAGAATGCATCCTGAGCCACTTGCATATCCATGAGAGGGAGTCAAGCAGAGATTTCTGGGAAGAATATCAAATGTTCATTATATCAAGTCTTATATTATATGATTTGTGAAGCAATTACTTACCTCAGGCTGTACGCCTTTTACAGGCTTGGGACTTCTTCTGGGAGACATGTCCTCTGGTAATATTGATTGCAAGAATTCACAAATAACTCCCAGAACATCCATCAGTGAAAACAACACTATGTTCCACTGCCATTGCAACCCCGGAACTGCCCAGAACATCGAGAACAGTTCCAGTAGGATGTATCGGTGGTGGAACAGCACCAGAACTGTCCACTATCGATGCAATGCTCTTGGAACTATGTTCCAAGCACTGGAACAGTTCCCACTGTTACATCGACTGGAACAGTTCTGGCCATTCCACCATATTCCAATGGCATTGGAATGACGATGCAACATAGAGTTGCATCCTACATAGAACAGCGTTGAGGAACAGGTATAATAGAGTGGGATACACTTGCTGGTACCTGCTATCCCTTTGAACCCAGTGGCATCTTTGGCGTTCTCGTAGTTAACAATTAGACTAATCATATTAATACTACTTTATCCAGGTATCAATACACTGTAGGTACAACACAGCAATAATACAGCATACTGGAAAACACATACACAAGAGCAAACAAGAGCAGCAATTACAATAATGAAAGTCCCAAGAAAAGTCCAAAGAGAGGATGCATGGCACTGAAGAGAGGGTATATGAGACTCGGAGGTGAACAGTATACACCCGAATGAAAGACTCACAGTTTCAGTTTCTGAAGTGCACAAGCAAATACTGCCAGAGATAGCATCAGTCATGTAATGAAAGAAAGAGAGGTAAAACATACCAGAGTTGCAATAATAGTTACTGTGAGAGATACCTGTCAATCGCATATAAAGAAAGGAAAAGAAAGATTAAGCTTACCAGAGTGGCGAGTATCAGTTACTGCAAGTGAAGAAAGAACATGCGAGTGATACTGTCAGTCATATACTAACCAAAGAAAAGGAAAGACAAGACATACCATAGTTGCAATGATCAGTCACTGCAAGTGAACAAAAAAATACAATGAGAAAGATGTCCAAAGAATTATGAGACTGACCATACCATTCCAGTCATTTGACTCTGTTGAGCCCAGGCCCACCAAGACCAGCTGCAGTGCCATGACTTGGAGGAGCCTTTGAGTTTCCACCACAAGCAGGAATCCCTCCACAACGACCAGGTGTTTCAGCATGGCACAGAGTAGCCCCACAATGACTTGAAGAGGTTTCGGCATGACTAGGAGTTGGCCCACGACAACTAGAAGAGGTACCAGTAGCGCTATGATGAGAAGTTGCCTCACGATGACCTGTGCAGCAGCCAATTCGACACAGCGCTGGGAGCAGACAGCTTCACCCTCAATCATGTCATTGAAGAGGGAACCAGCAGTGACAACTTTGACCTTGGCCTGAGAGGTAGTTGTCTTCTGTTTCGGGAAGCATTGCCTATAGAAAAAGGCCAACAATAAGTAATATATCAACGAGACTGAGAAAACTAACCTTTGCCACCACTGAATGGTCTTCTCTGCCCATAAGCTGTCAGTGTTACTCAGAAGATGGACAATATTGTTGTACAGTTGACAAAGATCATAATCCTTGTCAACTGTACCCCATGTCTTCTTATTGCTAAGAAGAAAATGAATCTGAAAGCACATTAGCACGACATAGCAGAATGGTAGGAGACTAACCTGTGCATAGATATAAGCAATTTGTCAAGCATTTGGTGTGAAAATCCCGTAGATCCTAGTGAGAGACAGGTGTTGGCCACATGAATTGAACTCATAGATTTGTGATGGACTGTGAAATATCACTTTGTACCCCTACAAAGATTACATTAGAATATATGGCAGAAAAGCCAAGGTCACATACTCTTGGACCAAGGTAGCCTCTGAAGAGACCATGGAGTTTGTTGTTGAGAGTGTCACTGGGTTTGATCTTTCCAAGGTCGTAAAGGAAGGAATCCAGACCATCGGTGGTCAGCTGGACTCCACCATTCTGCATATGTGCGATGACTGTCGTGCTACAAAAAAGAAAAGTCAGTGTATGCTAAGAAAATGACAATTAAAACTCACTTGTTGGGGATATCATCGCCTCCTGTACCATCCTTGGGCTGATGATCCTCTTCATTGAGTCCCTCGCCTTCTTGCTCCTCACCTCCCTCTATCTCATCTTCTAGTACCTCACCTTCATCTTCATCATGTTGTGGTCCTCCAACATCTTGGTGTCCTTTGTCTGCTTCGTCTTCAGCCTGGAGTTGCTGTTGTTGTGGTTGTTGGTCCAGCTCAGGTGTTGTCCAAGCATTGTCTTGGTCATCATCAAGAATATTGGAGTCTTGGGCAATCACAGTCTGACCTTCAAGTTTGAGTTCCTCCAGCATGCAGAATACAAAGCGGCGGGGGCAGAACTGAGCAGCAATGAGCCAGTGACAGACTCCGTGGGCAGCTTTGCTCTTGCTCATAACAATGTTTGGGTTGAGGCCTTCAATGAGTGGGTTTGGTGGTAGGATATCCCAAAAGACTTCTCAGAGGGTACAGGTGTCATCCTTGCAGGCATTGTGAGTGCAGTTGGAAAGCTGTAAAAAGAGAAGTCTGAGAATAGTAGATACCACAAATTAGATAGCAAATTGAATGACTTACCTCAGTGAGGAAGTTCTCAAACGTGTCCTGGTCACTGTGCTTGAAGATTTCCTTCAGAAGTTCATTGAGCTCAGGCTTGAGACTAAGCATAGCCTGAAAGAGAATATAAATCTCCCGTTGCTCATCCTCAGTGCTAAAGAGAGTCATTTCAGTGAAAGGTGAATGAAAAAGAAATGGGTACACACTAGTCAGCAAGCTCTTCTTCCAAAGCACCAAAATTCTCTCCTCCCTCCATCTCAGAGAGGGTAATGCCAGTTCTGATGAAGAGTGGGACATCACACTCGAATTGGATCCCTCAGGGTATGTACTGTCCTATATGGCAGATTTTTTCGAGGGTTCCTCGTTGAGCACTTGTATAGATCAGTAACAAAGTAATGGCAGAGTTAGGGATAAAATATTCACTTGGTACACTTCTTGATGGGAGTTTCAAGTGCATCGGCAAAGTCTTTGAAGGTTAGCTTGCATTCCGGTCCATTCTTGCAGCGACGACATTTTCTGGGTGGAGCCTCACATTCTTCAGCCTTAGACTCATCTGGATGAGCTTGCTTGTTTTCAAGAGCTTGAGAGGGCTGGGTTTGCTGGGTTTGAGTGAGAGGAGGTCGTGCTCGAGTTGCCAACATGATGGAAGAGAGAAGGAAAGGTCGACGTGTCTGCCCCAAAGCTTGTGATTTTGATTTTGATTAGGTCACATGACATAAGCCTACCACGTCCTTCCCCTGTCTGCAATCCTCAAGACATGTTTACCTCTTTGACTCTCCTGCATTAGCATGGTTGGAGCCAAGATTCCACATTGTGTTCCTTGTGACCGTGAATTTCCAGATACACGTGCTCACCAGGTCCATATCAAATGACATTGTCCATTTAAAGGTAGACCAGAAACATTGAAGCACATCAAGTTTGCCAATATGACTGAAGAAGCCAAAGAAGACCCAGAGGATGAAGCAGGGGATGCAATGGATATTGTTGACTGGATTGAAGTAAGTTATAAGTACTCTCAGAGGAATCCATTGCTAACTGGCCTGTAAAACTCAACAGACTCAACCATCTCCTGATGTAGAAGCACAATTAGACGTAGTACCTGGGGGTTCTCAGCCACCAAGGAGGTCTCATAAGCTTCCAGGACGCTACGAGAACCTCGTCATTTCCAACCTCAGCACCTTGTGAAAGGTTACCCATGTACTCGCAAAGAAACCACCATCAAATACACCAGAGGTCTCCTCCATTCGGGCTCTTTCTCCAGCTGACAAAACCATGCATGCAGATGGTGACCCCTCTCCATGCTCTTCTGAGCCCACTGATACACTCATTCCAGACGATGGCCTCATTCCTGAGTCCAGCCCAACACTTTTTAATTACAAGACAGAACCCAATGATTTTGGTCTCTTCAAGGTCTATGAGTCTGTTCTTCTGTCTTCTGATCCAGATGAGCACGTTGACCTTGACCAGGCTGCTGACGTGCCAACATTTACATCTAACTCCATTGTCAACAACTCTACCCGAAGCTATTCTTGGTGTTTCAGCACTACCATTCTGAGCAACAACACGGACATCTCACCTATCTCCTCCACTGCTCCTTTCCTTAACCATAGCATCTTCCTTCTGATGGACTGGTTCTACCAGTTTCCCAAACATTCAGTCAAGATGCTGAATAGCCTTGTCAATGGAGTCATTCGGAATCCCGACTTCAAAATATCGGAACTTGACAATTTTCTGCTAGAAACAAAATAACTCGGTTAGATGTGCATCTTGCCACAAGAGTAGCAGACAACGATAACCCAACTCCTCCTTCCTCATCTGATGCCCCCCTCAATGGCTGGTATCAGACCAGTCTCTCCATTCCTCTACCCCATTCCTGCGTCAAACAGCCAGAGTCAGCTGCTCCTACACTTACCATAGATGGTCTATGGTACCGAAAGCCTCTAGAGGTTATCAAGGAGGCATTTCTGGATCCAATCTCCATCAAGTACCACCTTAAAGGACACAAGGTCTTCTGGAAGCACTCAGAGCACGAGCCAATCCAGCATGTCCATAGCGAGCTCTATACCTCAGACTGCCTGCTGGAGATGGAAAGGGAAGTTCGGTTGGGTTCTGTACCTGCGGGAAAGCAAGTCAAGACTGTAGTGGTACCAATCCAGCTATATTCGGACTCTACTCTGGTATCCATGGTCGGAAATATCAGTATCTGGCCAATATATCTATATATCAGCAATCTCTCAAAACACGTCAGCATGAAGCCAAGTTCGTTTTCGGAAAATCACATAGCATATATACCATCAGTAAGCATACTCTCTTGTCTTTCCTTTCTCAAGTACTGATAATCCACGGCTAGCTTCCTCAATCCATCAAAACTGCCTATCGACGTATTTATGGCAAGGCCCCCACAGCTACTGAGCTCATGCACCTCAAGCGTGAACTTATGCAGGCAGTGTGGTACAAAATATTGAATGATGAGGACCTCATTGAGGCATTCAAAAATGGTATCATTATCACTTTTTTTGATGGTATTCTTCAACGTATCATCATTCACTGGTTTACCTATGCCGCTGATTACCCAGAGAAGTAAGTTTTGTCCACATAAGATATTGCAGATGGCTTATGCAATTTTCCAGGATACTCCTCGTCTGCATATGCTTCCTTGGTGACTTCTTATGCCCACAATGTTTCGCAAAGCTGTATCAGGTCATTGAGCTTGGCCAGAAGCGAGACATGCATCAACGGATCACCAAACAGAGAGTTGATGATGAAGCACGACGGTCTAAGGTTGAGAAAGCCCAAGACCTTATCTTCAAGAAGGGCTGTGCTTTGACCAGTGATGCAGTCAAGCATGCACTCGGAGAAGGTTCTCGGACTCCCACACGAGTAAGTTGTATTCTTATCGTTCTTGCCAAACTGGTATTTAATGGATCACAGAATGTGTTTTCAGATATTTTTGCCAAATTTGGCTTCGACTTTTTCAAGATGTTCGCTGGCGATATCCTACATGAGTTTGATATTGGGGTATGGAAGGATATTTTCATTCACCTTACACGAATTCTCGCTGCTTTGGACAGTGGGTTAGTTGAGGAACTTGATAATCGGTAAGCTGTTTTTTATGCTCTGACATTCTTATTTACTAACATTGGTGAATAGATACCGTTCCTTACCACCCTTTGGCCGAGAGACCATTCGACGTATTGGCCAAAATGTCTCTGAGTTCAAGAGGACGACAGCCAGGGAATATGAAGATTATCTTCAGGTATAAAAATCTCACTTCTCGAGCCTGAGTTGTTTTTTTCTCATGTAATTTTATAGACTGCAATGGCTGTCTTTGAAGGTCTTGCCCCAGAACCACATAACAAGATCATTCTTTCATTTCTATGGGATCTCGCTTGTTTCCAAACCTATGCCAAGTTACGTCTATGCACCGACTCGTGTATCTTGTCGTTCAGACAGAAGCTTGTGGATCTTGGCAACAGTCTTCGAGAGTTTTATCGAAAGACCTGTGCTGAGTTTGAAACAAGGGAACTCAAGAAGGAGCAAGAGAAGCATCTCTGGCAGCAGGCTAAAGCTCAGGAGAAAAGTGGTGACAAGAGTCCAGTGGATCCTGCCTCGGATCTACCTCAAAAGCGCTCATTCAACCCCAACACATCCAAGTGGCATGCCATTGGTGACTACCCTGACTCGGTTCAATATTATGGTACTGCTGACAACTACTCGACTCAAAAGGTAAGTGATAGGTATATCTCTTATTACAGAGATATAAATACTGATCTTTATCTCAAGGGAGAACATGGTCATATGCGCACTAAACGTCTCTGGGAGCGGACTGCCAAGAATCGGTTTTCTACTGGTCAACTGGGTCACGCAGAGTGCCGTGACTCATACATTCATAAACGAGTGTTTATTGCCTCCTGCGGATCTACAAAGCCCCTTCGTCGAAATTTTAGCACACAAGTCGAGGATACGGAAGCACTACCTCCCTGCGATCCCAGCCTACCATACCAGGTTGCAAACAGTCAGCGTTTGCATGAGGACATTCATATCCTCCTCCAGAACAACCAAAACGACCCTGCTATATGAGTCAGTCTTTCCTTCATTTGTCTACTTATTTGTATTTATGCTCTCAACAGACATTCCTTATTGACCTGAAGAATCATTGCATCCAACGCATTCTCGGCACTGAATCATGCGCTGAATTTACCGACCATGATCGGTCTCAAATTGTATTCTTTAACAATTACCTCTACAAGCACAAGTACCTACGAATCAACTTCACCTGATACAATGGTTGCCGAGAACAGGATTCCAGGCTATAGCATAGATATTTTATAAAAGTTTATGCAAAAATCACGGTTATAACTGTGAATGCTATCTTATAAAAAACCACGGATGATCCCTGCCTACGAGGCATTTATAAGTGACCTGCCATTCTCAGAATAGTAGCTCATGGACCTTCCACGGTCTCTGGTCTGTACTTCGGAAAATGCCTTTGCTCAGCGCTTACCTGCCGTCGGGGCTTTCGGAAAATGCTCTGGGCTCGGGTTAATTCAGAAAATGCTTTGGCTCGGGCTATTTAGCGTACCCGACCCCCTGGGAATCTTCCCGCTTCTCTGCTCTGTAATTCGGATCGTAAAAATGCCTTGTCAGGTGTCCCTCGGCCGTCGGGTCGGGGCTTGGGCCTGAGAATATTCCCGCCCTGTGCTCGGGCACCTGCCCATTGTGTCAGGGTATTGCATCTACGTGTATAGCAATCACATTAGTACATTGTAATAGTGTATTGGAACATAGATAGAAACTTAAAATGCTCTAGGCTTGGGCTATTCGCGATCGGTCACCGGTGCACGCTATTAGGGGTTGCACCCCACCCTAGGAAAATACCCGCGCTGCTTGGGCACCTGTCCGTTGTATCGGGGTATTTCATATAGTACTAGGCACATAGTATAGTCCTAGGATATCAACAGGAAGTTAGGTGCACACTAGGTCGTTCCACCCCACCCTGGGAATATTTCCTGCCCCTGTTTGGGCACCCATCCATTGCATCCATTGTATCAGTATATTGCGCCCACAGTCGTAAATAGGCATCGCACTACATATTAGCTTGTAGTAGTACATAGGTGAATGTCAACGGGAAATGCTCTTCTCTAGACTCTATGTAGATATTTGTTGAGCATTGATCCCCACATCAATCGGGTTCGGCTCTATTCACGTTCGTCCGAATGGATGCATATGCATGCTGAACACATTATATGCTCCCTTGATCAAGCTACCTTTTAAGAATGATTACATCGAACCTGATTGGGCGGGTTGGGATTGCTGCGACCCCCCGTCCTCTACCGCTCTGGACAACTTGGTGCACATCTATACATGAGCGCAATTGATTGATTCGGTTGTCTTAAATCCTTTTATTGAAATCAAAAGCATATTATTACTTTTGAGGGATCGTTGGACCCCCAATGCCAATCCGCAATGAATTGGCAGTAATTTGGCGGTAAATTGTGGCTGAAAGCGGTAATCATGCTGTACCGTTTAGCGGGAGGTTTGGTACGCGTATAATTGCTTTAGAATTGCTTTCTGGATAAAAATAAGTAGCGCCAAGTGGCTCACACCTATGTAGTGTTCGACATTAATTTGGCAAGCCTTTTTCTCTACATCTGACCTCAACTGCTAAGATCACAGCCAGAGCCCAAAAATAAGAACTGAATATGCATTCGAGCTCAGCTGCAAGTCTTTGTGTCAAGTGTCAATATATGGCATGGGGTGTAGCAAGTGCAGTATATGTTTGAGCTTTGGGATGATGCGCTTTTTTTGAAGTTTTCGCATCCCAGGTGCTTTTAAGGTTCTGCCAATTGCAAATGGCTGTAATATAGCTGGATACCTGGTATTACTGATTGATATACTATTCACGACATTTTTTCTATTTTTTGAGGATTTCTGTAGTACTAGATGATACCTCTAATCCAAGATGAACATCTCAGATTGACCATTTTATGAGAGTTTTGTGTCAACATGCAAGTATATTGTGTATCACTCAAATTATAATAACAAAAAATATTCAGGGAGTTTTCATACATAAACCAAGCCTATCCCGGACTTCTCCGAGGTATAAAACGCTCTGTCGATGCAACACCAATCGAAACAAAGACCGAGATGGCGTGCTAAGCGCTCATGAAAGGCGTGGGAATCAAGAGTTCGACTTTAATTCGACCGTAATTCGGCGTTTCCAACGACGCGTCATCATCGTCCAACCGCCAGCGTATCTCCTCCGCTCTTCTTCTGCTTTCACAAAGGATGAAGACGGACACCCACATGTATAGAGGACCTCTCTCCTTGAAAATACCGCCTCATTTGCAACGCTTGGCCATACATAGCCGTCAACTTTTATGGTGCGTCCTACTAGTAGTACTACGTGTCTCATACTTCCGTAACTCATACCTCCACACCTGCACTCTCCAGTTCAGAATAACCATGGCATCTTTGTCTCAAGTAACGCTCTCTTTTCAATCAGCCCTTCGCCGCTGCCGCTCGTCTGATGGAATGTCATGTTTGGAGGAAGTACGGACAAGAGGAGTTGATTAAATGGGTACCACCCAGGGAATATACCGGATTAATAATGGGTTGAGTGGGTTTAAGACTGTTACAGATGCAGTGAGGGAATGGGTTATGAAGGAGCAAAGGAGAGTGGTGAGTAACATTGTCCCTTCAACCCTCCATTTACATGACACCTCTTTATAGGGAACTGAACACACTGTAAAGGCAGGACTGCAACGGGGAGTGGATCATTAATGGAGACTGAGGGGGATTGTAGGGTTTGTGAGTGTTTCTTTTTATTTCTTCTCTGTTTTGTTTTTTTACTTCCCTTCGAGTTGCTTTCTCTTGGCTTTTTATACTGAATTTTTTTACCGTGTAGACCTCTGATGGCCTTCTCCTCATCAGACCCAGACCGGGCAAACCGGGACTATGGGTGTGTGCGGGGCATACTGGTCATGGGATGGTGCATCTTTCATTTGTTGTTTGTCTTTTCCCGTCTGGCTGACTTTTTCGTTCCGACGTATAGAGCCGGGCCAGCGTACAACATCTACATGTGATGAGCCCCACCCCGCCACAACCTGGTACCACTGTAGCAGACGGCGCGCATGTTGGCGGCGTGGAGTTTTTTTCAATCTATTAACCAATCATATGTACAAAGTAATGATAGGTCTATTCGTGTGCTACCCAAATATGTGCCCAACCGCAAACCCACCTGCAGTATGATGTAATGGCTCAACGCGATGCGTTGAGATACTCGTTTTGTAAAGTGGCTGTCCAAGCCGATTGCGAGGCCAAAGCCGAGTTCGGAAGCCTTAAGGACGGACAGGCAGTGATGGACCTTGGTCCATACCATCCAGCCCAGAGCACCAGTCATATGAGTCTCTGTCTTGGCCTAGGTTATTTAGCAGGGCTTTTATAAAAAAGAGTCGGTTGTGAGCATAGGAATAACCGTTGTTTTTTATATGAAGCTATCTATGGAACAACCTAGTATTTTACAAAATTGCCGCGTCACAGGGTGAGGATTCCATAAACCCTCGAACTCACCCAGACATTATGGTACTTGCAGGTGATGGTGAAGACCATCCTTACTGGTATGGTTGCGTCATTAGTATCTTCCATGTGCGCGTCCGGCATATTGGCTTCAATTCCCGCAGTATGGCCGAGAAACGTCTTGACATTGCTTGGATCCGTTGGTACAAACATGACTCAAGCTACACGTCAGGCTGGCAAGCAAAACGCCTTCATCGTATCCAGTTCTTTGACGCTTTGGACCCAGACGCTTTTGGTTTTGTTGATCCCGCTCAAATTATCCGTGCTGTGCATATACTCCCAGTTTTCACCTATGGCAGGCACCTATGGCAGGACAGACAGGTATTTGCCTGCTGATTCTGTTGCTCGTCAGTACCAGCAATACATTGAAGGGCAGTATGAGCTCGAGACGGATGATTGGGAGTATTACTATGTCGGGATGTAAGCCAACATTTTTTTGTATGCGATATTAAACCTTACTCCTATTTTTCGTAGCTTTTCAGATCGAGACCTCTTTATGCGATTTCGCGGTGGCGGGGTTGGTCATTTGGCGACATTAGATCGTACAAGGGTGTTTGAGACCAATGCCGGTGTAGATGAGCAGCAGTTGCCTGGATATGATTCGGACGGCAAAGAGATCGAGGTTGAGGATGCTCCGGTGGAATTGGGTAGTGAAGACGGCGAGGAAAGCGCTGAGTATGGAGGAGATGATCATGGGACAGCCGAAGAATATAGGGATGATGAGGATGATGAGAGTGGTGGTGAAAGCTCGACAGATGGAGAGGATAGTGATGACGACCTTGGGCCCGAAGACGGGGAGACCGAAGATCTTGACCCTTTGGGTTTTGAAGGATTAGGCTATGGCGATTATTAGCCTGTAAATTACATTTTACTGACTGGTGTACATTATATGTGTATTGTACAACTACTACATCAGTAAAATTCCATTATTGTCTGAGGAGTCTGGGTAAGACTCCTCAGACCTTACAGACTCAGAGACCCGAGTCTGCCTAGGGATTGGTAGGAGTCGCGAGTCAGACGCAACGAAGTCTGGATGAAGAAACGTGACAGACACTTACACGTCTGTTCCCAGACCTTTACAGATATCTGTCGCAAGTCCATAGGGTCTGTCGTGTTCTGTTCAGGCATCTGCGTGCGCTCTTGGTCTCATATAATGAATAGATAGATCAATAAATAGGTTTACTATTAGTACTTACTATACATACCATACATACATAGATAATAATAGTAATGATACTGATAATAATTCGACAGGAAGTAACACTATTCTCTGCGAGATGTACTCAGGAAAGAATTAAAGGATACACTGAGATGCACATACCTTAATACCGGCTCTCCTCCATTTCCTCCACCTCTCCACTTTCTTCTTCAACCGATGTCTTGTCCTTCTCGTTCTTGTTCTTGTTCTCGTTCTTGTCCTCGTCCTCGTCCTCGTTCTCATCCTCATCTCCGACGTCTTCAACATCCTCTTTCTGATCACCTTTGGCGCTGCTCTCCTCGTTCTCCCGGTTCTCCTCGTCTACCTTGTCCTCATCTTCACAATCCTCTCCCTTGCCATTCTCATCAGATCTTCTGGCAACTAAACATGAATCCCCAACATCCTTTCCAGTTTCCTCAGCGACCTCCTCCCCACTATCCGAGTCATCCGCATAAATCTGTTCAACGGTCTCGGCAGCTTCATCCTCAGTCACCGGTGCAGAAACAGCGGTAGCCGACGCCGTTTTCATACTCCCACTATGCTGTTCAATCTGCACAAAAAATACACCCGTCAAAGATATATGTGCGACCCGTCAAAGATATCTAACTGACCCGTTAAAGATATATACCCCAACCCGTTAAAGATATATGCCCAGACCCGTCAAAGATATACCTCGACCCGACCCGTCAAAGATATACCCTGACCCGTCGAAGATATCCCAACCCGTTGATCATGAAGATTATTCCAGACCCGTCAGAGTCCACTAACAGTTCAAAGTAGCGCAAAAATGATATCTTGGACCCGCCATATCTACTAAGTCTATATACTACATTGCCTAAGGGATTGTACGATGCGAAACCTTGAACTCAGCTACAAAAAAGGATCTGGATGAGTGAGTGTAGGGGTATCAGTAACGAAGCCAGTCCGTGATATTAAGAAAGCGGTAGAGTAATCCAGAGCTGATAATGCATTATGAAGAATCTGATGAGGAGAGGAAGCAACTGTAGGCGGAGTTAAGGATCAAAAAGCATGAGTGTAACTCTACCACATGTAGAACGTGATAAGAAAGAAAGAGTGGGTTAGACGTCATTTACCCTTCTGCTGGTCCTGGCTCTGGCAATGCTCCTTATCCACGTCCAAATGCCTCTCCCTCCCTGCTTGCATCAAGTTCTTCACGGAGGCCAGAATCCATTAAACAGAGGCAGAAAACAGTGAAATGAAGCAAAATACTCAGCAGAATTGATGAGATGACCATACCAAAGGGCAGCGCCAGCGTTCGTGGAGCTGGAGTCCAAAGTTGATCCAACGAGTAGGGGACAGATTCGGGACCAGATACTGTAGATGCGTGTAGCGGATTGTAAAGAAAATATACGGTGAACTCCGGGCTCTTCGTTTCGTTCGAGGACGCGACGTGGGGTTGAGGATGGTGGTAAGGAGGAAAGGGACGTGCTGAGCTGGCAGTACGGCATTCGGCATTCTCACGCAAAATTGCCTGCCATCTCGGCATTTCCGGCCTCTGTCGGCAGACCAATAGGAAATTCTCGATTTTCTAGAGCTCCAGAAAGCTCAAATGGTGGATTTTGAGGCATGACATTGTAGGAAAAGCTTTAAGAAACACTTTAACGTTTTATTACCATTTTCCTGATAAAAGGTATAACTTCGACGGGTGGGGGTATATCTTTGACGGGTGGGGTATATATCTTTGACGGGTGGGTGGGTATATCTTCGACGGGTCGGGTATATATCTTTGGCGGGTGGGGTGTATATCTTCGACGGGTACTATTTTTTTGTGCAGATTGAACGGCATATGAAGGGTCTTCTCGTATTTGGTTGTCCGCTTGACATCTATGCCGTTCAATCTGCACAAAAAATAGTACCCGTCAAAGATATATACCCACCCGTCAAAGATATGTACCCTACCCGTTGAAGATATACCCACCCACCCATCAAAGATATATACCCCCACCCGTCGAAGATATACCTTTTATCCTAAAAATGTAATAACGCGTTAAAGTGTTTCTTAAAGCTTTCCCTACAATTTCATGCCTCAAAATCCACCATTTGAGCTTTCTGGAGCACTAGGAATTCGAGAATTTCCTACTGGTCTGCCGATAGAGGCCGGAAATGCCGAGATGGCAGGCAATTTTGCGTGAGAATGCCGAATGCCGTACTGCCAGCTCAGCACGTCCCTTTCCTCCTTACCACCATCTTCAACCCCACGTCGTCCGAGAACACAACGAAAAGCACAGAGTTCACCGTCTATTTTATTCATCATCCGCTACACTTATCTACAATATCTGGTCCCGAATCTTTCTCCCCTGCTCGTTGGATCAACTTTAGACTCCAGCTCCATGAACGCTGGCGTTGCCCTTTGGTACGATCATCTCAATTCCGATAAATATTTTGTTTCATTCCACTGTCTTCCGCCTCAGTTTTATGGGCTCTGATCTCCGTGAAGGACTTGATGCAAGCAGGGAAGGACGAGGTTGATTCCGAGCTGTTGTGAGGCATTTTGGACGTGGATGAGGAGCGTTGCCAGAGCCAGGACCAGCAGAAGGGCAGATGACATCACCATTCCTGTACCCGCTGTCGCCAACCCCAGTCTCTTCTTCATTCGTGATGAATCCTTTTGTAAATGACGCGTACAAATAGCTTTGTCATCTTTTGTTCATTCAATCCCTTTTTCACTATCTGAATCATTAGTACTACCATCCCCGCTTCTCCGTGCTTGTGTTTGGGCAGTTTTGGCCATTCATTTTCTTCTCTCGGTTCTGCTCGTCTCTACATCAGTAACTAGTGTACGCTTAGTGTATATTTACTTAAAGAAATGTATTTTTCACAAAATCTATATACAATGTGGTTGACCTTGGAGCTTCGTCCATAGTATTCTGACCAGCGAGAAGAGCGTCTTAAACAGGTATATCTTTGACGAGTGGGCATATATCTTCAACGGGTAGGGGTATATATCTTCAACGGGTAGGGAGTATATATCTTCAACGGGTCCCATATATATCTTTGACGGGTCTATTTTTTGTGCAGATTGAACAGCATAGACATCGACAAATTTGCCATTGATATTTGCCCGGTAATCGCCCCAGTTCTTGACGGAAAACTTGTGCGCTGCTTTTCTTGGGTCATACAGGTTGACCCCGGTTGTCCAGAAGCTGAGGGCCCGCTCTACCTACAGCCAAAGCTTTAGCTTGTAGGATTTGAATACCAAACACACTCACCAAGATGATAGAAAGCAGAACGGCTGCCAGGGGATGTTCATCTGAGCGTAGTTTTTTGTCCAAAGCGGAGAGACCGTGTGGTTTGATGTAGTGGGCCTTAGCGAACGTATAAATGATGAGAGGACTGCGAAAAATGCCCTGCGAGGAGAGGTTAGAAAATATCATGAGGTTGAAGCTTACTTACTTTGCCTTTGCCTTTGATATGGTCATAATCCTCGAATAGAAAGGCCTCGACGTCCTTGTGGTTTTTTGCAAGGTAAGATTGAGCAAAAAAAGCGATGTCGTCTGCTTCGCGGAGTCTTTCTGGGTTTAGGTCGATTAACCATTTGACGGCGTCTTGACCTGCTGATCCCAACACTGAGCGCCAGTTGCTCATCGAGTAGCCCATCTTAAATAAAAAGTGGTTAGAGAGACAGATAAAATTAAAAGTAGACCACGCACCAAACCGTTCCATACATCCCTACCATCAGCTGTATATTTTCCTTGTCCAAAGACTATGTCGAGAATTGCTTGCTGGTCCTCAACATCGAGCCCAACCCAGGCGGGGAGTATTCCAGCACGTTGTTGAAGTAAAGGTACGACCGAAGACTTCCACGTAACTTCGCTACAAGGTAGATGTTTTAGTTTCCATTTCTTATCCCCGTCACGAGCTTCTTTTGCCGTTTTGTGTTTCTTGGACGCGGTGTGCTCGACCTTAATGGGTACCTGCAGATGGAGTAGAGTACACGTTAATTACAACAATGGATAGAAAAACATACTCACGTCTTCGAGCTTAACCGAGGTCTTTGAATTGGTCACTCCCAAACGCTCAACAGCGGCGTTTTCATCCTTCATGCCACCAAATTTCACCATACTATCCTCATCGGCATCAGTGTCAGACGGTGCAGTGGCCATGGAAACATTGCTGGAGGCAGTGGACATGCTACGAGAGTGGATGAAAGTTTTGTTGAGACCGGAAGGAACCACAGGTGCCTTGGAAGCCTTTTTTGCAGGTTTCTTCTTTTTCCCGTCCGTCCTAGAAGAGTAAACAGTAATCGGTGTGAGTATTAGTTCCTGTCTTTAACGACCACTCACGGTTGGGAGGATTGAGGGCCTGACGACACTTTGCGCTTGTGATGGCCTCTGTCATCTGGCGTTCCCGTTGCCGCTTTGGTCACACGCTGGGTATTGATGTCGTCTCTTGTCTTTTTTGTCACCTGATCGTTCTCAACGTCAACGTCAAATCCTACCTCAACTTGAAGGTCCTGCGGAGAGGGAGCTGAGAAGTGGAAGGTACGTCATGTATATCATTCAATGGAGCGGACCAGGCTTGAACGACCTACCGTCAGGCATGGTAACATTGGACTTGGTACTGGAGTCCGAGTTGTCTGCATAGCTATTATCGGTGTCTTTCTTCTTCTGTTATATAGGTAAGACTCTATCTCTGGCCATATGTGACATGCTCACCTGGTACTTTGCAGTAGTTTTACTGCTGGCAATAGACTTGTTTTTGATTTTACCATGTTGAGCTGCGTTGCCAGCTGGCAAGTTGGGCTGGGGCTTTTCCGCTCTGAGCTGCTGCTTGTGCTCAACGTCCTCTTGATGCTGGGCATCCTCAATGGCGGCAGCCTTTTTCAGAGCTGCCTCCTTTGAAGTCTTCACTTTTTGCTTTGCGGCCGCTTTTGCTGTGTTGTCAGTGGCGACTTGTTCGGATGTACGGCGAGGAGCTGGTTGGGAAATGGCACCAGGATGGGTGTTTTTGTTTTTGACACGAGTGCCAATTGGAGGGAGAGTCAAATATGTCCTGCCTCCAGACATGATCAGAGTTGAGAGGTGAGTGGTTCAATTTTCACAGTCATGCATGCGGTCACTAATGGAGACCAGCGTGGAGCAAACGATGTGCCTGACTGACGCTAGTGTCAGGGTCCCCAAGGTTGGCTTTTATCCGAACCGTGACCAACTTGTATCCTTCTATTCTACGACAATGCCTCCCCAAAAATCTGTCAATCCTCGCAATAAATGTTGCCCGATATCAGGCTGCAAATGACTTTTTCCAACTCAAAATGCGATTACCATGCACATCCGGAACGATCATGCAAGAAATCGTCATCCAGCTCCTCAATCATCCACTGCAATGACTCAAACAACCTACTCAAGTTTTCCAACCTTCTGCAGTCCTGAACCCGAGGCAGACTCTTCCATACTCTCTAATCCAGCGAGTCCGATTCTGTCAAGTCTGACGACGTCTGATTGTAACTGTGAAGATAGTATTTGTTTCGAAACGGACCATGGAGACGAGTCAGAGAGAGAAGAGAGCAATGGAGGATATCATATTGATGAGCATCCTCTCCTCAATGGTATGTATTCGTACAGTGTATTGTTTCTAAAAACTAAAAGTATGTTCTTGCTCTTTCAGGGCAACCCTGTGACCCAAACGGCAACTATCTTCCTGACAACGTACCACCATCACCCTTCCTCGATCCTCCCACCGATGATTACTCTCCCTATGAGAAACGAACTACTTTTGAATTGGCCGACCTGCTTTTTCGCCGTGAACAAATGTCAGGGGGTAACATCGACGACCTACTCCAGATTTTGGCGGCGGATAGTGATGGTGATCCACCTTTTGCCAACAAAGAAGATCTGTACCAAACCATCGACAGTACCAAGCTCGGAGATGTACCCTGGGAGTCGTTTTCACTGTCTTACTCAGGAGACCTTGGTTCTTTGCCAGAGCCTTGGATGACAGACAAGTTTGAAGTACACTATCGAAACCCGGACCTCATCATTCAGAACCAACTTGGAAATCGCGATTTCGCCACTGAGATTGACATGGCTCCAAAGAAGAAGTTTGATGAAAATGGGAGAGTATATGAAAACCTGATGGAAGGGAATTGGATATGGAGGCAAGCGGTGTGTAGATTTTCATATTTTTTGTATATCTGGGTACTGATGTTGGGTCATAACAGGATAAACTTTCAAAGGACTCAAATACACATGGGTGTGTTCCCGTTCCCGTTATCTGTGGAAGCGACAAAACTACAGTATCTGTCGCAACCGGTCAGAACGAATATTATCCTCTCTATATTTCGGCTGGAAACATTCATAACAACGTACATCGGGCACATCGTGATGGACTTTCACTGTGTGCATTTCTTTCAATCCCAAAAAGTCGGTGTCTACTTAGTGCTCCTTCTGTCTTTTCAACATCCCAATTGATTACTCATTTCAGCGGACCGCGAACATCAAGACAGTGCCCATTTCCGTCGATTCCGGAGGCAACTCTTTCACGCTTCATTGCGTGAAGTCTTTCAGCCTCTTCACCATGCCATGACAACCCCAGCAGTCGTACGCTTTGGCGATGGACACTATCGCCGAGTTGTTTACCTTTTGGGCCCATATATCACAGATTATCCTGAACAGGTGCAGCTAGCATGTATTGTTCAGAACTGGTGTGGAAGGTATGATCATATGCTGCCCTAAACTCCTTATTATTCACTCATCCCTCATTCATTTAGATGTACAGCTTCATCTTCCAATCTGGATGGTCCAGGTGATCGGCGGACCCACACATTGACATCTGCACTGATGGATGCACTGGACTCGAAACAGCTTTGGGATAATTATGGTATTGTAGATGGTATAATGGTATGGAATCCGTGTAGCATTTCGTGACAGATATGGCACTGATTTTGCTTTTCCAGCCATTCACCCATTATTTTCCGAATGCAGATATCCATGAACTCTTAGCACCGGACCTCTTACATCAAATCATCAAGGGCACTTTTAAGGACCATCTCGTTACATGGGTTGAAGAATGGATTGACCAGAACCATTGTAAATCTGAAGCAAAAAAGATCAAGGCTGAAATAGATCGAAGGTTTGCTCTATTCCATTTTTTGTTCTTCTGTAATACTAACCTCAATTCCGTCTTCTAGAATTGCAGCTGTACCCTACTTTCCGAATCTTCGTTGCTTTCCGCAAGGCCGTGGCTTCAAACAATGGACCGGCGATGACTCTAAAGCACTCATGAAGGTATGCAAGTATTTTTTAAAATTATATTCATTACTCTGACCGTTGTTTTAGGTCTATCTCCCTGCTATAAGTGGTATCATACCTCCTCAAATGGTCCGTGCCTTTGCAGCATTTCTCAATTTCTGTTACCTTGTCCGTCGCAACATTATCAACCAGGACACCCTTGATGCGATTGATGCTGCAGTCACCGACTTTCATCGGGAACGCATTATATTTGCAGACGTGGGTGTACGTAATCAGGAAACTGGCTTTTCATTGCCTCGTCAGCATTCCCTCACCCACTACCGTCATCTCATTGAAGAGTTTGGTGCACCGAATGGGCTCTGCTCTTCAATCACAGAGTCCAAACACATCAAGGCGGTCAAACAACCTTGGCGGCGATCCAGTCGTTTCGAAGCTCTGGGTCAAATGGTCACAGTCAATCAACGGCTAGACAAATTGACTGCGGTACGGGTTAACTTCTGCAGCCGTGGCATGCTTGCTGGACCCCTCTCAGAGACAGCTGACATTATAATGGGTCGGTTACCTCCTAATGATGAGGAAGATGATGATGGCAGTGACGTTGAAGGCCGAGACATAATGGGTGAAGTTAAATTAGCTTGTTGTCGAAGTACACATACTCTTTTTTCTTACCTGTTTATTGACTGATTTTGCTTGTAGTTCATGGTTTACCAACGGAGATGGAGGAGTTGGCCCATCACATAGATGTCCCGCAACTACCCTTCCTCATAAGATGGTTCTTGTACCAGCAAGACTATCCCGATGCAGACCAAAATGCCCCTATCCTTCCCAGCCAACTACCTCATTATACTGGGCCAGTACACGTCTATCCCTCTGCAGTGGCTACCTTTTACGCACCAAGTGACAAGTCCGGCATTGGTGGCTTGATGCGTGAGCGTATCCGATCTGTTTCGTCATGGAGAAAAGGTGCCGCGCGTCGAGACTGTGTGTATGTTGAGGGTGACCCTACCCAACTGGGCTTCCGTGGGCTACTCGTTGCACGAGTGATGTTGTTCTTCAGCATCAAGCGTCGCAAAGATCTACGGCGCTTTCCATGTGCACTTGTCACCTGGTTCTCAGCCTGGGGTGATGAACCCTGCTCAGATACCAGAATGTGGAGAGTGACCCCTGATGTAGGAAGGGACGGTATACGCACTCTGGATGTCATTCACTTGGATACAATTCTTCGAGGAGCTCATTTAATTGGTAATGCTGGAAGTACTTATTTACCTCGAGGTTTTCGGGCTACAGAGAGTTTGGATGCTTTCACTTCATACTTTGTTAATAACTTAGCAGATCATCACACTCATGAAATAGTATTCTGATTTCTTCATACATCTCGTCGCTGTAGGGTGCTTGTGGCAGTGAGTTTCTGGAATGAGTCCAAATAAGGAAGGAGCCATGCAGCTTGCACTCAGTTGCGTTTTACGGACTCAAAGCTCACTCGAGATCCCACAGATTTCATTGGTCCATCAGACCTTCGTGTGCTCATTCACCAGACAGTTTACAGACTTCAGACTCTACAGATACATTGGCCACAGACCATAGACTCGACAGATACTCTAGTACAGATCAAAGACTTGTCAGACTCGGCCTGCCAGACGCCAGACAGCCCAGATAATGTTGCAATTTTACTGATGTAGTAGAAGTGATGAATTGCTATCTGTGAATTATCTCCCCTCGAGGCCTGAGGTGGGAGATAATTCGCCCGGTCCGTGATTTTGGATCGTTTCAGCGGCCCGTTAATCTCGCGCTGATGCAACTCGGATACTACTTAGATCTCGCATTGTTCTACTCTACTTGCATCTGCCGCTGCGAGAATAGTTCTAATTTATTCTAGCAGTGTTCTATCAACAAGAACCGTTCTGAGTGGTTCCAACGGCGTTCTCTGTGCCAGAACGGTTCCATTTGTTGCAACGGTGACGCAACCAAGTTCTAACGACGGTGTATCATACCAGAACTGTTCCTGTGGATGGAACGTCTGGAACGCCGTTAGAACATAGCGTCGTTTTCACCGATGACTCGTCGTCAAGGTAGTTGAGTATGGAGGACTCGAGAGAGGTCATTTTGATGGGGAGTTAAGTGGGTGTGCCGCTGGTATTTGTATTGCTGGAGCAGTACACAGGCTCACAGCCTCTCCACCAATTCTCCATGCTATGACAGTATTAGTTCAAATTTCAGATAGTGATGCAGTATCATTATGCATCTGACCAGTAATGCAGAATCGAGAGAAGTCATAGAAGAACGGCCAGGGAAGATTTCCTGTTCGCCACCACGACTCGGAAGAGTTATGACAGTGCAAACTTGGTGCAAACAAATGGGGGCGTCTAATACACACGATTTGTCTTTTATACGGGTAAGGAGCACCCATAGTCTTTGTTGATCTAATGACCCGTACCGAGTAGCCTATAGGAATTCTGCCGACGACTCACTTGTATGACCCTACTAGTAGTTGAACTAGTTTTACCGGTTACGAGTCCTATTTATAGGACGAGTCTTATTGTGAGCTCAAATGGCCGCATTTTTCGTATCCCGGGAAATCCTATTCTGTCAGCTCGGGAAACTTGGCACTAAGCACCTTCTCCGCAAATTCTCCGCTATTCTCTGTCAAGCTTTCGTCAAGCAACGAACCAGTGCCCAGTGCCCAGTCCATGACACACATCTACCTCTTTAGAGTCAATTGCGTGTTGTGCAATGAAATGAGGACTCGTACCTGCCGCTGTATACAGTGGCCCTCACCGACATATTGCATGATAGGATAGGATAGGTAGGGCTCCGCACTGTACAGTAATACTGGGTTGTACTGGATAGTACGGGTTTTCTCTTTGAAGAAAATGTCAAGCAGACTTAAAAAAGTACACGTGTCTCTACTTTCTACTGAACAGGCTCTAAGATTATCCGTCCAGTACCCGTACCCGTACTAATTCTTGCAGCAACCGTACCCGTCATATGATGCCCGTACAACCGTACGAGTACTGGGACGGTGCGGAGCCCTAAGGATAGGTCTAGGACCATGAGAATACGACCGAGGCGCAACACAGAGGGTAGACACCAGCTACAGATCCTCATTATGGGGATTCAAAATACTTGGAAATTGGGTTTCTTCCATGAAGGCGAAGCTCCTGGAGATAAATGGCGGAGGAGAGTGGACGATGTCAAAACTGCTGGCAGTGGTCCGGGATGACTAATTGTCATCTGTAGCCCCTATCTTGCTTCTTTGAAGAAAGAACCTTCGTTGCCTGTGTGCACATAAAGACTATTTCTGCTGGCACAATCTGTATTGAACCTGTAACTAACAGGACACAATGAAAACAAGAACAAAAGCTAGTAAGCAGTGCGTACAAACCAGCTATGTACGTAGCAAATGAAGTAAATGTACATACTACGAAACAAACGGCATGAGTCCACGTCCCTCTTCAGTCCGTGGACAAGTAGAATAAATCATCGAGATGGTCATCGGTAATGATACAACGGCAAAGCAGACTGACTAACAAGTCCACAGCAGCCACAAAACAGCGAACACCGAAGCAAAGAAGAAAAAAGTCCGCCCAACCAAAAAGGGAGAAGCGGACCACACGCATGTCCACCACTTGGAAAGTAGCAATTTATAGCATCTTACATCTAGGAGCCCTCCTACCCTTCATTGGAATAACCCCTCTTCGTACTTCTCCTGACCATGACCACGACGAAGAAAGAAAGGCATGGCCAAGGAAAGCCAATGGTCTTAATGCCAGGAAGGGTAATATACCCTCGGGTCATCCCAGGACTCTGTTTTTGCCAACGAGGGAAAGAAAAAAGAGCGAGAGTCAGCGTTACAATAGACGTCCACGATTAATGATAGAGAAGCAGCAACAGTGTACGAATATGAGGAATACGCACCCTCTGTAATTCCCTCCAAGCGAGATATAAAACAACCATGGCAGCTGTTTCGAGTACGGTAGCGATGAAGGAGCCGTCTATGCGGGAGTTTGCGCGCTGTTGGGATGAAAAAGAAAGGTATATTAGTATGTGTGAAGGAAGACGAAGGGCAGGGAGGATAAGAAAAGATGAATGGGACACTGAATAAAAGAATAAGAAAGCATCGAAGATGTCGTCCAATCATTCCACACTTCCACGGCTGTAACCTCTACCACAGCGACCACCTCGGACGATGACACGGACTGGGACACAACCAATCCTTCCTATCCCTTGACTGACCCGTTTGCACTTGCCAATCCCAAACGCTTGAAGTCGCAACCATCATCACTACGCACCACGGCAGTTTTGGGTCTTTCAGGGCCCATGGCCATGAACATCAGTACCCTGAGCAACCCGCAAAACAGAAACATCACCACCATATATCACCACGTCGTGTCTAGACCTAGGGATCTTCTGTGGGTCAAATTCATGAAGAGCAGGGACATCATCACCACAACCATCGCCACAGCCACTAGCAGTTAACGATCTCGTTCCGTCTCATCTCGTCCCGTTCCGTTTGACTGTCTAGTGTCAACAGCCACGTTGACATGTACATTGAATGGTGAATGGTAGAATGACGTCCACAGCTACACCACCATCTTCATCATCGTCATCAAACACCGACACGGACATCAACAATGACACCGGCCAAGACACGTTACGTCTCCAAATGCAGAAATAGAAAGAAAGAAAGGAGATAAGAGATATCATTGACTCTGAGAGCATATCCAGCGCGAAATTCGTGGCAGCTGTGGCAGAAGGAAAAGAAACGGAAAGATACGAAGAAAAAAAGCAAGGAAAAAGATATGAGAAAGAAAAGGGACAAAGTAGAAACACGGCAAGGCACGATAATGAAACGCAGACGACGGCCATTCTACCAGCACCAGCACTACTGCACCAGCCCGAGTCTGGGTTCCAGTCAAATGTTGAGCAGAGCGGAAAAGAAAAACCCGACCGAACCCAGCGATCAGAAAACGCAACCAAAACCACCACACTCAGAAAATCCGAACCACCACTCCAAAAAGTTGCCAACCGCAAAAGGCCACCTCACCAGCCATCTCTTTCTCCCTCTCCAAGAAAAAAAAAAACAAAGGACCAACAAACGACTCCAAACCACCAAAGCGTTACGCATCAAACCCGAAAAAACATACACGCAAAACCCCAATCTCAAAGTCTCAAAAGAAAGTCAAAAACTCACATCACATACAACCCTCCCCAACAAAAAACCACGCGAGCTGGCTCAACACGAAAAGGACCGCGGCGAGGACGTAGAACCATACCGCTTTGGGTTCGGAGAGGATGAAGAGGACGATGTAGGAGACGATGAGGAAGAAGAGGAGGGCGGCACTGTGGTAGGGAAGGAGGTATTAGTATAGTGTATGATGAGCATGGAATGAGAAAGGTATGAGTAAGAGTGTGATGCAAGATGTATGGTTAAGGTGGGACAAATGCGTGAATAGAACAAAGCAAGGACAGATTGTAGATAGTAATTCGAGGTGTTGAAGAAAGACTCAAGTACTCACACAGCAGGCCATATACTCGTCAACACAAGCAACGGGATACTCTTCAACCTCAATGGATCTGATTTATCTGGTCCGAGTGTATCTGTGAACCCAGGCCTACGTCTAGTGAGATGTATAGTGTAACGACGAAGAGGGCGAGGGTGAGGAGGGACATCGGCTGTGTAGTTGACGTTGATCATGGAGAGACGCGTAGGTGACACATAGACCGAACGGGACGTGGATGCGGACGTTGGCGTTGTAGCACATAGATATGCACATCGATACACGGATAGACGAAAAGAGGAAGAGGAACAGAGAGAGAAGGGGTGGTTAGCGTCATCATTAGCGGCAGTGTTTACGAGCAGAAGTGGGAAAACGGCAAGGCCAAAGCAGAAAGAAAGGCAAAATTGAGGAGGGTATGCGGTAGCGAGGAGATAAGAAGAGCAGCATAGAGTAGTAGACAGTCTACAGATAAGAATGTTCGAAGAAAAGAAGGAAGAGCCCACCGGACGGGCAAGCGAAGCGAGTAGAAAGCCGGAAAAGAACGGAAAGAATCGAGAAGAAAAGAAAGGAACGAAAGGAACGAAAAGAAGCAGCAACGGGCTAAGCGGCGATTACGTCGTAGAAGCGCAGAAATACAGTCGCAGTTAGTCGCAGTTGAGTCGCAGCGGCACTGGAATGGGAGTGGGAGTGGAAGTGGGAGTGGGAATGAAGAAGGCGTTGCACGTTGTCGTCCTCATTCCAGATGGAAAGAGGAAGCGACGATGAAAACATGAAGCAGGCAAACAAAGCGTCGCAACGAACAACAAAAACATCGAAGGTATGAAACGGGACAAAACGAAGGCAAAAACATTTCAAATATATAATGTATAGCGCATACTCACCACAACACTCCCAGCCGTCCCATCCTCAATCACTTGAGTCGCAATAACAGCGTTCCACACCAGGACCAAAACAACGCAGCAACCAATCCAGCGTGGATAGCTGTTAGTATGACGAGAGTGTTGTGCCTTGTTCTAACACGGAACCGGTGGTTAAGATTTGGAAGGGGAGGGTGAGGAAGTAGAGGATGAGGAGGGAGAGAAATTCGAAGCGCCTGTGAAATGTGAGAACCAGGGAGGAGGGATAGTCAGTATGGTGGTATAGATGGTATCTTGAAAGACAGAGAGAATAGTAGTCCTAGAAATAGAAGGAACTCACCAACAGCAGCAACCCTCCTATTCGTTACCCAAGCCAAGTGCACCACTACTGAGATACTCAACGCACACGCAACGATATTTGCTATATTCCTACACTTCCATCTGACCCTACTCTTTCTATTCCACAAGTCGGGTTGACACCCATAGGTGCCGAAGTAGATGAGGCTGATAGGCCAGTTAAGAGAGGTGTTCTGGAGCTGAGATCCTTTATTTGCCGGTAGAAAAGGTTACACCACGTATACGAGGGTACGTGTGTACATAGGGGTTTGAAGTCACCGAAGGAAGTCATAATGATGGTTGGTTAAACGTTAGAGGCTATTGACGTTAACGTTTGGGTTGGTGATGATGATGATGGTACTGTCTGTTATGTAGCCCTGTCAAGTGTCACCGACTTTTGACGAGAGCCCTTTGATGATTGTTGGGTAGTTTAGAGTGTATGTCGCGGTTGGGGAAGGGAAAGAGTAACCGACGGCAACGTGGCTGGCTGGCTGGCTTGCTGGCTGATTGGCTGTTCCTGGGCACGGCACCTGAGCATAGGATGAATGATGTGAGTACAGTGTGCGAGAATGAATAGCTAAATGCGACCACATGCAGATAACTCGAATGATCAAGGAGAAGTGATGAAGACTCTGATGTAGGTGCCCAGCACAATAAAAAGAGGCGAGTAGGGGTAATGAGAATGATTAGGGTGAGGCCAAAGCGCTACGTAGTACTACCGGCAATATAAATAAGGAAAAGGGGGAAGAATGATAGAGACTGATCATGGCAGTTATAAAAGCGACCGGATGTACACACCTTGACCACTACCGAATGCTTTTCGTGACTTGCAGATGGGAGTCAAGCTGAAGCAGGAGAAACGGCTTCCAGACTCGCTGATGACACGAAACCCCCTTTGAGTTGAGTACAGCCCTGACCCGGACGAAGATCCTGTTTTCTCCTGACAACCAACAACCATTGAGTCCGTCAATGTTCGAAGGACTTTCTTCAAGTCTCTGCTCACCCTTTCGTCTTCAAAAGTCGCTGGAGCTGAAGCAACTAGAAATCTCAGGAAGTCTCTCGGTCAAATCGGATCCTCAAGGCCTCATGCATCATAAGTCACGGCCGTCTCCAACGACTGTCCACGAGATCAGATGCCAAGGGCTATCAACCGGCCGCCGGTCCCTGGTCTGATACGACTGAGAAACGAGCTGAAATAGGTCTTCCCGAACGGACCGAGAATGAGGAAGGAAATGAAGATTGGAGCTAACCTCACCAAGCGTTGGGAGGAAGCGCCGTAATGTCCGTGGACTGGACTTTTCTCAGCCTAATGACTCGGCATGTAATATTAATGATGTATATGATTCATGATCTCAAAAAAGTCCTAGTCGTAAATCGTGCAATTTTGTGTAGCTTGCCCAGCTACATTAGGGTATGTACTAGATATGTATAAAACAACAGCAACAACATTCTCATTACATTATCCTCAAGTTGGACATCATGAAGACTTGGTCCAAGTGGTTTCCTAGAAACAAAGAACGAAAGAGTCAAATACCGCGAGGGTATGCAAATAATAAAACCAATACGCACCAAAGGCAAATCTCTCGAGCTAGACCCAACATGGATTCCAAAACTCGCCCTTGGGGATGTACCATTGCTGATTGACGACGTCCCAGACCTACATGAGCCGGAAGAGAGAAAGGAGGAGTTGACGTTAACACCCATGATAAGGAGGACTTCAGACGCGTATAAGACAGAAGGACTTACACTCAAATCCTTTCTCCTCAGCTCAAAAGTCGCAGTTTTTGAGGCACCGGGAGCGATATCCTTAACCTTGTTGAACCCACGAAGAACCCTGGGTGGTTGGTCGTCTTCGGGAATGGTGAGGTACTAAACAAAGGCAACGACAACAAGTTTGGTCAGAATTCTCGGCGAGTCGCTTCTGCCAATTAATCACTCACCAGCTGAGCAACCTCGCTTCCAGTAACATTCCCACTGTTCGTCACAGTGGCAGAAACACTGAGCAAGACATCATAAAGCGAGTTGCTTCCATCAAAATCAGCGAAGGCTTCAGCGGTGTCTTGAATAGCCAATTCGTCGGGATGGGCAGCAGACTCGTCGATGGAGATATCGGAGAAGGCGAAAGTGGTGTAGGAGAGCCCGAAGCCGAATTCTAGAGAGGGGTACAATTGATAAGCGACAGTTGAGAAAGGGTGAACAGTATTAAGGGGAAAATGGAGCATACCATAACGAGGAGTAATATTCTTCGCATCAAAGTACCGGTAGTCCACGAACACACCCTCGGTGAAGTTGGATTGGGGTGCTGTCACCTTGTCCTCCACAATGGTTCCAGGCTGTCCGTCATCGTCATCGTCAGCACCGTCTCCACTTGACCTAAAACCAAAGAAAAAACACCCACATAGTAATCATCATACGACTTGGCCCAAGTAAACGGCAACTTCCACTGGGATTAACATCTCCATAAAGCACATCAACTAATCCATTACCCGACTCTTGTCCAGGATACCAAGCAGCGACAATAGCCGTAACATTATCATTCTCAACCCACTTTTCAATGTTCACGACTCCGGGAATATGCATGACGAGGACGACGTTGGAAGAAGAGTTGACAGCGGAGGCGATGAGGTTGTTCATGTGCTCGTCGAGTTCAGTGTCTTTGCGGTCGTAGCCTTCGGAAGCCCATGCGTGGACGAAGACGAGGGTGACGTCGGCGGTGGAAGGAGAGATTGGATGGCGGCGTCGGCGCCGGAGTCGAGAGTGATAGCGGAGATCTAAGTATCAATGGCGTTGGCGTCAGCAACAGAGATGGGCTAACAAGAGCAAGAAGGCATACCTCTGCACCAGTGTCGATAGCTCGCTTCTTAAGAGCATCCAGAGGGGTCACGATGTAAGGGGCATAGGCGGCTCCACTTCCTCCACCCATGCTCATAGTTCCATTCTTCATTACAATCAAATATTAGCCAAGCTGGTCCGTACCCATAGGAAGCGGAGCAAACTCACCAAATTGTCTCTTGGGCACTCACCTGCACCTCCTCCACAAGGAGTCGTGCCGAGAGCATTACCAGTGGCATCATTTCCTAAGTAGATGCATTTATGTTATTGACGAGAAGGGCATTGCAACGTTGACAGGGTCTCACCTAGGACAGCGATACGTTGAGGGTTCTGAAGAGGGAGAACGCCAGTGTTCTTCAACAACGTAGCACCGTTTGAGCCGATAGTCCGGATAAGTTCGGCAGTCTCCTCTTTGCGAACATCACGGTACTCGTCGGGAACGTCGTACATAGCACGACCGACGCCGTTCTAATTAACCAGGCAAGATATCAGAACTGTTTTGACAACATCGGAGAAACAACGTCGAAACTCACAAATATCACCGGCGGAAGCTTCTTCTTATCTTGCCCTAACCATACCCAAGGTATCAAAACACGAGTAGCCGAGTCCGTCACGCGTTCCTCTGGGACAGTCCCATTTCTAACCAGCTCAACAAGGGCCGGTCCCCACATTGAGCCGAAAAGTGAACCGAACCCACTCCCAGGCATGGAAAGATCCATACCACCGAGGGCTGCAGCTGTATTATCGTGTTGGCCTCCCAGTCGGACCTACATGTCAGAAGAAAAGAAAGAGCAAGAGCAATGAGCTGAGATATTCATATGGAAAGGAGAAAAAAAAGGAATGACTAACATGATAGACCCTTGGAAGGCGAGCTCCTTCTTCAACAAGTGGTTCTGGGTGTAGGCATTGTGGCACGATTGGGTCTGGTTGACTTCGTTGTAACTGCACATCACCTGAATAGGGGTAAGAGTTTAGCTTCCTGGAAAAGAAGTAATGAAGCTCTCGGGCACTTACATGCGAAGCACCAGCTCGGACACTTTCGGCGAATGACCAGAGATACACTTCATGGGTAGTCTTATCGTCGATGTTGGAGGAGATGGAACGTTGCTCCCCAGTAGGGAAGATAGCATATGACTCTGAGTAGTTGAACTGATTACGGAAGGTTTCTTGCTCGTATCCAATGAACTAAAAGGAAGATGTCGGTCAAGTACAAGTACAAGTAGACGATAAAAAGGCCTACGTGTTTAGCTGTAGCAGCGACGCCGCTGTCCTGTAACCCTTTAACCGAGAGATAACTGGCTACACCAGTAGCGTAAGCCTACAGTGTGTTCTAGATGAGCAACGCTTCGACGACCAGGCAATTTGAGAGCACTCACGTCGGCATACCATCTGGTGATAAACGAAACAGCATGACGCGTCAGTTAACCATTGGGAGTATATACAATACTCACCCTTCCCAGTTACGGCCCATTCTAGAAAACAGACACATGAGAACACATAGGCTTCGCTAGCGACTACAACTTACCGTGGGGCCCGACCCAAAGGACCTCCAGTCACTGGAGCCAATGCGATGTGTACACCTTCATCGTAGTATTCCTGAATGTGGAGAAGCAATTAGCCTAGTCTGTGAAGATTGATCAAGCACCGCTTACTTGACCCATGGCAAGAGAACGCTTGTAGATGAGTTCTTCGTCCCAGGACGCAGCGGCGGCGAGACCAACAGCAAACTGGCTGACTCCATGTACTGGACGAACACCAGCAGGGCCATCCTCAAGACCTAGAAACCAACCAGTTCAGTTTAGCGAAGATGAAGACCATTGATAACGCACAGAAGCCTTCAATGCCCAAACGCGGAACACCTCCCGTGTTTCCGACACATCGTCCTGGGATACCGGTGGTAATATTCACCTTCTCCTCAAGAGTCATGTTCGCGACGAGGGCTGAAGCCTTTGCGAAAGCATCAGACCAGGACTTTCCACCGGTGAGGGCAGCTATAGAAAAGCCCAACACATTAGTTATGGTGACCAATGGGGACAAGCAGCAACGACGTACGCGCAGACCACCTAGTGCCATTCCCGCTGTCCAAGCTGGCGATGTCAAGGAAGTTGTCAGCGAAAGCTTGAGGTACAAAGAGAGCGATTGCGAAAGCGAGAACAGTGTCGAACTTCATGATGAGTGAGGCTCAGGAATGACTGGAGCTCTTCGAAATTGTGGAATTTTGGTGGCTGGTTTATAAACCAGCGACCAGGACCAGGGAAAATCGTTGATGAGGTCATAAAAGGCAGTCGCGTAACGAACCATCCGACTTCCACGGCAGGTAACATTAGGCGACACTGTTCAACATTGTTCCCGTAGTCTGGGGGGTGCGGAGTCGTCAAAAGAGGTGTGGGGTGAGATTAGCAGCTCATTGTCATTGGAAATCCAGTTGGCGCGTCCTAGTTCGGAGAGCTGGAATGTTCCCGCTAGCAACGTGTATCGTCCGTGCACTCCAAGAATGTATCTCTCTTCGCATATCTCTTCGCATGAAAACCCTCAAGGCAGACTATGGGGAAGGATCTGGTAGTTTTCCGGTCAGGGGTGAAAGGATAATGTTTGTAGCGTCCGACCTCACCCTATTCACCCAATCTCCGGAACACATTCCCGAGACAAATCTGATATCCGACTTTCCATAAGCTCGAGCGACGTGTGGCGACGGAAAACGTCGCTAAATTGCGCTAGCCTGGGCGTATGGAATATTGGAAGGAAGCAGTCTGCGCCTTGCGAAATTATCGCACATGCAGCTAGTTGCCCTTCAGAACACAACGGCGAGTAAGCTCATGAAGCAACGAGGAGAGAATAGAAATCAAGTACCGGATGTTCATGGACGGAAGTGGTGCACGTAGACCGGAACAATGAAGGAATTATATTTTTCCGCTAGCCAAAGTGCTTGGGCGGCCGTACTTTTCGAGGCTTACTAGAGTCATATTAGACTGGGTAGCGCGCCGCGTCATTCTGGCAAAAAGGGCGAGTGCCAAGCAGGAACACAAGCAAACACATAATAATGTAACACATGGTAGAAGTATGGAAGGGGAAAGCGCAGTAAAGGCTTGAAGTTGGGGGTCCGAGGACGGATCAACAGACATGGTTGCAATTTGCAAAACTAGGCGGAGCGTGACATTGACACGGTTGTGACGTCCACGTGAAGTGACTATAATACCTCACGTGGATCAGTGAGCAGGTGGCCACGGTTCTAGAATCTAGACCCAACGCCAAACGCGTTGGTTTACCACAACCATGGTCGTAGGAAGCTCAGTCGCCTCTTCCCTTTTGATCTGCGCGCTATCCTCGTTCCCGGTACGCGCTCAGGCTGGCAATGCCTTGGATTTTGTGAATCTCTTCATTGGTTCTGTAAATGGAGGGCACACATTTCCAGGTAAGCCATTGCAATGTTTTCTCCAGATTGAACGCCGAGGCCCTTCTTTTCTTACAGGGGCTACCGTGCCGCACGGTATGGTCAAAGTTGGGATGGACACCGATTCTCCTGGGAATGTATATCTGCTTACCTTTTACTACTCATTCCGATGGTTGACTGTTAGTATTTAGCATGCCGGATACGATGGAGATCCCCAGTACAACGTTACAGGATTCTCTCAGCTACATCAAGCTGGGACGGGAGGAGTAAACTCTGGCACCTCACCCTTGTCTACCTTTGCTGACATTGACTTTAGGCAGTTCCTCTCTCGAACTTCAAGCTATTTCCCATCTTGAATTGCACGAAGTTTGAACAGTGTTTGACGACTATGGAATCCCGGAAGGTAAAGAGAAATATCCTTCCCGATGGTGAGCTATTCTAGCTAGTTGAGCACAAAAGCTTTGACGAGCTTACTCTTACAATGTCGTAGGATCCCCAGACGATTTCGCTATACCAGGATACTTTTCCACTAACCTCTCGAATTCCATTCGTGTTGAGCTCGCTGCTACACGCCGTGTCGCTCTCCACAAATACACCTTTCCATCAGGTACAACTACCCCGCGTATTGTGGTTGATGTCACCAATGACGGCCAATTGAGTGGAATCAACCCTGAACTTAGTATTGATCCAGATACTGGACGGGTCCTTGGTGAGTCAGAAAGGATATCTATCGCGACTGGCGGACATTGACATTGTGTCTAGCCAGTGGAAATTACGCAGTTTCCTTTGGACCAGGAAGATATGATGCTTTTGCCTGTGTTGACTTCAAAGGCTTCGGGTATAGCTTCGACGTCCCAATAGAATATGGCCCATATAAGATCAATTACCCCGACCTTTGGGGAACGGATCTTCAACAACACTACTATAGTACGTAAAGGCTTGTCTTCATCCTCATGCTACTTTAACCTCCTGACCCAATCACATTCTGATTTCTTAGGCTGGGGATCAGAACACGGTGGACTGATTGGATTTCCTTCCAACCCTGACAGTTCCGACGGTACTACGACTATCCTCGCACGAGTGGGCATATCGCTCATATCGACGGAACAAGCATGTGCGAATGCCGAATCGGAGGAGATCGCTGACTGGGACTTTGACAGGGTGGTAAAGGATAGCCAAGAACAGTGGTTGGACATTCTCAATCGAGTCCGGGTCAATGCGGACGGAGTGGATGAGAATGTGACCACATTATTGTATTCTTCAGTGAGTAAACGCTTAAAAATACCAAGTTTGTAACAACTGTTGAGGATCAAGTCTAGCTTTACAGGACTCACTTGGCGCCTGCCGATTGTAAGTGCCTACATATCTATATCTACAGCATACTCTGACCTCATTTACACTAGATACTGGTGAAAATCCTGGATGGGATTCGACTGAACCGTACTACGATGCTTTCTATTGCAATGTACGTCGAAGCCTTATCGCCGCTGAGTGCAGTCCAAATATTCATCATTTTACCGCAGTGGGACTCCTACCGAACTCTGTTTCCGCTCATGTCATTGCATGATCCTGCCAATTTCGCTAGGATTGTCCGAGGCATGATTGATATACAGAAAAACGAAGGATGGCTACCTGAATGTAGAGAAATGGGACAGAAACAGTATGTTCGTTGTAAGGGAATCTGTGCTCACCGCTGACGAGGTCACTCTGTGATCAAGGTTCATAGAAGGAGGAAGTCGTGAGTCCCATAATTATTGAGCACTTTATGGAATGCTGACCATTATCGCACAGACGGAGACCCTATCCTTGCAGAATTTTTAGTCAAGTATGATTTCTCTAATCGCCTTAGTAGACCTTTACGAGGATATTAACAGGTTCCAAGACCACGCTGAAGCACTGGGGGTGTCTGCTGAAGAACTCTATGCAGCTCTGGTTGCTGACGCCGAGAATACTCCAAAGAACTGGAATATTCAAGGTCGACAGGCTGACGTTTGGAAAGAAAAGGGATACATCCCATCAGATACGACATACCGTGGAGGCGCTAATACAAAGCAAGTTTCGCGGTCAATTGAGGTAAGTAGAAGAGCATGTGAGCTTTACAATCTCTGAAGGCGTCGGATGTTGATTCTAGTACGCATTCGATGATTTCACGATCTCTCAAGTAGCAAAGCTGCTTGGAAAGACGGAGGACGCTGCCAAGGTATGGCTCAAAGTTGATATATCATTGTGCAGCCCATGCTGAAATGATATCTAGTACACATCTCGCGCTGGCAACTTCATCAACTCGTGGAATCCAAATATCACTGTACCTGATTCTAGCCTCAGTATCAGTGGTTTCTTCCAGGTAACATTTCTGATCTTCCTACTTCAGAATTTTCTGCACCATTCACGACTCATGTCAAAACCTAGCCTAGGTTCGCTAACGGAACGTGGAACTATACAGACCCTAGACACTGTAGTGTCAATGACCCGCTGCAAGCGACATGTTTCCTGAACGCTATTCGAAGGGATGGGTTTTATGAGTCTTCTCCTATCGTGGTAAGCGATTTCTGCCTCTTCTTCCTGGTGAGATGAGACCGGCTTAAGTTATTTCCCTAGTATTCCCAGGTGAAGTAACATTGTAGTGATGACGCTTTGGAGTCTTCTCATCCCTCTGACCTTAGTACGTGCCTCAAGATACAGCAAAGCTCATCGAGCTTCAGGGAGGCAAAGACAGCTTCATTGAAAGGCTTGACTGGATTTTCGATGAGGTACGTCTTCAGTTTCTCAATAGTATCGATGTGGGAATGATCATCCTGTCTTCTGAAACAGAACTACTTCGATTCTACGAATGAACCCTCGCAGCAGATTCCCTTCATGTATCACTATGCCGACCGACCTGGTTTGAGCACTCGGCGGGCTAGAATGACTATTGAGACATTCTTCAATACGTCTGTCAATGGTTTACCTGGCAATGACGGTATGAAAGACAGAACTTTATTTAATGAATGAGGCTGATATCCCATTTGTCGTGGTTTTTGCAGATTCTGGTAAGCCCCTTGGCTGAACCATATTTGTCGTTAATCTCACTAATCTAACCTCTTCCAGGCGCTATGGCGAGCTACGTATTCTTCTATCTCGCAGGTCTCTACCCTCTACCTGCAACGAAGCAATTTTTGCTCTCTTCACCTTACTTCCCTTCGATCTCTTTCTACAACCCTTTACTGAACACGACGACCACGATCAAGAGCAACAACTTCACCGGAAATCCTGGTCTTGCTGATCTCGAAGATGCCAGCGGCTTGACGGTGAGAAACATTTTTGTGAAGGTACGAGGTATTTTATTGAACGCCAGTCCTCGAGCTCATGACCCCCTGCCCTGCCTAACGTGATACAGAACGTTACAGTGAACGGGGTACCTTACAAGTCCAACTGCTATCTTGAATGGGACGATGTCTTTGCCAAATCTTCGACAGTGGTGCTGGAACTCACTGATGATATCAGTCTAACGTGTGGGACAGGAAAAGATTCGTTGCCCCCATCCCTATCTACGGGTGGATATGATTAAGTAGTTGGACATGCTTGCGTTGTACCTTTTTCAATCTTTCCTATGTACCTGCTGCATGACTTGGAGGAGGGAGTGGTTATTTTGACCGACATATCAAATAGGCTAAACCGCGTTGATGAAAGGCCCCCCGCCTCGCTTTTTACCTGGCCTGCGACCGCATCCAATGACTAGCTGTGCAAAACTTGCGCTTGAATCGGGATTACTAAATTAGTCCAATTTCCCAGGTTTCCCAGGCCCTTGGGCGAAGTGTGACAGCAAATTTCACGTGGAACCCTGCAGGTTCTTTCCTTACTCTCATCTTGCCTGGCTTGTCAGCTCGGGTTCTCTGCATCATGTCTGAACAAGAGGGAACATCGAAGACTCCAGGATATAAACGCAGACGACTACAAGGTGCTTGTGACGAATGTCGCAAACGAAAAAGTACGTGCATTCATTGAGGGAAAACAAGTACAGCGATATCACTGTTTACACTTTTTGCCAGTCAAATGTCAGTTGTAAGGCTGATTGTCGGTATACTTAAGTTGATACCTTTTATACTTGAAGGTGATAGTGCAAAAATGTCGGACAATATCTGCTCCAATTGTACCGCTTTTCGATGCGAGTGCACTCACCTTTTGGCAACCACAAAGAAGGTGCGGATTTGAACGATTTCTGAACACAATAGTCTGACCTATAGATCCCAACCAGAAACGAGGACCTCCAATCGGGTAACCTCAGCGTCAGAACTCCTTCAATCTAGAGAACTTCTGAAATACGTTTTTACAGCAAGCCTCGGGGAACGAAATCCATTTCCACCATCGTGAAGTCCATTCTCTCAGCCGATACGCAATTTGATCTTCCAGACAGCCAAGAAGCGATACTTCAAATGCTCGTTGACATGGCCAGTCACGTAGCTGCATTGGAAGAGGAGCTTGCGAAATACAGATCCAATGGATTCACCGCCGACGAACCCCAAGAGACCGAATTTCAAGCATCGGGCCTTATGGGATCAAGCTCTCTCGGTTCTACAAGATCTTTCCCTTCAGATTTACACGCAGATACTTCTGTAGCGTCCCGGTCTGACACGGTGGGTGGCGTTTCAGAAAGTTTTGAACGTCTTGGCCTCGAGCACTCGCGTCATTTTGGAGCATCAAGTTCCTTGACCCTACTACAGACGGCAATGGATATGAAGGAAAGACTACCTCAAGATGTCATGCTACCGTCAAGTCTTTCCTATCGGTCCCTTAGACGTAGACGACCTGAGTTTTGGGCGATATATCCCGTGAGTTTTACGCGCTTAGGCTCGATGGCCGTGGCAGTTAATTCGTTTCAAATTTTGCCTGTTTTAGTGGCAAATTCCGATAGACAGTCATGCTCCTGCACTCGTTTTTCCGGAAGAAAGCCTGACGCACGATTTGATCAATCTCTATTTCTTGCATCATGACCGATTTGTACCGGTCCTGCATCGTCCCACATTCGAGACTTCTGTCTCAGAAGGTTTACACCATCGTAACCGGCAATTTGCATACACCTTGCTGGCCGTATGTGCAGTCGCAGCGCGGTATTCCAACGATCCCAGAGTCTTCCCAGAAGGTTCTACGCAGGAGTTCAGTGCTGGATGGCATTGGTTCCGCCAGATTCAATTGTTTCGGAATTCGTACATCAGTCCCCCCTCTATATATGAATTACAACTCTGTATTGTGAGTTGCCTTTGCACAAGCCTCATCATGCATTCTGATTTTTGGGCAGATATCTATACTGTTTCTACAAGGAACATCTACTCCTGAGGCTTGCTGGATACTGGTCAGCTATGGAATACGATTAGCTCAGGATGTGGGTGCTCACCGACGGAAAGCGGGGGGTCAGGAATCCACTGTGGAAAATGAACTGTGGAAAAGGGCATTCTGGATGTTGTATGTCATGGACATATACATAAGTGCCTATTCAGGTCGTCCGCGAGCGACGTCCGGTGACGAGTGAGTGCTTGGAAGCAGTGGCATACTCTAGTTTCTGAGAAGAAAACAGTCTAGACCTCGATTTTCCAATCGAATGTGACGATGAATATTGGGAGAATCCAAATCCGGACCTTGCGTTCAAGCAACCACTTGGACGACCAGCTACTATGACATACTGTATCGTATTGTTGAAGCTTTTCGATATTCTCAGCACTGCGCAGCGTACGCTAGTGAGTTATTCTGTCTCTTCTTCCTCTCCAAAGAACTGAAGCAAGCTGCAGTATTCTACTCGTCGTTCTGACATCTGGACAATGATGGGCATGTCAAATTCAGAGTGCAATCAGAAGATTCTTTCCGAACTGGATACTTCTCTCAGAAATTGGATAGATAGCGTTCCGGAGCATTGTAAGTCGGTTTCCCATGTTACAGTAGTAGCACTAACGTGCTTCTACAGTGAAATGGGACCCAAATCGTGAAGACGTGGATTTTTTTCATCAGTCTGTCTTGCTTTACGTCTCGTACTACTGGGTCCAGATCTTGGTGCATAAGCCGTTCATTACGCCTCCCGGTACAACTTCAGACCTCAGTTTCCATTCCTTGGCGATATGCGTGAATGCAGCACGTTCAGCTATCCATGTGATGGAGGTACAACAACGAAGAGGCTTCCTTCCTCTTCCAAACGTGTTGGTACGTTCCAAGTTCAACTTGTCCGTTGAGACGTTGAGAGTTGATGCCAAACGTACATCGCAGGTCACGCTCTACAATGCCGCCATCGTCCTAGTTCTGAATTCATGGAGAGGGAAACATTTTAAGACATCTGCAGCGACGAACAGCGAGTTGATTGAAGTTTACAAATGTATCGGGATGATTCGTTATTATGAAAGAAGGTAAAAAATTAGGCCGTTTTTTCTTGAGTATACTAATTTATACTTCCATCACAGATGGCAGAACAGTGGAACCTACTCGTATGGTCTTTATCGAGCTTTGTGGAACCCTGGAATTCTCAGATATGTTGTCTTTAGGGATGTCATCTGCGAAATTATTGCTATCAGCGGTCTCGATCAGAAGCCTCAATTACCGGAGCCCTCTAGAAAATCCAGTCAGCCCCATTCACAAACTCAAGACTCAGCAATGGCCCCGTCAGATTCTTCGGTCATGTACCCGATATTCGCAGATGCCACATCAATCCCAGCGGAGAACATTGATATAGACCCTTTGTTCAATCTTCCCCTTCACAGTAACGAGCTGGGCGATCTACCTCTCCACGAGAGCTTTGATCCTTTCGGCGATGCAGCCCGCTATTCGAATATCCCCATGAACGGGTTAGAAATACCGTCACTTGGCCTTGAAAATTTGTCTTCCTCTTCAAATACGCTTCCGACTGAGCTGCTGGATGGTCATATAGATGAGCTTATCGGGGGACTTTGTCAGCCCAGGACATGCAGACTTTTTTTGGATTCCTAGGTTTTGAAGGTGTGCTACATTCCCTACCGAGTATATGATTTCCAATCTTCCTGACATGATGTCTTCAGATATAAGCTCTGCGTACTCGGAATGCTAAGGCATGATTTATGATATGTGATATTGTACGGACTGAAATCTACCCCTTTGCTCGCAGTGATACCAACTGGGACGAGTTCGTCTCGAAAGCAGACTGAGATCAGCGGGTTGACAGTCAGACGACACAGCATAACAAATTTCATGATAAAGGTACATGTTAGAGATCACATATTGTTTAATCGGAGTTCTTCGTTAACTCTCCTTTATCAGATTTATTTACTCATTCCTTCGCGACAATAATGATTTTCTTCCCAGTGTTCCTTCCGAGCTGCACCTCCAAAAGCGCTTCACCTGCATGTTCTAGTCCTTCGGTTATATCTTCTCGATATTTGAGCTCTCCATTGACGAGTTTCTTGGGCACAACCTCGAAGAACTCCTTTTTCCATTTGGGGTTAAGATCTTCTGCGATGAAACCATTCAAGGATATGCGTCTGGTGACGATATTCCATAGATTCTATGTGGGAAAACAGAAGTGAAATGTACGGAATCGAAGGAGTTCAAACCTACTCACCTTCATGAGAGCACCTTCTTTGCTGTTATATCCTGAAATCATACCACACTCGATGAATCGTGCGTTGACTGCAGCATTTCCCAATGCCGCATCAAGTATGGCTCCACCAGCGTTGTCCCAATACCTGTACAACGTATAAACTTGTGGACATAGGCGGGGTAGATAACAGGTAACTTACACATCAATTGGCCCTTCTTTGACTAATATCTCGCTCGTATCAGTCGTTTTGTAGTTGAATGCGACGTCTGCTCCCAAGCTCTTGAGAAAAGCTAGTTTATCTTCTGACCCAGCGGATGTGATGACTTTCATGCCCTCAAGCTTGGCGAGTTGGACCACAAAACTACCAACAGCTCCTGCAGCTACGGTGACGAAAGCCGTTTCGCCCTGTAATGGTGTAAGACATAACGACATGGATCATTTACTGTAGACTCGCCGATTTGGCTTTGGAAAACTCCTTCCAGGCATAGTATGCGGTGCGGCCTTGAATTTGATTCGACTGAGATCAATGCATTACTAGATTTTTTTTCCTGAAACGTACCAGGCATGCCAGCGGCTCCAAGGTAGACCGATAATGGAAGCCCAGGTTCTGGAACGATGACCTCTAGGTCCGTAAAGTCTTTCTGGACGGTATATTCGACGTGTTCTGGTTTTTGTGAATGATCGACATGTTTAGTAGTGTGAATGGAAGAAAGATTGAACGTACCCAGGACAGGAGTGTGTACTATATCTCCCGCTTTGAATCCCTCTTTCTCGGACCTGATTACCTTCCCTATTCCATAGCCATACGTTGGCTCTCCAATAATATACGCGGGCTAAAACAAAATGAAAAGAATGACGTCCAAAAACGTGATGAAATCTAACCGTAAAGGACTCAATGCCAGGGTCTCGCATCTTGTCCCTCAGAAATGGATCAGCTGAGAGGCACAACACCTTGATAAGGACGCCTCCATCGAGCTGGACGGTCTCCAAGTCTATGACACTCTGAGTGTCGTATATGGTTGTCTTTCCGGGCTCAGGATACCCTAATCAATATTTGATCGTGAGCCGCCACTAGGGATGTAAAGGAAACATACCGGAAGGAATCTCGTTGAAGATAAGCTTTCCGTTGCGCACTGGGGCCATATGGGAGTTCACAACAAAGAGATGAAGAGGAACTTGAGTATTCGTCCTTGAAAGTGTCACAGCTTTTATAGAGTGACGGGGTCTTTGATTGATTATGAGGCTCATCGTCCTTTTGATGACCGCAGAATTCTGCAGAATCGCAATACCGTGACGTATACCATATTGAGACGGTCAAGTGTCGTCCTCGTAGGAAAGAACCTGAAAGGAAGCATCCACACACCTCGTGGAATCTCGCGGTTATCTGCAGCGGTGGGTTTTCTGTCTCATTTTTTGCCACTTCGATGACGCACAGATGACTACTAGAACCGATTCAGGTCGATCCCAGTAAATTGCAACAGGAAATGAACCCCGTATAACTTCTCAAGAGCGGCCTCCACAACCGACCAACAACCGACTTCCCATCGAAAGAAGCTTGACTTCGAGATTACTGATCAATTGTTTGTGAAAGTCTAGTCATTCTGAGCCACCGTCTTATTATTATCAGCGTGGAGGTCTGCCTTACCGGATGTCCCGGAGAATCAGAAGCAGGGTAAAATTTAAATGCTATGATCTATCTTCAGCCTATGATCGGGTTCACGGTTAAACGACTCAAAACTCAAGTACTCAACCCGTAAGCCCAATGAAAACAAAGTTCGTTACATTCATTGAGTATCTAGTATCTGGAACCACTCAAACTTGAAGGTTTAGGCGTTATCTTGCCCGGAAAATACGCAGGTCCTCCTTTATTCTCTTCGTACCATTTCCTATCATGCGCAATGAGCACATGTACACCAGGCATCTGCATCAACGACCCAACTCGGCGGATATGTTGAATCGCAACCTCTTTGTCAATGTGTGCGCAGACCATCACCCCGGGCCTGTTTGGGTCTGGCACTTCGCCCACTTCCTTCTCCCCAGTCAGGAGGCGGACATCATGCGCCGTGTCGCTACCAAGATAAATCCAAGATTCATCGGACGATGTACGAGCTAGGATATTGATATGACCAGCCATATGTCCAGTCGCGTCGACGAGATACATACTGCCATCGCCAAAGTAGTCCATTGCACGAGGAAATGGACCGATGGAAGTGTTGAAGGCGGAGGCTTCGAGGAAACGAGTGCGGTCGATGGGAACAGAATCGAAGCATCAGTAAAACGTACATCCGGCTTTTCGGGCTTTTGATCCACTTTTTGATCCTTTTTCCGCCTCAAGCTTTTCCCGTCCTTTTTTCTGGGAGCTTTGATCGAGGTTTTCCTTTTTTCCGTGCCCCAGTAACTTTGCTGAGGACTTTTTACCAATTACCTCGACTTTGTTCAAGCTTTTTTCTGAAGTCATACATAATATACGTAAGTATATAAGATGTATATATTAAGCAAGTATGTACATAATATGTATTACTCCTTCCTTCCCCTCAAGCTCGCTTATTAATTAACCATTCCTCCTCAAGGAGCTGCATTTGCGTCCAAGTGTAGTTCGTTGAATACACTGATTTCGGACGGCACACATGTGCGTATATGTATGTATGTCACAACAAAGGCAGGAGATGGTCATTACGTTGCAAATTTGAAAGTGTAGAGTCGCAGATGCGACACAACCTGACACGCTGACAGTGGGGAGAAGGAAAGGGAACTTAACGCAGGAGTGTCGACAAACATCAACAAAACGGGCGCCGCGGCATTCCCCGACTCCGACCGAAGGGAGGAGAGGGAGTGTCCAACCGAGTGGAGCTGCCGCCTCTGCCGAAGGGAGTTTGAATCTGACGGGGATCTCCGGATGATGTCACTTTGGTTCTATAACATTCTATAACGTTCCAGACCGGTTTTCTTTCTATTTTCTTGCGCTCTCTACGCTGAAAAGCTCTCCCAATTTCTACAACGGCTGTCTGTGCTGGAACTTTATCATATACACCTATTGATGTTAATGCACCCAATAAACAAGTAAAACGTATGCGTGCTGAGTTGATAGCCAGTTTTGTTGTTGAGATCTAGTTGTTACTGATTGTTCTCTCCTACCACCCACCGCTGAACATGAGTTCCACACGAGGTTCCTCTTCACAGACCAAACACTTGGAGAAGGTTTTACTCATTTGTTTCGAGAAAAAACACCGTACGCCGTAATCCGACCTGGAGCCTTTGAAGATTCTCATCATTGGCTTATGACTCTGCTCGCTAACCATCTCCCACCTACTGTTGCTGCAATGTATTGGTCTTCCATCGCCCTCTCTTCCAACAAATCGTCAACTGTACCGAGCCTGACTCAAACTTCAGCTTGGGACCAATCTCACTGCTAAGTTATCAATAAGTCTAACAACAGCAATACCCATTTCATTTTGTGCCCTTGAGGTCGATTTGCCCCTTACTTCAATCTAATGCCTCCCAGGGCCACGTCTTTCATAGTATGTATTAAATTTTAGCTTTCTGATGCAGCTGAATAACTGACCGTTATTCTTTATTCTACATAGCTCGATATCAGTTGCTTTCAAAGCGCTCGGCCTTAGTTCGCGGGAGAACTAATCACTGTATCATATGCATTGCGAGAGGATGCGACATTTTCAATGATCATTCCTTCCACTATGAACTCATCACCACCATTATTGCAGCTTCTTGGACCAAAGTGCAGAACAAAGCAGGGAAAGGTTCTTCTCCCGAATGCTGTGAGTGTGCCTCTTTTACCTTTATATCCAACTGACTTTTTTAAACGTATCAGAGAGCTATCCTGGATGGCGTTGTGTTAGCTTCAAGATCACAACCTAGGACCATTCAGCCTCATTCCTTGTATGCCATTCCAATGTACTTATTATCCTCTTTCTTACTGTCTAACCCCCTTCTAGCTGATCAACAATTTCGACGTCAACCACCACCAGGTACGCCTACTTCTTCTTCTGCCTTCTTTTTCTTTCTTTCTTTTTTCATTAGTTACAGTACAAAGTCTCTGGTATCTTGCTCAAATAGACAACAATCTTCACAAATATAAAGCTCTAGCCAAACAGCATGACCTCTCAAATATTGTGTCACCACACCGAACATCATCATTCACCCTTCAGACTATCACAACATTTTTACGCCCGCTTCTTATTTGTTCATCAGTGTGGATTATGGTCACCTAAACATTTCCATGCTCCACCAACTCCCAAACACAACATCCCAACTCCACAACTTCTACGACATCATTTTCCACGACTACCTAGTCTTATGGTTATCTCTTAGAGCGGGCAGTGCTGCAGGGTTATTACATAATCTAGTTCGGCAGGCCAAAGGCACAAGCATTTCTGCACTGAATCACTCCGTTCTTTCTTATACAAATTTCAGGGCCTTTAAATTTAATGCACACAAAATTTTAGGATGCAAATTCAAGTGAAAGTAGTACTTATTGAGTGGACGGAATGGGAATCAAAGGCTTGTCACAGAAGTGGCTGTGCTGCTTGCGGAATTGGACTTGAGGTCTTCTTGCAAGTTCTTCTTCATTTTTCGCCACGATTTTTGGAAGGCTGACTCATATAGGTTCATACTAATGACTGGTAAAATAATATATATAATGTTTTGCTTCAGTAGTAGCGAAAATGTGGGGGAAACTGCCTGTGAGAGTATTTGGTGATTATGTCATAACTGAGCAGTGCTGCCCGTGCCTATTGATTTGCACCAGACTACTTACACCACACGAAGTGTGTTTAGGTGTAACGTCAGTCTGGTTACATGAGACTAACGACTATCCTGACTCACCTGCTCCTCGTCAGCTGTCAGAGCACCTCTCTGTGGAAAATCATCGCTCCGACACTGAGGATCTTCTTTCCGACACCTTCTCGGATGAAGAACTGCCCAAGCCTGTGAAGTAAACATTTCTTATATCGTGTCACTAACGTGCTTTTATCTCTCTTACCTTACCGTGTACGTGTACGTTGCCTCTTATATCTATATGCCCTTTGCCTTCATCTTTCTTATTCTCTCATATGTTGTAACAGTTTTATCTGTTTCTCCTTTCTCATATTAATTGTAAGTCTCTTACATTGTAACAATATCTGTATCTCCTTTCTCTTATGTCTCGTACGCTATAACAATCTTACTTATGCTCAGTCCCTTCGCTTTCTTGGCCCTAATAATTAGGCCTTCAGAAAATTTCCCTGTGCTTGCACTATAACTAATTAGACAATTTCTGATAACCTGCTCATCCTCTCGGAGTCGGGGATGGCACACAAGCGCCGTTGAGATGCGCAATGATGATGATGCAATCACGGGGCCGTCGGAGCTCGAAAATTTTTTTTTTGGTTGATCAACAAGGCGCGTTTCTCAGCATCTCTTACAACTCTCTTCTGTCTTCCTCATCCCAGCTCCCTGCAATGGCTTCATACTGAAGCGTCTCGCCCGTTTTTATCTTGGTGAGACTCTCCACTCCGTCGGCTTGATAACGTGATACTCACCTTCTCTGTTGTACAGGACTTTTCACTCCAAATCGGTGAAACCGACTGTCTTTACTGCCAAAGTATGACTGGTATGTTCTGCTCAATGTCTCTCTTCCTCTTTTCTCTTGTCTGACAGCCGCTACTAGTACCAGATAGCTACTCAGACATAATGGGAGATTTGCTGCCAGTATGTTATGCTTGCACCTTCCTCTTCATTTCACTGACATAGTTCCTAGTTGTGCGATATAGTGCTGGCATTATCATTCTTGAATGACTGGCAAGACATGGTAGAACGTAGTGACTGGTGCACAGCCTGTATGGTGTGCATTCATGAATGTTGTTGTTTTGCTTTTGTTCTCACATATTTCCTTCTAGTTTCGCTCAATGCTCATGAATCATTGTTGTATTGGACCTGGGATATTGAGGCTATTGGAAGGCTTGTCATGTATGTGGTAAGGTCGTGTTCAGGTGCAGGTGAGTGGTAACAAAGTGGTATGGAGTATGTACTATGAGTATTCTCACGTCTTACTACTTTTGGAATATATATTTCTTTGTTTCTGCTTCTTTGTAATGCCCGTTCGAAATGCGCGTAGCAGTAGTATTTTGAGTACTTTCTGATGCACTTTTTTATGTACTTTTAATGAGGTTTGAAAAGTCGCCAGGGACTTTTCCAACGAAGGGCACATAGGTTTGAAAAGTTGAGCTGGATCCAGCAAAAGTTGCGGAAAAGTCGCTAAAAGCCGGATGTACATTTTGCTGATGAGAGAACGTCAGAAGTAGGTGTCTTTGGGTAACCATTCTCCAACTGGTCTTTCACTTCTCCTCCAATCACGAAGGTAGCTTTGGTGAATGGTGAGTGATCTCCAATACTGCAAATTATACATAGGTGACCGGTTGTCAGCCATGACGAGACTCGAGGGGTGTTAGACATGGATACAACTCACTGGTCAAAGTGCAGATGACTCAGGATGACCATCTCAACGTCCTCAGGCTTCAGTTCACCCTTCTGCAACGACTCTGCGACATCCTGAGGTATGTGCACTGGCATGTATTTGGCAATGACATCCTTCACCACTGGAGGGAGTGCATCGATATTGCGGGTTATACCCAAATAGAATAGCAATTGCTCCCCAGAGTCGGAGTGTTGAAGGACAAAAGCGATGGATGGACATACAGTGACTTCTGTGAGAGGAGCGCCTGCGATGTACAGTGCCATTGGGACTGGGAAGTGAAAAGGGGAGACTGGAAGTCTCCATAGTGTGGAATGAGAGCAGGGATAATTTCAGCTTAGAGGTCACGCATGATGTTCTTATATACTCCTTTGTGGGCCCAGGTTCTCGAAGGAACAATCTTTCCGTGATAGAGCCCACAACCAACATAGTTCCATTTTGCAGAAGATATGATTCCATGTACTTAGATGAATTTCTAGGTCAATAAATGAGTACTACGCCGAAGAATTCAAATTCTGTTTGGACGAATCGCAGTTGGCAAAGCCACACATTGAGTCTGGCCTGCCATATGAACCATCCAACTTGTTTGACTGCCGTCACACTGTCAAAAGGAAGGTAAGATGGTTAGCGGTCTCCTAGCAAAGACAGGTGAAAAAAGTACATACAGTGAGTGAATGAGGAAATCCAACATCAAATTTGGGACCTTCATTCTCAATGAACTGGATTTGCTTGGGGGATAAGCTAATCTTGAGCCCTTCAAGGTTCTGCTTCAGGCCTTCCACGTTACTACATCCGATGATAGGGAAGACGTAGGGCGTTTTCTGCATCACATATGCGATAGCGACTGTGTAGTGGACAGAAGCCAAGTTAGCTCACTGTGATGCATCAGACCTGGTGATATTTGAAGCTGACGTACCGGATCGGCTATTTGTCACCCCTACTTCCTTTGCAACCTTTTCAAGAGCTCGACAAGTCTTCTTCTCATCTTCAGTACGCTTCCAATCTTCACCACCAACTGACTGCCTGTTCCGACCTTCCTGTTCACGCTTTTGTTCCTCCTTGTCAGTGCGGATACGACCTCCACCAATGACACCCCAAGGTGCCAGGGCCATGTCTGTATCGTTGTATTCGACAATAAATCCGTCAGTATCCAAATGTCCTCAGACTCAGAGTGAGTAGACTAACCATTCAAACGAGCCATTGGGATAATATCACGCTCAAATGAACGATCTAGGACACTCCATTTTCCTTGGTAAACAACAAAGGGTGTCTTCCCATGATCATCAGCATACTGGTTGCACTGAGAGACGACCCAAGCAGGTGTGTCAGAGATACCCTGTCAGTAGAGACAAGAACTTAGTCACCACTGGAATCATGTATAAAGAACGATTAACTCACCAAGTACAACACTTTCCCAGCGACGACCAAGTTATGCAAGCCGTCCATAACTTCCTTGATGGAAGTATCCCAATCCCACCAGTGGACATACAAAATATCGATATACAGTACGACGTTCTAAGCTTCTTCAAGCTGTTTTCAACGGAGATATTCATGTTCTTGATGTTGTTGCCAACATAGTTGATCTTCTGTTTTATGCTTGGGTCACCGGGCTTGGAGTTCGTCATGTACTAGACAAAGTATTGGTATGGTTTGTCAAGTGACCAGTCATCAACACCAGAAGAATGTGTACCTTGGTTGCAATAACCATTTGATCACGGTTTCCTCGAAGCTCCATCCATTCTCCCAAGATCTTTTCAGACTCTTCATCCTGACTATATAGCGCCGGCGTCATTAGCATACTGCAAGAGAGCGATCTAGGCCCACGGACTTACTAGTTGCAAGCAGTATCAATAAAATTTCCCCCGTTGTTGTAAAATTCGTCCAAAACCTTGAAGCTCTGTTCTTTCAAAACAAAACTCATCATCATATCCCACTTGTCCCCAAGGTTCATCGCACCGAGACATATAGGTGAAACCCGAATACCTGCATGAGGAGAAAGGACTCTATAAAGGCCCAGGTTGCTTGGAGGTGCAGGTGCAGGTGCGAAAGGATGGTAGGTGCTTGAGGAGCCTGACATGTTCACTGAGGCGAAGGAAAAAATGTAGGAGGTTGAATGAGTTAAAAGTTTGAAGTAGAGAAGGTTCTCAAGTTGAAGAAATCGTCTTACCTTCCAGTATTTATACCAACCAGGACCCAGTTTCACCTGCTGAGCTCACATTGGCAAAGATAACTGTTCCTTCCTGTGACTCATTCCAAGACGACACAGCTGCAAACGCGTCAGCCTTTGAGTACATATACATATGTTTCTCGGCAGGAGACGTGTGTACCATTTCCATGTCCAACAAGCTGTTACGAGGCCCTTTAGGCCGAGTTAACTTATGTCGACCCCCCAATTGAGTACCAAAGGTTCTCACAGGTTCTAACTTTTACACGCCACCTCAGCGCTCCGAAGTGCCTGAACACTGCCATTTCAACTGACGCTTGATACGATGTGAGTACGTCACAAGTCCTTTCCGCTGTCGACGACTACACGCCCAACCACAACAAGCTTCAGACGTGTTTCCCTTCCCTCAGTAGCCGTCGAAAGTCACCAAGAGCCGCTCTCTGAATCACTATGGCTTCCTCCACCCAATCCAAGGTCATTTATAATTGAAGGCGTCGTTACATTGAGATATTGGGCTCTATCTGATTTTTTACTGCATACGAAACCATTTTATTTATCCAATAATGGGCCTCGTAATTTGCCATGCGAAGCAGTGGCACCTTTCCCCAGTCAAATTGAGAAGGTAGACCGGAGGTTTGAAAATTCCCGAAAAGCTGAATCATCGCGAGGTCGTCGGTGATGCTCCGTAATTTCGTGAAACCAGACTGACGATACCCACTATGTAGTACTAGATGCTCGGCGAGACAAGAGACATAGAACGCACGTGACGCGGTCAGTGTCAGTGTCACTGTCAGTGGGCTCGAGTCATCATCCTCCTCCTTCCAGCGCATCCTCCCTGCCATGCTATTCTTGTGCAAATGGGCCAATTTTTAACGTCTTCCACTCCAGTCATCTCACTTGCCAGGTCTGGCAGCCAAATCGGTCGTCAAGCCAGGGCCCCGGAGGGGAAAAGCTACTCGTAGCGCTGTATTCTCAGTATTCATGTTTTCCTCCGATTTGGAGTCCTTAACAACGAATGTACAGCTTGAGCCTGATTTCAAGAGTCAATAATCACCCAGGGCGCCAAACTGTCCTGACCATGACCTCGCGAGCCTCAATCTCATCACTGGCAGGGTCCAGGGCCTTCTGTCATCTATCTCAGAGACATTTCGGACGCAGATACTACGCTAGTCGCTCCTCCTATCCCGCAATAAATCGGAAACACGTCAACGTACGCGTTGCAGCTCACCAATGATCTGATCTCACCCTAAAAGGCAACTTTAAAAACAACTCCGTTGAAGGACCCCTTTCTGTACTCTCTTTCCTTCTTTCGTTTCTGCTTAATCTCTTCATCTCTTGTTTCTGTTCTCGTTCTTGTTCTTGCTTGTCAAGAACTCCTCTCGGAGAGTCACTCCGAGTCCGGGACGGATTAGTACTCCACCTTCACTTTGCTCAGGCTGGTGCAACCGCTATGCCATGGGGTACCAATCCGTATATCCCTCTGCACGGACTCGCACTCCCTACCCTCCTCACAAACCTTCCCGGCACACACTGGGCACAAACCTCGATGCTCTTCCTATTCATCATCCTCTTAATCACCTTCATCGTCATCACCGCACTCCTATTCATCCTTCTCGCGTGTGCGGTGTTTTCGTTCAAATGGAACGTGGCGCATGGAAGATGGCAGATTCGTATGCATAGCGCGAGCATGCATAGTAGTCGTAGCCGTAGCCGAAATAATCAACCTTCCCGTTCGCGTTCGAGTGAAAAGAAAAATTATGAAGAAAGGAGGAAGGATCGCAATCTGGTGGTGAGTTGATATGCAGGTTTCTATGGCCTAGGGGTCTTGGCTACAGAGTCGCTCAACGGTTTGGTTTCCAGCACAAAAATAAGGAAGAACTCTTGAGGCTACGGAAATTGGTACAAGCGCAGACGGAGAGATTGGACAGTCTCGTTATGGAGGCCCATCGACAAATGGAAGAGATTCGTACGTTTGCTCTGCTGGTTCTATATGACATCTTGCTGATGTCTTTATCTATTTTTAGGTCAAGAGCTTCGCAACTGTCAGACTAAACCAACTGGGACAAGGTGAACACCCAAACAGGGACGAATCACCGACTGAAGAAGCAGAGTCTGGAAATGCGTCTCATAAACGACTGAGCCACGATGTACGTATCGTCTCCTATTCGTCGAGGTGTTGAACAACGCTGACTCCTATAACAGTTCCAGATAATCTGAAGAAACAAATACAGAGTCATTCGGAGGGCAACCGAGGTTTCGCGTTGCCTCTGCACATAGGATTCTAACTATCTATTGCTATCTATCATGATACCCGCATCGCTATACCACCATACACAAACAGACAAATCAAATGCCCCAGGACACTCTACCAAAATGTATTCCACAACCATAGATAACCTATTCGGAATATTATATCTACTTACCCTTTGCACTGAGGCCCAGACCCGCGTAAGCTAATGACGCATATGGTCATGTGATTGTCACATGTCAGATGACATCATCCTTAATAATGCCCATCGATAGCTAAGCTGCGACTTCCATCTTCTCTCTTCATCACCATCATGGCCCACTCTCTTCCTCCTCTTGACTACCCCTACGATGCTCTCGAGCCCTATATCTCTGGGGAGATCATGACTCTCCACCACACCAAGCACCACCAGACCTATGTCAACGGTCTCAACAGTGCCGAGTCCGCCTACGCGTCCGCCTCCACCCCCAAGCAGCGCATTGCTCTCCAGGCTGCCCTCAAATTTAACGGAGGAGGTTAGTGAACAAACTTTAGAGTTATCAGATGTGTATTCATGGCTATCAGGTCACATCAACCACTCTTTGTTCTGGAAGAACCTCGCGCCTTCCCCAGAGAAAGGCGGTAACGGAGGCCAGTTGAAAGACGGTAACCTCAAGAAGGCCATCGAGTCGATCTGGGGAAGCGTCGACAATTTTAAGAAAGAGTTTAACACTACCACTGCTGGTATTCAGGGATCTGGGTGGGGATGGGTCGTAAGTCTCGTCTTTCGTTTTCAAACTCCGATTCCTTTTGGAAAATCTCTTCGTGCAACAACTAACGCTGGCTCTTTACTAGGGCGTCAACCCCGGTAGCAAGCGCCTTGAGATCATCACCACCGCTAACCAAGACCCTCTGATCACTCACACCCCCGTCATTGGTGTCGATATCTGGGAGCACGCTTTCTACCTCCAGTACAAGAACGTCAAGGCCGATGTACGTCTTCTTCTACGTTCGCGTCATTCACGGTAGTTAACTGTCACCTCGTTTACAGTACCTAACCGCTATCTGGTCTGTCATCAACTGGGACGAGGCCGAGAAGCGTTTCGCTGAGGCGACCGCCTGAATACATGGAAGCAACGAAGAATCTGAAAAGGAAAAATTGAAGGCAAAATTTTAAATCTGGAGCATGTATCATTATAACAAGCAAACGTGTATATGGAACGAATTAAAATGCTCGTCCTTCTAATCACTTGCGAAGCTATGCGTTATCCGACATAGATAAATTTGACCAGAAGTTTCTACAAAGTTCATTGATATCGCGTCATTTTACTCTGGACCACGATCGTACCTGGTGGAAGGGACTCTGATCAGAAATCCACTCTGGCTAGGCTTTCAGACGTTCACTTTCTCCACCTCTGACGTTGAGGACATAGGATCCCACAGAACTCCATCACCCGCTTTTCTGTCCTATTTATGTATATATACTCCCGCGACGTAACGGTGGCAACTTCTAGTACTTATCACTTATGATATAGGACGGCCAGGCTGAATAAGATCGTCGTCACTAGTCACAGTTTGCCAGAGAAAGAACCTCGAGTTTAGAGCTTTCCATGCTTCTCTCCATCATAGGTGTTGACAACGGGTCAACCGAATCATCAGGATCTTCGACTTGCGCGACCCATTACCGGCACCTAGGTACTATACCGTATTCACTCATTACATTGCAAGTAGGATCTGCCCGAGTCGATTCCTTCTTCCCTCTCTCTTCCTTCCCCCCAACTTCTTCAGCTCTCTGTCTCAGATGAGCCATTTCTTCTAATCCTTCTCCCCTTCGTTTTCAACCTTTTATTCCTTTTTCTCTTGGTAAGTAAGAATGCTGTAAAATCAGCTTCTTCGCCACGGTATAGACTCACAGAACCTCATTTTATTCCCTCTCCAGAATATTTTGAATTTCTTCCATTTTATAAACTGGCAATCAATGCTCTCTGGGATCCCTCTCCTCTATCTCTGCGTCTCAACTGCGTTGTTCGTCACGCAAATAGCCCTTCATAGTCGTACTCTTCAACTAAATCACTTAGTGGCCAATTTCCTCAACGACATCCTCTGGACGAATAATGTCACTTCGTTTGCTTTACCAGTTATTCGAAGCGGATCTCTTGCGCTATGTCTGAACCAGCCGCAAGGTGGTAATATAGACAACTGCGAGACGTTGGAGCCGACGTTTGGGAGGACTACGATTCCCTTCATTTCGAGTAAGTTTGCCATGCCAGTTCACTCTTTTGGTTTTTACGGTGTAGGTTATATCTTGCATGATCTGATGGTTGTCTTGATGTCTTTATAGGTACTGGGACTTTTTCATCGACTGGTTCGACATCTTTTTCAGTATTTATGACCACACCGTCGTCTAGTACTAGTAGTAGTACTCCACTAACCTCAAGTACTTCAAGTTCGGAAACGCCACCTACAACCGCAGTCCAGACCACCGCATCAGATTCGAGCAGTATTACCAGCACTAGCACTACGACTGAACAACCACCACCCACTAGTACGCCGGAAACCACTGCATCTTCTTCTACCACAACTAGTAGTACAAGTGAACAACCTCCCACTACGGAAGAATCAACGTCCTCTACTACCAGTGTAATAATCACAAGCACAACCCCTCCTCAGGACACCAGTACTACGAGTAGTAGTACCACAATCACAGTGGAATCAACGACTCCGCCTCCCCCTGAGACAACGATACAAGTGACTAGTACCTCTGCTGCTGTAACAACATCCGATAGTGGGACAGATACAGGATCTGGATCCGACGGAGATGGCAGCGGTGGCTTTGGTGGAGGTGGTGGAGGTGGTGGCGGTAGAGGAGGAAATGGAGGACGCTTTGACGGTAGCGGAAGGGGTGGTGGAGGTGGTGGTGGTGGTGGTGAGTTCGGTGGAGGAGGAGGCGGTGGTGGGTTTGACAGTGGTGGTGGTGGAGGTGGTGGTGGGTTTGGCAGTGGTGGTGGTGGTGGTGGTGGTGGTGGGTTTGGCGGTGGAGGTGGCGGAGGAGGGGTAAGTTCACTCGTAAATTTATGAAAATTACAACCTCATAATAATGGCATGTCCAGGGATTCGGTGGAGGCGGTGGATTCATAGCAGTCTTCAACTCAGATCTCGACCCTTCCTCTTTGGATCCTACTTGCTCATCCGCTTTGCGATGGCCTCAGTATACGTGCGTGTTTCGACGTTCCATCTTATGAATAGGATTTTTGATCATTGCTTCTGAATACAGTATCAACAATACGCTACAAGAAGACATCGTACTGCTCATTGCGCACTTTTACATCCTGGCCGTGATCATCCTAGCGATCGCTAGAAAATCTATATCCCTAGCTCTCACATGCCTAGTACTCCAATTCCTCACAACTGTCTGGATGCTATTTCGGGTCATAGACGCAGACCATCTTCAATCGGACTTTCATAATGTCATCGAGGTCCAGATATGCGGAGGACAGTCTATACTTCCAGGATATTGGACAGAGCGAAGTAGACTGGAAATACCTACGTTGGTTATGGATGCTATCGGACTCGTGGGCTCTGCTATAATCTCGTATGTTTGGATTAGCGTACGTGATATTCTTACTTCCGATGACGCGGAATAGCCCCTAATCACGTCACACTTATTAGTCCCGGGGAATGACGGACTCACGCTACGCTCTCAGACAAACACCAGCGTACCAGTTTTGGCTTGCACTGATGGTTATCATGCAGCTTTCAACGTTTTTGATCGCTATACCGGTCAGCTTGTGGATAAATGATCTCTTTAATGGAATTTCAGCCCATTTCGCGAGTCATCCACGGTTGTATAGAGCTCTTGCCTTTTTGGAGGACTTGGTACGCGATCGACCATGTTATCTTTTCCTTTGATGCATAGCTGATATTCCTTCAGATCCTCATTCCCTGGATGCTCCTCGTGAGTGTTGATGTTATTACTGCGGGTTCTACGTATACTGAAGAACTAATTAGACCTGGAAGTCTATGGGGTCGAAGCGAAGTAAACCTGCTGCAATATTCTCTTCCATCCTTTCGGCGCTATACATGATCGCCCTCAGCCTCATCTATATAGCAGAATCCTACCAGCTGATGTTTTTGACATGGCCTTTCTTCGCTACAAGCGCAATCGGCGCGCAGGTACTGACCATGGCTATGTTAATCTTGACCCTAGTCTATAGAATCAGATCCAGCGCTGATATTCGTGAGTGCATTTCTGCCTACAACGCCTTGATGAGAAGTTGAAAAGGCTTCTAACTGTATTCAGATCCATTCTACGAGATTGGATCAGAGCAAGATCCCAACCGCGGTATTATTCGTCAAAATGTCGAGTTTGTCCGGTCAATGGTGGTCCGGAGGAAGACTACTCCGGATAACCATATTCGGCGCGCTGCTCCCAGGAATTCCACTGCGTCCACGAGTTCTTCTTTTAGCAGCAGCTCCAGTGAAGTACGTACAGAAGAATCAGGGGACACAATCATCTTCAACGCCAGCAGGTTCGTCATACCGTCCCCAACTGCGGCAGGCGATATGTACAGGCAACAATCCAGAGAAAACTCTCCAGTAGATCCTATGAAAATACCTGGCTACCCTGGTAGCAGTCTTGTGGATTCCATCGATAGCAGAAGCGGTACCAAAACAGTAGTAGAGGCACCCAGCGAAAGACGGATTACCACTCACAATGATGTACAGCCTACCGTTCGTCCCCTTCCCCAACCGGGTTTTGGTTCAGGTCTGCAGATCGTTCGTACAAACGATAGCTTGGGGAGTGGAAGGCTTACCGTTGATACGCTGCCCCTTTACCAATCCCGAGAATCCAGCTTTGATGGCACGTCTCGGCCACCTGAAATCATGGTAACCTCACCTAGTGAGCTTTCGCTTGCGTAGCGAGGAAGCCAGGATAATTGCTTTCAGGTTTTGGTTAAATGGACTCGACCTGTGAACAATGTTTCAGTACTAATCATCAAAACTACAAGTGGACTTTTCCGGTCTTCTGAGAACTTTTCATCACTTTTCGTACCTTTTTAAGGAGAGGACTTTTTCTGGACTTTTTTTGGAGTACTTTTTTGGACTTTTACTTACCGAAGTACTTTTTTACGGCCGTTTACTTACCGAGGACTTTTTAGACGTGCCAAGTCTCTGCAGGTTTAGTATAGAGTACAGTATGTACATGCATATGCAATAAACGTGAGTGCGTAGAACAAGGAATTACTACTAGTAGAAATGAAAGGCAGGTAAGTAAGGAACATGTGGATGAGTCTCTACACGAAGGGAGACTTGAAGAACAAGCAAGAAGGAGATGAATGGATAGCCCACGTATTTGAGGAGAATGGTGCAAGGGGAAGGATAGTGTAACTTGAAAAAAGGGCAAGAGAGAGAAACGACGACGCGACACGCGTCTTGGAGGTAAGTAGGGAAATGAGGCATTGGCAATACGTGTTACTAGTAATGTAAATTACGTTTTACAGGGCTGAGCAAGTACATTTGAGAACATGAGGCTGGTCATAGAGGCGGGATCGGAAAGGAAGCGGGAGAGGGCTTGAAGGACAACGACGACATGGGGGATGGCCCAGAGTTCGTTGTTACTGTCGTCACCCTGGCGAAAATTTTGTGCGGCCGCCCTGGGGAAGTTTGATTGCGATTACATGCTGTTCGTTTTCTTCCTTCGCGACCACTTCCTTCGTCTCTCGAAATTCTTCTTACTGTCTCACTAGCGTTTCCGTTTGCCTCTGCCAGTCCCCCAATGTCCCTCAATGTCTAAGGTATGTCTATCTCCGTCTTCTGGGCTACTGACTATGCTGTTCCATCGGTTAAATAATTCCGCGCCCAAAAACTTTTGTAAGCCGCGCCCAAATACATACTCGCAAAGCTGCACATGAAATGTTTTGTGCGCAGAAAACATTACTTCTTGCGCGCACTGAGAAATCTATGTGCGCATTCTTGTTTGCGTCTCACATTTACCATGTCCCCAACTGTGCTTTGCCCGATATGGCCTCAGGCGAGAAGTCGTAGGCCAGCCCACTTTTTGTCAATCTTGGGCTTCCGACGACGGTGACTTTACTGTTTTAGCCCTATCGTTGTGGAGGAGATCCTTTGACTGACTACTGTCCAAGTGTGCAGACGACAACGATGTATCGTTAACTGTAGTAGTCCGTACGCTTATGCTACTTCAAATTCAGATGGAGAGACAAGTATAGTGTTGTTAGTAGTTTGGCTACGGTCCGCTCCGGCTTGGCTCTTGCAAAAAGCCGAAAAAACCGACTCGACTCCGACTCGAGTCATTTGGAGTCGGTGTAAAATCACTTATAGCTGGGAGGTTGGGAGAAGGAGTACGGTATATGGTGTCCAGGGTAAATTGAGCTCTGGACACGCACGGCAGAGTGATTAGATAGGGTATTTACCTGTGAGCGAGTAGATATACCATTTCCGCTGAATTTGGGGTTCAATTTGCCATGGGAATATCCCAAATTTAGACACGCGTCTCTCTCAGTCACAAAAGTCCTTTAGACATGCGTCAAAGGCTTAGGTAGTCTCAGCTCATGAGAGATTATATTAGGTGTAATAAACCTAACCTAACCTAACCTCTCTTACTTCAGAGACTGTCATTAGCTTCTTTGATCTGATAATTTTCTGCTCATTTATGTCAACTCTGACCAACTCTGAGCAACTCTGAGCATCAGCTAGCCGGAGTCAAGCCGCACCACTTACAACACTAAGTATGTACTACGAGTTAGAACAATGATGGTACATGGACGAGCTTGCCAGACAAGAAAATGTGCAACACAAGCAGAGCATTGTTGAGACCATAATGTTTCGGCACATGTACGCATGTGGAACAAGTTTTTGCGCATGTGCACATGAAATATTTGCGCGCGGCTCACAAAAGTTTTTGGGCGCGGAATTATTTAACCGATGGAACAGCATAGGTCCGATTTGTCGTGACCCTTTCTCCACCAAATTTCATATTTCTCTAATTTTTCCGCTCTAGACCCTCTTTCTATGCTGGTCAAAGTGCACTTTTATTCAACCCGTAGAAATTCACAATTGACCCGTAGAAATTCAAAGGTTGACACCCGGATTATTTCATTCAAAGTCGACACCCGTATTTTATTCAAAGGTTGATACCCGTATTTATTCAAAGTCGACATGTATATAGCTAGCTTAATCTAGTAAGGTAAGCCAAATTTAGTAGTTCTCACCGCGCACTCAACCACTTCTATACACGCTTCTACCAGTCATGTGACCATAGGAAGTCACGAGTCACGTTGCAGCGTTGTTCGTTTACTGATACTCTCATCTTCAACCATGCCTGAACAGCGAGAAGGCACTTGTATGGCACTACAAATCCGATCCGCCATTCAGGATAAAAATCTTGGACCTATTCTTGGTATCCATGCAGACCCAACTGCCTCTGAGCGCAAGAAAGCTTCCGGCGGCTCCTGTTCTGCTGTCAAGCTTGGTCTGGTAACGCGATTGGGTCCACATTGTCGCTACAAACGTGGAACCAATGGTGCACAGACCCCTTTGTGGCCCAAGGTGTTCCGTGTTATGCGTAGAAACCCTGTTCCACCGCCTATCTCTACACTCTCACTGCGAGGCCCAGAGGCAATCAGTGCAACTGCACGTGGTCTAGACATGGAGTTGGGACCTTTAAATCTCTATGTATGTGTTTTCCTTCTGCTTTACTTCCATACTAATGTATGATTACCAAATAGTTGGCATTTCTTACACATACCAACGTACAGCTTTATACCCGGAAGCAATTCTTGCAATCTATTGCGAAGCTCCCAGTCAAGGTGAGTTATCATATAATTGAACACTGCTGGTCAACTCCAAAACAATCTAATTCTATCATTAGGTCCGCCGATTCAGTATCAGGCTTGCATTTGAATTCCAGGACTACTTCTTGGCTTTTGTCACGCTTGACAATGTATTTCAGGTATGTTGCTAAATTTCACATTCCTTTGCTAGCATATTCACTTGCAGCAGCCTAACTGGTATTTACCAAGTGGCCCTATTCCTTTTGAGCTCTCCATCCCAGATCCAGTCCATACGTGGCTCACTTTTCTCGACCAAGTTACTCAAGCCATAATGGCACGAGTGAACTCTCCATTTTACTGTTGATATGCTCATCAAACTATTGCATGCGTCACGCTGGTTCATTATGCCTGATTGCTCACAATGGGCTATTGACCAGCTCAAAGAGGCAGATCCACTGATCTCTCCCCTTGACAAAGTTGCTCTCAGTACTACCATGCCAGTTCTTGATGAAGATTGGCTTGTTCCTGCCTTACAGGCTTTGATTCGTGCAGGTCCAGAACAAATCTGTGGCGATGATATGTCCAGGTTAGGAGGCAGAATAGTTGGGATCATTGGTGCTGCACATACCAGGATACTTCGTGAGCGTGCTAGGATTGCTCAGTCTATCCCCCAGTAGCTCACAGTCTTGACTGCTCTGCTGGGCAGCATGAACGGCTTTGTGTGCCTTATTGGACAGAGTTATGGTGGAGTGTGATAGGCAGGAGATTGATTGATCCTGACGACCCCATTCCTCTCCACGAGATCCCTGATCTAGCAGAGCAAACACCATCCAGTGAACTTCGTCCTTCCTGCAAGTCTGCATATCTCCAGGCCTGGCGGGATGGTGGGGCCTTGAATGTTGAGGATCAGATCGTCACTTCTGCCACAGTATCCATTGTTGAGTTCATTCATTCTCTCCATATGTGTCCAGAGGAGTTTTCACCTACTACCACTTTTACCTAGATCCACATTTCCTTCCATTGCACACTCTTCACACTCCTTTATACATACAAACCACTAATTAATACTTCACTCGTTTTTGTGTTCATATGTTTTCTTTCTCTAATAACATATGTTGCACTCTATATGGTGTGTTACTGATAATGAGTTCTGGTATCATTGATTCTGATATGGCATGGATTTGATGACTTGGAGGCCTCATCGGCAGATCCACTTGAAGCACTAGATATCAAGTCTATTATAGCATCTCTTCAGGGAATTATTTTTTGCACAATCTCTACATATTAGGCTTAAGTATAGACCTAAAAGCTAACGAATTTACTGACAGTAACATCCTTTCCAGAAGCTATAAATGTCTGGAGATCATGGAATGAGACGCATCTGACAAGAATGACATCATAGCCGAGACCACGTCAGCAGAACACGTCAGCAAATTAGATGAAATCAAATGAATACGGGTCTCGATCTTTAATAAATACCGGGTGTCCACTCTGAATTTCTACGGGTGTCGTACCTATGAGTTTCTACGGGTGTCGATTATGAATTTCTACGGGTGCATAATAAAAGTGCACTTTGGACAGCATATCTTTCGTCATTTCCGATCTTCCTGATCTTTTCGTCATTGTTAAAAAATTCTTAGATAGCATGGTTTACTTTCTTCCTTCGTACATATTTGCCATCGTACCGAAAGACTCGTCTTTACCCTTCTTTCCTTTGCCTCAATCTCTTTCCTCGAGTCTTTCGGTATGTATCTTACCTCTTATATTCTCTTTCCTTTTGTCTTAATCCTTTCTTGTGGCTATAGATAGATCCCTCCATATTTTTCGCGTAACCCACCCTCCTCATCCCTACTCTTTGTATTTTTCTTGTCGTAGTTACACACTTACACTGCATGTATGTAGGCACTACTCGTCTCCAAAAATTTGTTTTTCAGGGGTGTCGCTGTTTCAGGGCACCCCGTGTCGGCCTAATCATCATTTTCATTTCTATGACTACATCTCAACGCGAAAAGCAAGATGATTAGGCCTTGATTATGGGAGTATTGGGGAAGGTTCTGGAGTAGCGCTCGCAATTTGAAGGGGTAGTCGTGAACTGGTCGTTGCTTCAGGACTCCGGGTACGTTTACTACATTCTCTTCGAAACTCAGCTTGATCTAATTACACCGCACAGAATATTTCATCACCCGGGTGGTATCCATTGAAGACATTCTTTCCCCCCCCCTGTACGTGTATGCCTTAAGTGCTAGCTCAATGCTGATTTTCTTTCTACAGACATGTGCGCGCACTAGGTTGATTACGTCGCCTTCAAGAGTGCTCATCCGGAAAGGTGTAGAATTTGTACGTATCCTAATAGTATCATCCTTTCTGTGTATGTACCGCGAAATACATGTGCTTTCGGGCTACTTTTGTCGGATTTTTTGAGGTACGAGAAACGGGTTTTCACTGTCTTACTGATATTTTTCACAATGTCTTTTTTGTACTTTTTGCGGACTTTTCTGAAGTCGGTTTGACTTCTATAAGCGATTGGACCTACATTTTGAAAGTGGTTGGGGTAGTCGCAAAAGTACGTAAAAAGTCAAAAAAAGTTCAAAAAAGTCGACTTGTATTTTTACTGATTAGTAGATTTCCAAACTTGTATGTAGATATTGCTTTGAAAGGACGTTTCTTGCATTTTGGGAGTGTAAAAAGTCTGAAAGTGCTCGTAGCACAGTATTATTGCAGGTAATATCAAGATACATAAGATATAATGATACATATACAGAAGTTTGGCTGGTGTGTCCGTGAATAAGTTAAGATGTACGACTATTGATCCACTATTACAGAATTACTTTAAGAGAGCTTGTCAAATACATTCACTGCAGCTTTTCCAAATAAATACACGCATCCGCGATAGCACGTTCTGTCCGTCCAATATTTTGGTTCTTGAAGGGTTCGAAATGATTTCCAGGAATGTCTATGATTTTGACCGGTAATCTCGCAACTTTCTCCCATCCAACTACCGCTTGCCTTGAATCGCCGCGATCAGCAAGCCATGCAGGTACGGTGCTAGGATCAACTCGCTCTGAAGTGAAGCCTTCTGAGGATCGAAGGACAACCAGCGGAGGGCAAGTTCCGTTGGTCTGGAAAGGATTGTAGTCTCCCAACAATGCGGAGTTCATCCGGAACTGCGACTTGATGAACTGCCCAAGATCACTCGACTTCCTCTTGTCCAGCTCAACGACAGCTTCAATGAGAGAATCGGACAAAGGGACATGATTGATTGGGCTGGGACTGTCGATGAGGACGATGCCTTTAACGACAACACCCCTTTTCTGGAGCTGAAGGGAAGTTTCGTACGCGGCAATTCCACCAAATGACCACCCTGTATACAGAAAATTAGTTACCATAAATCAAAGCCAAATGAAGTCAGTGCATACCTCCTAAGAGAACGGATTTGTTGCCGGATTTTGCTATAATGTCGGCGTAGGCTGAGGCCATCTCCTGAATGCTCGACCACGGTTTTGCACAGGAAAAGCGAGGATTGTGGATGCCACGAAGGTCTCGATCAAGAGAGGAGAGCTTTTCGTAGTAGTTGACCAAACCGCTGCCATCATGAATCACGAAGAGAGGTGGCCTGTCGGTGAATGACTTCTGAAGCGGGACGGGGATCATGTCCAACTTCAGCGTTTTCGCAAGGCTTTCCGAGAGCATCGGTCCACTTCCTTCATCCTCGTCAGGCAAAGGAACCTCCAGGAACGACAAGGGAGACAATGAAAAAGGCGTGGATTTTCCGGTTTTTCCCAGACGACTAGATAAGTCGGTCTGCACGGAACGGATAGTAGGACAAATGGTGAAGAAGTTATTAGGCAGATCCATCTTCCACGCAGCCTTGAAAGCCTGCAGAGCCTCAATTGACGTAAGCGAATCTAGTCCCAACGTCTCAAGGTCAGCATCATCGTTAATCTCGCAAGCATTCATGTCGAGGACTGAAGCCATAATCTGCTTCACTTCCAGATCTTCTCCCGAGACTATATCCCCAACTCTAGTCACCTCTTCCGTCCTAGTCATGGACACTTCACTCCTCGCAGTTGATATATACGCGCCAGGCAATGCCAGTGTGACCACTTGGAGGATGTCGGACACTGTGCGGCAGCTCTGGAAAGCAACAGAGTCGAAGTGCACGTTAGAGAATGATTGGTTGAGTTTCTCCAGCAGCTCAATGAACATCATCGAGTCAACACCCAGCGAAGACAGATCCGTATCATCCATAATACCTGCTGCATCGATAGCGCAAGTTTCGGAAAGAAGGGTTAAGATCTGAGAGCGAAGGTCCACTTCAGAATCGACTGGAGCTTGAATGACGGGAACAAGAGGTGCCTGTATTTCGCAGACTTTGGCTGGAGGAGCCTGGAGGTGTGTTTCCGACTTTCGGACAGCGGAGCGTCCAGTCGCAAGAGCGAGTCCCTTGGTCAGGCTGTTCAAGCGAACGCGACGGAAATGAATGTCTTTCATGTGAGCGACAACCTCTCGGGATTCACCTAGACGAACAGCGAAAGCCTCTGCGAGTCTCAAACTGCCATCTTCCAAAAGAGCTATACTGCAGTAGACTTCGTAAGAAGCGTCGTTGGCGATGGAGTTGGGGACTACTTTGACAGAGCCCACTTCGCTGCAGATGAAAGCATCGTTTATCCCTCCCTGGAGATTGGAAACAAAGCCAGGCACGTGAAGTAGGGTGTCCATGAAGACAGGATGAACGACGAAATTACCTCCCATGCGATCAGTAGGCAACTTCACCGAAGCTGACCCTTCCATACCGTCTACGCCCACCGTTAAAGATTGCATGGTGTGATACTCCTTGGAGTAGTCAACTACACGAGGGAATATGACCTCGTAAGCCGTACGCCTGGAAAAGACTTCGGGATCCTCTCCATGCCTGGATTCACGAACACCTGCCGCCCGACGAGTGATGACGGGAAGTGATTTCGCCAATTTCTTGCTCGTGACGGAGTTGGACTGAACACGATACTCTCCATGTACATGTACCGTCTCCTCGTCATCTGAAGGAGCTCGTGAGCTGACAGTGAAGCTGCCAGAGTCGTCACTCAGAGTAATCCTCGTGATAACTGAACGAGCAACTTGTGCATCGTACACGAGAGGCTTGGAGAACCTCAAATCGCGAATATTGACATGAGAATCTTCACGAGTGATCTGAGCGTGTTGTTCGGCTGCGCGAACACCGGCAAGAACTTGCTCGATGTACACGGACGCTGGGCAAAGCGGGTAGTTTCCGACAGTGTGACCAGTGATGAATCTGGATAACTTGGAAATCGGCGTCTCGAAGATGGCTATCATACCGTTCTGGGCAGAAGGACGTTGAAGCCATGACTCCAAGACAGGAGAGTCTACGCTGCGGGGCGGGACCGTCTCGGTGGGCTTGGACAATGCTTGACTCGGTTCCTTGAACGCGACCCAGAACTTGGTCTTTGCGAAGGGATATGTAGGCAAGCTGACGCATGAGATGCGAGGAATGTGAGAGAAAACGGTTCGCCAGCTCAGGTTGGTATTGCACATGTAGAGCTGGGAGAGGGCTGCTGTCAGCGTAGACCAGGGATTCTGGTTCCTACGAAGAGAGGTCAAGAAAACGCCGTTTGAAGCAGACACAGGGTTTGACTTCAGCATCGGAAGCAGACTGGCATGTGGACCAATCTCAAGCCAAGCGTCCACTTTAGCAAACGAAGGAGAGGAAAGTAAGGAACGGATCCCGCTTTCGAATTGCACCGGCTCAGCACAGTGCCTTGCAAAATACGAGGAATCGAATACCGACTCGTCTTCAGGTTGCACGAGTTGTCCATAGACATTGGAGACAATTGGAATCGTTGGAGGACATATGGAAATCTGCTCAGCAACCCGAGTCAGATTGTCGAGAAGAGGATTCATGGCGGTGCTGTGGTAGCCAAAAGGTACCGAAAGAATAGTGGACTTGCAGAGTTTCTGCTCGTCCAAATACTCCTTCAGCTTCCTCAACAATGATTTTGGACCAGAAACAACTGAGTCGGTGGGGCTGTTGATGCACGATACCGTGATGTCTGAGAAACCATTCTCCCGCATCACTTGCTGGATTTGAGATGAGCTCATCGCAATAGCCATCATGGACGTCGTCTCGATAGCGCATTTCTGCACCATGAAACGAACCCGACTAGCAACGATCGTGAGAGCATCCTCTACACTGAGTACACCTGCGATCACTAGAGCGGCGTACTCTCCAAGGCTATAAAAATAAATTAGTTACGACTGAAAGCTGTAGTACACAGAACCGGTGCATAACTCACCTATGCCCAACTACTGCAGCTGGTACAAGTCCCCACGATATCCACAGCTTCGCCATACCATATTCCAGAGCAAATATCGCCGCCTGATAAGCCTCAAATTCCTCTGGTGCGCTCAATCCGCTACTTTCACCGCCGGACGTCAAGATCGACAAGACCCCAGGAAATCCCTTCTTCGTCAAAAAGACATGGCATTCGTCAATCACTTGCTTGAAGGCAGTGCACGTCTCATACAGAGCGCGTCCCATGCCTAGATACTGTGAGCCTTGGCCAGAGAAGACGAAAATGACCTTGGCTGGCTCTTCCTTCTGCTGTATCTCGTGAATGGAAGCATCCCGGAGCTTCCGAACGAGGTCATCCCGAGAGTCGACCGTGACGCAGAGACGGTGAGAATAAATCTGTCTCCTGGCTGTAGTGGTATAGGCAATGTCTGCCAGACGAAGACTGCTGGACTCGGGAGAGATGAGCCATTCAATGAATCGGGTCCGGAGATCTAGGAGAGCGTTCTCGGTTTTAGCCGAAAATCCAAAAAACCAAGTCCAAGTTGGCATCGACAGAAGGAAAAGAGATGAATTCCTCGACGACAGCTGCAGCATTAGAACCGGCAGCGCCGAAGTTGTTGAGAAGAGCCATCCTGCTCTGCCCGTCGCGAGGAGTCCAGGGAGTCTGTGTGGTAGCAATGCGAGTGTGATCCACGTCTAGAGGATGTATCCGCGGATTCAGAGTCTGCAAAGAGATTTGGCGAGGAATGACTTTATGACGGAACATCAACAACAGCTTCGCAAGCCCTGCAGCGCCCGACGCGGCTTCCAAATGGCCGATATTGGCTTTGATAGACATTATGTGCAAGGGGTTCTGAGCTTTACGCTGACGGCAGAGCACTTTTCGAAGACTTTCCATCTCCACTGGATCACCCGCCTGAGTTCCTGTGCCATGAGCTTCAACAACATCGATGCGCCCAGCGGATATTCCTGTCCTCTCCAACAGACGTTCAAATAACGCAGTCTGAGTGGCTGCGTGCGGGTGTGTGATCGAATGCGCGGTCCCGCTCTGATTGACTTCCACGCCCCGAATGACGCCAAGTATATTGTCGTTCTCAGTTATGGCATCATCAAGCCTTTTCAGGACGAACAAGCCACAGCCTTCGGAACGACTATACCCATCGGCTGAGGCATCGAAAGGTTTGCACTGGCCAGTAGGAGAGAGGAAATGCCCACGGTCCAGACCAAGGAACATCTATCAGAGAGGAATAATAAACGAAAGGAATTAGGTTGGATTAAAAGCCATCAACGACAGAGTACTTACATCTGGACTAGAGGAAATGTTAGCTCCGCCAACAATCGCAGCATTGCAATCGTGGTTCATCAGAGCTCTCGCGCCCTGGTAGATGGCCACCATAGAGGATGAACAGGCAGTGTCGACGACAGCCGAAGGGCCACTCCATTGCATCGCATATGATATCCGCCCACTGAGGAATGCTTTGAGGGTACCTAAAAGAAAATCAAGGTTGGTACATGGTGTAATAATAGACGAATGAGCCGTACCTGTGCTGTAGTAAACATCTATATCATCGCGTAGGTTCTGAATATAGTCGTGAGTTGCGACCCCGATAAAGCATCCAAATGTGTCCCGACGGAAAGAGAGAGTAGAATCAGGAACATATCCAGCGTCCTCCAATGCCTCGTAAGCGGTCTGAAGGAGGATCCTCTGTTGTGGGTCCATGCTTCTCGCCTCACGAGGAGAAATCTTGAAGAACTGGTTATCAAACTCGTCGACTCCATCAATGAAGTTGCCAGTATGGGCCTTCATAGTGCGTTTGGGGTTCAACGGGTTTGTGGGATCGTAATCTGAGATTTGGAAACGGTGCTCCGGAATCTAAAAGCAGAAATTAAGGTTAGCGTTGCCTATGAAAAGCGATGCTTAAGTTGATAATCACCTCTGCGACAGTGTTGATCCCATTCTCGAGAACTTCCCACAATTTGGTCGTGTTGGGTGCGCCTGGCATGTTAACCGCCATCCCAACGATAGCAATAGCGTTTGCGGGAGTGGTTTCAGCTACCAAGTTGGACTTGGTTGAAATGTCAATAATGGAAGTATGCCCTTTGGGGAAAGATTTCTCCATGCTACGGACAATGCCATTACCGGGCCCGAAGTTGATGAAAGTTATGGGCTGCGCCGCATTAGATAGCGATGTCGAGTGAACCAGGGATGAGATGACTCGGTCCCAATTGACTGGTTCAACGACGACCATGTTGATCACGGACTCGATGAGAGAAGTCGAATTGTTGCAAGAAGGATCGAGCAGCTCCCCGGTGAAGCTCGATCTGATGGGTATCCTCATGTCGGAGAAATCTGGGAATGATACGCTGCGACGCTGAACATCAGCTAGAATCTCGTTACGAAGTGCGTCGGCATGGATGGGGGAATGATACAATGTGTTTATCTTCGTTGGGTGAACTGTGACGTCCGAGTCAGTCTGGCGGGAAGCGAACTGTGCAAGGATATCAGGTCGTCCAGACACTGTGACTGAGGATTCGTCCATGATAGCCGTGACGTAGATGGGAGATAGAGGGTTGACCTGGCGAAGGAGATCATTAATCATAACTCGAAAAAGGGAATCAAAGAAGTCGAGGCTTACGGAATTAAATTTCTCAACGGCTTCTTCTGCAGCCTCTCGGTTCATCCCGATGAAAGCAAAGCTCCAAGGAAGAGAGCCGATGTTCTCGAATGGGATCGGTTCAAGTTCCGAACGACGGTAGAGCTGGGCACGTATGCCAATCCATAAGACGAGACGGTATGCCTCGACGGCTCGGGAAACGAAGCTCGCCTTTGTGTATGAAGTAGAAACGACTACAGCGGGAATAATTCCCGAGGAGAACCCAAGAATTTCGGCGTGTCTGGGAAGGTCTGAAGAATCCACGTAGGCTAGGTAACGTAGAGACTGGATAAGAAAGAGCGTAGAGCCAGAGAGAACACTATTGTGTGTGTATCGTTGGGTCGTAGCTTGGAGGAGGGAGAGAGGGGATTGGAAGTCATCCAAGTCCACATCTATGCCCTTCCGGATGGCAGGAGCGAGAGAGGAGATTTCGGTATGGAAGGCGTTGAAGCAGGAGTGGAGTAGAGTTGAACCAGAAATTGTCTCGGCATCGTGAACTGCTAATTCACGCGTCGATGACTTATCTGCGGCGGCATTCCCTTGCCCAGAGAAGAAAGGCACGTCCAGAACAGGGACGCTGGAGGGCATAAGGTAGTTGTAACGTGGCTCTGTAGCAGGGATAGGGAAAAGATTTAGTGTTTGGAGTGATGTAAGCTGGGCATGCCATCTGAGCTTTATAGCTTAGACACAAAGTAGTCCGACGCAAACTGAGTCAAGAAGAGAAGCACTAAAATGGCAAGTGTAATAGCATACTTGCGCAGATCGTACCGACGTGAACAGCGGAAACAATGCACCAACTTACCAAACTCTCAATGTCTTGTTGTGTTTTCAATATCTGTAGAGTTTAGAATTGATACAGGACTGTAAGTCGTAAGTCCGCTGATGGAAAGGCTGTTGGGCGGACCCTCACTGCTTTGACCTCCACGTTGACGTGTATCATTCGGGACCTGATGTCCTTCCAAATCCAAATCCTGAAACGATCCCCGAAGATATTCTTACACGGAGTAGCTGAGCAGAAGCTCCATAAGAACCGGATGCGATTTTGGGACGGATATGTTGAGGTACAGGAAGGCCGACTTATTTGGCCTTATTTGAGAGTTAGTCAGAGTGATTAGAACAAGTAAATTAGCCGACTACGTTATTCTATTGGACACGAGTCACGTTTCACCGTTTGATGTCAACCAACGAACCCTCTCATCTCAACCACTTTCGAGTCTCCGTTGTTAGTGGTACCGATGACGCCAACTGTCAGGACGGGCCGCTCTAATTTTTTGACAATTTTTACAGCTCTGCGAAAGCTGTATAAGTCAAGTCGAGTCAGCCAGGTTCTCCAGCGCTATGGCGATGCAAGTCAAGTCATTTTCTTTTTCTCACTTAACACTTAGGTTTCGCTTCAGCCATCTGCGAGAAAGATGGAAATTTGTTGGAACAGCGCTGGCAGGTACATATGATGCGTACCTCGAAGAAGGTCCGGTTCCCCTTTAGATATCTTTGGTGTACGATGATACTGATGTCGGTCGCAGGAACACAGGATGCAGACCGTAGTCAATCGGGTATTGAACTCTAACAAACTCGGAATAGTCTCAGGCGGACTCTAGTGCTACTACTCTTCAATGAACCTGTGGTCAGCGATTGATGTGAGGCTGTTCATTGCTTGTTGGTCGGGGAGTTACAGAGATGTCGCGTCAAAAATGTCTTTCAGCTATACGCTTGCACTACTGATCATCCATATCATCTTACACTGGTACTACGTTGCACGTGCTATCACATAGCGTCTACTGTAGCCTTGCTTAATTGAGCAGTAGCGCTGAAATCTCTATGGGTCCTTTTCGGGTATCGAGCTTTAGTCTCAATTGCCTTGCACTAATAGTTGCAATCATTGCTCAGCTCAACAAATCATATGCAGTGTTGATAATGAATTGTTTTGAGAGCTGTATCGCAGACAAGACAACCCATCCCGAATTACTGAGTTAGCACTGAGGCTTGATCTTCGTACTACTAGACTCTCAGCGAAAGACATTGATAACAGCATCGCATTAGAACTTTCCATTCGTATCACAAGCCATTTTAGAGTGATACACAGCTCGTGCAATGATCCTAATCCTTGCGTCCTGGTTGTACCAAAATGCGTTCCTTATCTTGAATTCTCACCGAGGACGTAGTCTACATACGTTCCAAAACGAACACATACAGCAGGAGATTTTATTTTACCTCCACTTCCCGTCGTTTTCGAAGCCACCCACATACTCAGCCCCGTGAAGATACCCTGATACCACTTAGCATGGACGCGCTAATACCTGCACGATCCCCCTCTCAACACGCCTTCTATGGCAATTGCGTTGCGATCTTCAACATTATGGATCTACTAGAAGTCAGGACAGTGCACGCACATATGTCTAGACTCTAGACTCTAGCAATACATCGTGATCCCTAGCCCTGGGGTTCTAAATTGACTTCTGCCACGAACGCTAACGCACTAATGCTTGTGGTGTAGATTCTGCAGATCCTCAGTACGTGTCCCGGTGAATGACCCGACTCTCAGGGTGGTACACGGTACCACGATCTCCAAGCCACAAATGGGCATTAATACTCCTTGCTATAGTAAGTCGCATTTCCAATAAACAAAGTACACTGTCCTACTACCTAGAGCTTGTCTAGAGCTTAGGCAAGGGTACAAACTTACCTGACACGATGCAGTGACATGATGCGTTCGGGAGCTTCGAGTCAAAATTCGACGTCGACGTTGAGCAAGCAAGAATGATTTAACAAAAACTTGTTGGTACCTGCCAAGCTAGAGATAAGGGGCGCAGTGGCACCGATTGTCAAGGGGGGCCTGAGACTTCTGCCAGTGAGAGAAAATTCGATGCACGCGTACCCAGAGATCGGTCCGTGGGCCCTAAGGCGCCCCAGTCAAAAACGACGCCGGCCACAACCGACTATAAACGACCACTTCTGAAAATCTGAAGAAAATTCGCTCCTGCCAACCATTTCGGACGTGGCCAGAAAGGCGTCGGAAAATGACCGTATACCGGATTTGTTTCTGGCCATTTCTGGCCGCGTCCGGGCAAAAAGTCGAGGATGTGTCGACGACGCCTTTCGGACCAGGCCAGATATAGTCAGATAGTGTCAGAAATCATCAGAAATCATCTACTTTTATTCCATTTCGTACTATTGTACATCCTTTCAACTAAAGTAAGCTATACGACGCCTTCTGACACCTGCCGACGCTGTCCCATCTAAGAAGTTGAATGTCCCTGAGCCAGAACGAATGAACTGAAACAAACGAGTTAGCAACGCAAAGTAACTGCAAGAGACCAGGGAAATGTACCTTCGGTGACTCTGCGAGTCTGCCGTCAATCCGCCAATCACGAGTGCGTATACTGAAGGACATGCACGTCGTGACCTTCGCATAACTACAAGGTCAAAAGAGAAACTGAGCAGAGATACGCGTTGAGAGCAGACACACAATTACCTCAAATTTAAAACGACACGCATATACACCGCTCGCTCGGGCTCCAAGAAAGGCAGAGGAAGGGATTTGAGCCAATGGTACGAGTGTCACCTAAGATGAAGGCACACCTGGAAACCCCTGGAAGATTCTAATTGTTCTCGCCCAGAATGGAACATCCCACTAACTCCATTCTACATGTTTGCGAGGGGCAACGGCGCAAAGTTTCGTGGTAATTCGTCGACGCGCTGATATGGTCGTTATCCAGTGAGAGGGTGTCACGACTCGCCATGCAGTGATCCGGTGGGGAGAATGGGGGAGAGGGGAGAGGATGCGAGAGAAAGGGGGATGGAGAAGGGAGGAGAGACGGGGGAGATGGTGGTGGTTGCGGCGAGAAAGTTTGGGGAGCCCATCGTTTATGTTGGGGCAGCGTGACGTCGATAGGCTTACTGACCTCACAGAAAGAAATCTCTAAGTCTGCGTCGCACTCCGCGAGCTCGAGCAGGTCGACACGCGTTGACGTGTGTCATCAAAGCGTTGCTTCTGAGTGCCATCGGAAAATGTACAGAAAAATTGGAAATATCCAGAAATATCCAGAAAAATCTCGGACAAACTCAGAACTCAAACTTTCTCGTTGGAATTCCCTGGCGTCGTTTTTGACTGGGGCCTAGGCGGACACGGTGCACGTGCCAAAGCTATTTACTGCGGGGTGCCAGCCTTCATTTCCATTCAGATTCTGCCCGAAACTTTAGTGCACATGCCCACTGGCAAGCTTTATGATGTACACGCAAGGATGATAGACGCAGTCCAAGACTGCTTCCTTTATGCTTCCTTATACTTATGATAACAATTGAATGCGATGTCCTCAGCTTGAGAAGCCTGGTAGATCGTTTCAAGTTAACGAACTCGATGGAACAGTCCACCCGGCTACATGTAAACACTGTTCACAGTTGATGAATTGGTCTCCATAGATTCGTTATAAACATAGCTCATAGATCCAGGAAGGCTGATGAGTTCTCGAACTAACATCCCGCCTCGCAGCAGGATATCACCGAGAATCAGATTTATGGTTTTTGCAAGGCGCGGTAATTAATCATTTCATTATAGCTTTTTCGTCAAATATTTTGCGAGGAGCTCCGAGCGGGTAGTTACCCCGCTTCAGGTTCTCCAAGAGTGATTGGTGGCGCTGCATGTTAATATTGCGGCTTTGTGTCGGTCTCGACTTGAACGGAGAAGTTGATTGGGTAGTATGTGAATGATACACTGGGTAGGCCATAGGCTGGGCTGTACTATATTTCATTCTCCGTGCTGTGGTCAGCGGCATTGAGTTCGCGGCTTCGGATTCAAATCTCCATACCCTCGGGAATTATAGTCTGTGTTTGGCTGAATGAGTCAATGAATTCATCTATAATTGAATGAGCCACTGCTTATCTTGTGGAAGAAGGTCGGAGGCTACATACCAGAAGAGAAGTTTTGGAGTCTGGATCCGTCTTACAGTGTATGACAAATTGATGTCACCCCGTGACCAGATCAAATTGAGTTTTTGAATTGAATCTGGTCACGGGGTGACATCAATTTTGTCATACACTGTAGCTGCGAGGCACGTGAGACACGTGGCAATGAGTCAGCAATGAGCAAGTTCTTGTCAATGTCATCCCAACTTGTTGACCACAACCACCATCTTTGCGACACATATTCAACCTCTGTATTTCTTAAAAATACTGGGAGAACACGCTGCTTATCTGTACCTCGATTCTCATGGAATGTTTATCAGCTGACGTTGAGCACTCCCGCCCCCTTCCCCCAATTGAAAAGTTTTTCTTGGATACATACACTCCCAAAATGTGCCTGGTCAGGCGGGCAAAACCTATCATTCTTCCTTATTGCGAATATGTTTTAAGTAGGATGAGAACCTGGGCAATACTTTGGGGAGAACGCTTCCTTACTTCCGTCAAATGTCCACCCCGCCAACTTCTCCAATAAAGGCCGAGAAGGAAGATGTTTCTATCGAGGAAAACGCACCTCAACACCGTCTTGACACCAGGCTCGATGATGAGCCTATCCCAGAACTCGGGACAGCTGAGAGAGAGTACGTCGAGAGGAAGCTCGTTCGAAAACTGGATACAAGAGTTCTACCTACAATCATACTGATCTATATTATGAACTATATCGACGTGCGTGCTCTGGTTTTTTTTTCTCCCTCAGAACCTGACAAGTGGACTCTCCTTGATGTCGAGTACAGAGAACTGCGGTGACTACTGCCAGGCTCCAGGGATTAGAAGAAGACCTTGGTCTCACAGATTTACACTACGAAGTGATCCTTTCGATTCTCTACGTCACGTACTGCCCGGCACAGATTCCTTCCAACATGTTGCTGAACTGGATTAAGCGGTATGCCCCTTTTTTGTTTGGATTCACTACATACTAAGTGCGTCTGGTCATGCAATTTTAGACCGTCTATATACATTGGAGCGTGTGTGATGGCATGGGGACTTGTCAGTGCCCTCAGTGGAGCTACGCAAAACTACGGTGGAATACTCGCAACCAGGATGTTCATTGGTTTACCAGAGGCGGCTTTCTATCCTGGGAGTAAGTATCCTGTAGACAAGCTGATCCCTTATTCACTCCTTTCAATTTGCGATAGCTATCTACCTGCTTTCACGTTGGTATACGAAAAAGGAACTTGCGTTCCGCTCTGCTATTCTCTACGGTGGGCTGTTAACTTCAAATGCGTTCGGAGCGGTACGGCATCCTTTTAATGCTGTGTTATCTGATTCTAATTTTGCACTACTTAGCTTTTGGCAGCGGGTATCCTCCACGGACTTGAGGGTGCCCGTGGAATCCGTGGATGGCGATGGTGAGCCCGAGTCCATTCCGGAAAACTTTTTGTCTATGTACTTGCCAGATGCCAGTCACGGTGGCTGTCACTCGGGCAGATGCTGACTTACCCTTAGGCTATTCTACATTGAAGGTGCCATAACGATATTCGTTGGTCTTAATGCGATGTAAGTCTCACCGTTCCTTAGCTATCTTAAGTCTATAATAACTTTGCGCTGAAATAGGTGGCTTCTACCGGACTACGTGGGCATTCGGATTCTCTTACACTGGTTATACTCCCTGATGGAATTTTAGCCCCCGAACACCCGTTGGATGTCACCTTTTGAGCGTCGACTTGCTCAAGCTCGATTGGCTGATGATGCTGGCGAGGCCGACAAGGATAATGACGCAGATTCGTAAGTACTCAACCTTTCGAAAGTGCTGTCTACTTGCTGAAAAGGTCGACATCGTTGGCTTTGGTACCTATTAGACCTCTGAAAGGCCTGTGGATGGCGCTCAAAGATCCCAAGGTTCTCCTCTTTTCAATCATGACCACGGCTCAATTACTTGGTCTAAGTTTTATCAATTTCTTCCCGACGTAAGTTCCTTTTCCATGTCCACACTCGTGTAGTGGTAACAATTGACGTTCATGTTTCTTGCCTATATAGCCTCACCGCAACTCTGAACCCCAACTTCTCTACAACCGTCGCTCTGCTACTCGCTGCGTATGTATTCTTAAGTCCTCGTATGTACATCATCCATCATCCATCATACTGAGCCTTCTCCCTCAGTCCGCCCTGGATCTTCGCAACAATCGTCTGCTCCGTAAATGCCTGGCACGCAGATCGTACAGGTGAACGTTACTTCCACATCGCCGGATGGTGGTGGGGTGTAATTGCTGGCTTTATCATCGGTCTGAGCACGATGAATACTGCTGGACGATACGTTTCGATGTTTTTGATGGCTAGTGGGTATGCTGGTACGTCACGTGATCAAGCTGGCTGCCAGGTACATTCCTTGCAGTATACTGACTCGCACATGCACAATAGGATTCGCAATGACACTCGTTTGGGTATCGAATGCTATTCCAAGGCCGCCTGCGTGAGTTCCTGCGTTCCTTCATTTGCGACACAGACTGAGACCCGTTGATATTTCTCCTTGAACTCGTCAGGAAACGAGCCGCTGCGATTGGATTGGTCAACGGGATTGGAAACCTCGGGAATCTGTGAGACTGTGTTTTGTGACATGGCAACATCGTTTCGAATGATTCTCTCTTTCTGTACCACAGAATGGGTTCGTATACCTGGAAAGCAGAATGGGGACCTGAATACCACCAGTCTATGGCGATATCTTTGGCTGCTTTGGTTATCAGTACTGTTCTTTCTCTGGGTAAGTACAACACGCTCTCCACCAATCCTCCAAACCAGGGCCTTTTTTTGATTTTCCTATTCATAACGTAGTCATCCGTCAACTCATCATTCGGGAGAACAAGAAATTGGACGAGGACGAGAGAGCTATCATGGAAAGGACTGATAGGCAGAGAGTCGAACAAGCTGCTATTCTGGAGGGTATTACTTTCGAACAGGCTATGGAAAGGAGGAAAGGGTTTAGGTATCTGTACTAATATAAGTATATGAAAGAAAGATGGAAAATGGCTGAACGATGTAGTCAATATTTACTGTTCCATAGTAAACGAACTGGACTGTACTGCTATCAATATACATATTCAATTATCCTGTACCAAAAATCTGTTCAAGCGATGGGTACCGTTGTTCTGATCGAGGCTGCAGGTCAGGAACCCAAAGGAGCAAGCCTGTGCAGTCGGCAAAAGTTGTAAACGTTGCATCGCATTCAACTTACCCCATAAGACTTTAGATTCTCCTTGATAGTTGCGAGGCGCCCAGTGCATTCAGATTCGTACCTATCTGGACTCGCTTCAAGTTAGGGTCCAGGAAGGACATCGCCTCAGACTGTCGTCGAGTCTTGTCCAGTCCAATGTTACTTACTGAGCGGGGTAAGGTAGTTCGCGTACTGGAACCGGTGGCTGGGCACATAAGGTCAACACATACGGATGGATATAAGTAAATGCTTTTGGAAAGATCAAAGAGTCACTGAATCCTCGGAAATGGTGGCTGCGGCTGCGTGTGATATGAATCATGCATACTTGAACGCTTTTAGAAAGTTGAAAGAGTTTCTGAAGCATTGGAGACGGCTGCCGAATGCATGACTCAACTGCTATAATCTGGGATGACCTGTATCCGGAGGCGTAGCGCTCAAGAGCGCTCATCGTTGACTAGTTTTTGAAACTTGGAATATTCATCTCACTCAGAGAATAATAAGAATATGAATATCTATAAAAGCTGTAGAATGTGTGATCTTCCAGAATACGATGTAGTGGGCTATAACGATGAGTCAGAGGTGTTGAAGCCAGGTTCATTAGTGCTTTAACGTTTTCTTGGAACATGTACTAGAAGATCATCGTAGTAGAGAATCTATCGTTTCAATGACCGCTGTTACTGAGGTTGAGAACTACAGTAGTATCATGGTCAAAAGGCTGGTCTCTTTCGCAAAATACAGCATAAGAAAGTAGCACCATACAATTAAGAATAGAATATTAGTGAGAGATTGTAGATGTGAGCATACCAAAAAGTACAAAACTCCGAAGAACGACGTTTCATGGCTGTAGGTACCCGAGTTCGAACCAGATACCGTCTGTGCTAGTGATATTGCAGCAATGTCATGTTAGACAGATGCGATAAGCAAGCAGTGTTAATAGTCTCCTCGTTCAATCGAACAAGGAAAAGGCCTGAGAAAAGCCTCAACGAGATAGAGGGAGGACAGGAGTATGCTGATTACTCCCATTCAATTAGATGGAAACAACCGACGGCACGTTCGCCGAACAGGAACCAATTTGCTATTTCAAGTTAGGAGCTATTTCGACTCGGTCTTATTCCTGTGAGACACGGTTGTAAGAGGGAGGCTGATACGCCTTCGATTTGTATGCAGCGGCAATAAAACCTTGGGGAATCAAATAAGCTCCAAAAAGGCGGATTATTTTAAATGTTACTGTAATACCGACCGAAAGCCTCGACCATTGTGGCAGTCCCAATAGAGAGAAACGGATACGCCAAAATCAATTGGGTAAGGAAAACACTCGCAGAAGATTTCATCATCACCTAGTAATTCAGCAGTAATGTAAGTATGAGTAGAATTTTTAGCGTTTTCCGCATTGAAAATACCTCGTTGAACCACTTTCGAGTACATTTGGATATAACCCATAGCGCAGCAGATCCAACAATCACTCCACCCAAAATCAACCCGAAGGCAAACTAGAGGCACAGGTAGGGTCCGGGCATTGTATAGTTCATGATATCGGGGTCCGGTGGAGGTGTCGTCAATAATGCGCACGTTACACTAGTAAGAAGTAAAGTTGCCTGTACTTTATGTTCAAAACAGGTTCAATTTACAAGAGGAAGATACACTCACCACCACTGTGACGTTGTTCATTTTTGTGCTTAAACCCTGTTTCTGCTCGGCGAACGTCCTGTCATCCTTGCTGCATATCTCCCATAGGCCTTTTATGGTGGAATGCCCATGGCCCAACCATGGCCTATGACGCACAAAAGAGTAAATAAATGACGGTGTATAGCCGGTAAGTTGCCTGCAGCCCAGTCCCAGTATTCTGGCATTAGCTCGAATGAAGCAGTATTTTGCGGTTCTGGAGAAGAAGTCGGGACCAAGGGAGCACTGGGCTGAAGTGAGTTTGAAGTGGGAAAGATAGTACCAGTAGTAGAGGACATGATCTAATGGAAGAGAAAGGCTGGATGGTAGCAGTGTAAACAAAGTGGTCTTAAAATATGGGTAAATCCACAGTCATCTTCTTGTTAATCTATATCCAAATGGATCGTATCGCCTGCTACAACACCGTCAACTATGGCCAGCCTGCTAGCGCATGCTTGCTGGGTGCAGCTCACATTCACATGTGGAGCAGCAGTGAATGAACCAAGCTGGCTGTCTGAAGCAGAACCTTAATTAATACTCCAGATCACTCTGCAGTATGTGGTGTGGAGGTGTGAATGGGTAAGCAATGGTTTCATATGTTTGAACACTAGTGTTGGGGAAAAAACTCGTCCAGACTTTCTGACCGGTAATTTACCAGAGGCGGGAAGGAAGGGACCTTTTTTACCAGTAATTTACGGTAAATTACATAAACACGTGACTTCATTTTTTACGCCTCGTCATACTGTCAAACGCTCAAACTGCGCTCAAAACTGCTCAAAAGCCCCTCAAACTTGCTTCGTTCCAGGCCACAGTACAAACTCTGAGCTCCTAGACCCCTTTGGACCTACTTCAGCGGTCTTCACTGGACTAGCCTTCTGTATTGCTGAGTCTTTCAGCAATGAAACAATCTCGAAGGCATCCGGATTCACGATGTTGGCGGCAGTGATAAAGGAACGGGCCACGCCAACATACTCATCAATTATCATATCTGAGTCGTTCTCGCCATCAGCATCAGGGTCAGCAGGGTCGGCTTCTTGTTCATCGAGCCAGCTGTCGTCCTCCTCATCAATTCTCGTGTCCGGATCTTCGAAATCCTTTTTGATGTCACAAAACTTGACTCTCTTGCTGCGGGGCTTTGACTAGAAGATATCTGGGTCACATAGTGTATGATATTGAAGGGAAAGACTTACCTGTGAGTAATGTTGCTTCACAACCGTTCTCGCACCCATCGCCTCAACTGACATTCTGTTTCGCAATGCCGGTGTCATCCAGGTGAGTGTTGAGCCAGTTCGTTCATCTGCCATCGAATTGACGCGAATGGAAACCAGCTTGATGGCAACATACTGTTGTCTCGTCAGTGGGTGTCAGAGGAGGGAGGATAAAACATGGCACCGGTAAGATTTGGGCTTCTTCACCAATTGTACTCTGCCACCACCTAATCAACCCCTCAGTGCTTACGTCGTTGTCTATTGGTGCATTGAAAGGGAAACTCGACTGCGCGTAAGCTTGCAGCTCATCTCGAAACTGCTCTGAGAATTCCTTCCCATACTCGACCCACTTTGTGAAAAACTTGTTACTGCCATGTTTGACTTCGTTGCAGGCTACTTCGAAAAGAAAATGGGCGACAGGCCAGAAGATTTTGTGATGCCGGATGCCTTGCAATGGAGGATAGACTTTTTCGTCAAGGGGCTGCGTCGGATCTGGATCGTTGTTTCGGAAAAGTTGAGATCGTAGATATACTAGAAATGAACAGTCCGAGATGTGAGTATTATAGAGCTAAGAGATAAAATCAAACGCACCTGGATTGAGATATGCAGTAGCTAAGTAGACAGCATTATAAAGTTGTCCTCCTTGAATGAAAAGTTGATTGTGTCGATAGTCCAAGATGCTGAGGATCTCATCCTGTACTTCCTTCAGATACTCACTCTTCTTATTGGTGACCGTTTGCTCAATCTCAAAGATGAGAGCGTGCCAATAAAGGAAGACATCAGCAGGATTTGCATCGTTAGCCTCTAGACATGCCAATGCCCTGGCCAAAGGCATTCCAATGTCAATGAGATGTTTGAGAACGAACTCAAAATCTTGTGATGCCCTTGTCAGAGAACTCTGGAAGATAGATGCATATTCCTGCACAAAAATGTTAGTATTGATGACACTGCACGGAGAATAGAATTTTACCCAGTCCTGTAAGCTTTCATCACTTTCAACAACTATTCTGATTATTGGTGAATTGCGCTGAACGGACAATGCAGACAAAGTTACAGTCGAGAAACGAGTCTTCCCTATGGCTTCCAAACCTCGTACTTTTTGGAGTTGGGCCTCGTTTGCGCGGTCGAGAAGAAAGCTGGCATGATTAGATTGATGAAATTTCTGTAGAGTGGCCCTCACAACTTTGACAGCCTATAATCGTCATAAGTAAAGAAATGGGACATAGTTGCTGGTACGTACTTTTGCAAAGTATGCAATTTTAACGATATCTTTTGAAGTATTGTTGCAGTGGTGGCAGATATCAGCCAATGCCAAGAGTGTCGGTATTGCGTTGGCTAGCAGCAAACGAGCACCAAGTGTGTTTCCAGTGCTATCAGAGACTACAGCACAGAACTGTGTTTCTCCAATTTCACGCATCCACTGATGATTACATTAGCAATACAGAACTTGCCAGCTCAGCGAGCACAACTCACTCTCAAGGCCAAATCCCGCACCCATTCCTTTGTGTGTCTCTTGTTGGTAGCATTGTTGACTTCCATCAAGTGCACACTTCGATTTTGCTCTGAAATATGGACAGTCCAGTGTGACTTGCGGTGTCGGGTACCCCCATCAAATGATATAGTGAGGTTTCGTTCTTTCTTCAGGAGTGCAGTGTTGTTACTGATGATTTTCGCTGCTTCAGAAGGGATGAGATCATCGAGGAGCATGTTACAGGTGGGAGGAGTGTAATCCGGTGTAGCATCCATCCACAACTCTCTCCATACTGGCAAGTCGGCAACAAGTCCTGCAAAATTTCCAACACAGAAGAGCTTCGTTACTCCTAAATCAAGGACTGCCTTCCGCTTTATCAACCGTTCCTTCCTTCCCAGTCTTACTTCCCTATCCAAAGTCCCAGTTTTCATTGCGGGTTCGCTGGCTGCTGGTGTGTTCCTCTCTGTCTGCAATTTTTCCACCACTGACGATGGTGCCCTATCCACCATAATACGCTGTACTTCCACTTTTAGATCTGGTGAAATCAAAGGGCATTGGATAGCATGCTTGAGGGCTCGCTGCTGACTTCGATTGGAGTGGAATTTGATGCAGCCTTCTCCAACACATTTGTACCGCGAACGAGTTGTAGGATCGTTACTGTATCGGCAGCGCAGCAACAATTTATTGAGAATGGCTTTTCGTGGTGCACCAGTGCTGCAGGTCCCGTTAACAGGAAGCAGCACTATTTCCCTTCTAGGTGTGTCCTCTTCGTCGCCCATTGGTTCATCTCCAGAGTCTTCATCATCACTACTGTCCTCATCACTTCTATCATCGTTTTCAGCTGTTTTTCGGATTTTTACACCAACATTAACCATCTCCTCTCGTTTTCGCTTTGTTTCAGACCGTGCTATTTTAGGTGCTTTTCGAGACTTTGGGGCGAAGAAGGGATGTATAGGGATTGGATCTGTAGTGGTAGTCGTTGTTTCTGGTACTGCTGGTTCAATATCCGCGTTCTTGGAGGTTGGAGGACATCAACACAGGGTCTTTTGTGAGTCAAAACCAGTACTCACTGTATCATTGAAGTACTTGACTAACGTTTGGAATGTCTGATAGCGTGTTTTGTTTGGCGAAAATTTCTTATCGTAAATGGGGAAGTCCAGTGGGGTGACATAACCGGCGAGGGTATTAATGGCATAGAGAGCACAGGACTCATTGTTGGTCTGCCTCCCGCAAGGCAAGTTGTCAACCTTGAAGTTGTCGGAGACTGTTCCCCAGTCCGAGAGCCACCATTGAATAGCACTAATCAATTCATTTGGAGCAGGATGCTGCATGGAGTCCCTGTACAGAATGCTCCTGCCAGCAACATCAACCACGACTGCAACCCAGTGATTACCACGAGCCTCTTCAGAAGGCAGCTCTACAGAGGTACCCAATCGGATAAAGACCGGAAAGGCTATTGCCTTGATAGATCCTTCCTTCAGTGCGTCCCCAGTCTTCACCAATATCCGCTCCTGCTTACGATATCCCACCACCAGTTTATTGCTCCAATAATTATTCATCAACCATATTCTGTCATCCATCTTCTGTGAGCGTAGTTGGGCCACCATTTGTGCAACCTGTACATCGCCAAGCCACGAGTCGCTTAGGAATTTGGCAAGGTCGAAGGTTGTTCCTGACTCGTCGGGAAGGTCTTGCTTCCAGCAAACCGGGCTAAGTGTGCTGTAGATGCTTGCATACCACCCATTATTTTCAGCCAGTCCTGTACCATAGTCCATGTCTTCTTATGGATCCAAAGATTGTGAACTATCTCCCAATAGCTAAGGACCCATAGAGGAAGATTCATCTGGGATGGCACTTGCGTCAACGTCAGGGTGCTATGCATCTGCCGCTTTAGGCAATGATGTCCCTGAGCAACGGCACCTGGTACCAGTGAAATGAGCGCATGGATTTCGGTAAGAGAAGGGACCGGCTGTGAGCGTAGAATTCTGACGGTAGGTGGCGTATTAAGTAGTGTGGCGCCAGATGTGAAATGAGATGGATCGAGTGCCGGAGTGTCTGGATTGTCCACAGCAGGTATTGTAAAGTTTGTGAGGTCAATGATAGAGCAGCTCGGAGGGGGAAGCAGTATAGGAAGAAATTCTTCAGGAATGGTGAGAGTATCGGTATGGTGACTGGGTTCATCTGGTAGCTCGATGACCCCGTGGGTGGGCTCCATTCAGTTGTAGGAGTCTGTGTTACACGACGACGGCTCATTGAAAAAATTTTCAGATTCTTGGAAAGGTACTACACATGACTACTTGGCCCTTGGTAAATTACTCCCTCTTCTGAAGGCCATCTTATTGACCAGTAATTTACCCGTAAATTACCGGTAAAAAAGTGCTTTGGTAAATAACTCAAGTTTTTTCCCCAACACTATTGAACACTGGCAGCATCTCGGTCACGTGCAGAATTGGATGCACCCTGCTTACGGTGCTATATGACTATTGCAGCGTGGAAACTTGAAGGGCAAGAGACGATGGAGTTCGTCGACGTTGAAGAGAAGGTGGCCACGTCAGCCATGTCGGCCAACCAGGAACCAATTTATTTATCAGTTTTTGCCTCCGTTATTGCCAAATTAGGGGCTATGTTATGAGATAGGGGCTTCCGGATAGATTTTGTCTTTCTCCTCCGTGGTCCCTTCTGCGTTCCTTCCATTTGGCTCTCTGCCCCTTCCTTCAGCCCTCCCGGAGAGCACCCAATCGTGCACAAATGTATGGTTCGATGACGACGCCAGTTATCGCATCTGTTTCACATTTGTATTATCGAATAATGGCATAGAAGGTCCCCCTCGAGCCCGGGTCGAACAATGAGTTCGCTATATTACCCTTTTTTGGCTGGTTTTACCTACCTGTTTTTCTTGAGATTCCTATTTATGCTGTCCTCAGCTGCATGTACCTTATGTATGGTTTCGACCTAGTATGGCGACGTCACAGTCTCGCTTGGCGTTATCCTCTACATGCGCAGATGATTATGATTGGGAAGATGCTACCGAGTCTGGACACACATATGTAAGTCTCTAGTATAAAAGCTGCCGATTCACGAATACTACCGCTCTCACGCCTGGCGTTTCTTCATCGTTTTTCGTTCACCTGACGTTGGTACCCAGGTCTCGAGGTGTACACAATGCTAGCCCGAATCTCTTTCCTTGCCTTTGCGCATGCGATTTCGATATCCCTTCCATCCCTTCTGCTAGTACTACCCCAGCACGCCACGTACGTCTCGGCACAATCGACTACGACATCTAGTCCTAGTCCTACGCCTACACCCCCGACAAATCTTCCCTCGGTCGACCCAGGAGTATTTTCTGTCAAAGCGAGTATTCTGATCAATGCCAGTGTAGAGGAAGTGTGGAACGCGGTGCTGGACTTTCCGTCGTACCCAGAATGGAATCCGTTTGTTAGGTGCATTCTTCCGTATACATATGCCGCGTACTTAGACTGAACCTGACTCTTGCTTGACTCTGATCTACACATAATGTTATTACAGATCCCAAATAATCACCTCCCCTCTCCTTATCCCCATCTCCCCTCAAATTCCCGCTGAAGACCTCCGTCTAATCATCACCTCTCAAATTCCTCCTCTACCCCTCCCACCCGACGGTCCTCCCATCACCAATACATCCACAGGTAATCCCCTCGAATCACACATAACAATCGAAAATATCACGCATTATCAGCCCGATGTACATCGTATAGCTTGGAAATTGACGGGTACACCCGATGCATTGTTGAGTGCGGAGAGGTGGAGTGCGGTTAGTGAGTTTATTGAAGAGGATGGAGATGGAGATGAGACGAGATGGGCTTTTTATGAGTCAAGAGAGGTTTATGATGGAGCGATTGCTGGGATTGTGCAAACGTTGGAAGGGGAGGGGTTGCAGAAGGGGTTTGAGGCGCAGGGAGAAGCGTTGAAGATGAGGGTTGAGGGGTTGAGAAATTGAGGTGTAGCTATACATAGACGAGCTCCATCGGTGCAGTGACTGCGGTCGAAGAGCTTGAATCGTACTGAAATAGCGTGAATCAAATGCATATGCCAAGCTTGAGATTACTGTTCGAGATTTGAGCCTCAATTGCAAGCTTCATGAGTGTATGCCTCTAACGCTCGGTTTCAAGCTTGAAACTCGTCTATTAGCGACGGATACTTGCTATAGAGGGAAGGGGGTGAGTTATACTTATGGCTACAAAAATAGCTGCGTATATTTAAGGCTTTAAGAAGGCGCGGTCTTGGTAGTACTAGTCAAGTTTCAGCTAACCGTTTGGCCATGAAACTTGGACTCGCTGCGGAAGGCAGTTGTAAGCACAAGAGACGTTCACCCGAGCCGGTGCTGACTGAGTTCGTAAATCCGCTCAATGCTTCGTCCTGCAGCTCCACTCCATAGAAGAGAGTATATAGCCAAGAATGTACCAGAACGCCTTCTGGATCGACAGTGGGAATTCCGTGTAGGTTCTGGTCATATGAAATGCCTTGATCGGGAGCAAACATACATTTGAAACGCTTCGAGAAGGTTACGTGCGAAGACTCGCTCAGCCAAGCTGAAGTTGAAAGCGTTAAGAATGATAAAGGGTACCTCGTCTCGGTACGCATGTTCAGACGAGGTACTGGTCATTAATGTCATGGAAACAAGGGGCAGTGGAGCGTACTTATACTGGAACAGCTGGGGACCGGGAAAAGGACTTTAAACGATGACGTCGGGTAGCACGTGCTTTTGTATTGATCACGAGGTTGTGATGGCGGATGTTTGGCTGTATAAATGCGGAGATGACAACGCTGACAGGCAAGTTGTTTTCAACTTTCTGTTCCCAACGACCACCAGTCCTTCTCCTCGTCCCTCCCGCTACCGTTTCTTTACGTCCTATACCTGAAAAAATGTTCGCAAAACTCAGGTATGTGTTTTCAGATTCTTGTAGGGAAACTGTTGCTCACAGACTGTCTCATTTTTTAGCCTCTTCGCTGCTATTGTCCTTCCTTTGGTTCACGCCCTTACCATCGACGCCCCGACCGACGCTGTTTCTACTCAGCCTGGTACTATTACCTTCTCTGGCGATGGTAATGATAGGTAGGTGTTCAGGCTACTTTCATCGTTACCTTTTGCTGAGATAGCCGTATAGCATTTTCACCATCGAGCTCGACCACCCTTCGCTCTTGAGCAAAATCGCGGTTGCCAACAACGTCAACCCTGGTGAGGGCTCGGTCAATGTTATCTGGCCTACCTTGTTGGAGACGTGGGTACCAGTTTCGCAGCCATTGTTCTCATTTTACTAACGACTTGCTAAAAATAAACAGGACTGGTTACACCCTCGAAGCCGTAAACGTAGGCAACATCAGCGATATTTTCGCCACCTCCCCTACCTTCAATATTGCCCCTCAACCCTCTTCCGCCTCCGCCTCTGGATCTCGTACCTCCGTCTCACTGTCCGCTACCAACCCTCCTGGCGGCTCAGCTTCTGCGTAAGTTGCCTTTCTCATTTCGTTGTGTGCGTGCGTATATACTCATTTTTCTGCCCTTTCACAGTACCGCACCCGCCTCACCTCGTCCCTCCGCCCCATCTGGAACCACTAACTCTGCTTCCGGTACTTCTGGATCGCAAACCCAGTCTGGGTCTGGGTCTACTCAATCCTCCCCCGCACCCTCACAGATTAACGGCAACGGTGCCTTCGCTGTCCAGTCCAACCTCGGAGCTGTTGTATTGGTTGCTATCGGTGCTGCCGTCTTTGCTCTCTGAGCGAGATCCTCTGTTTTGTTGTAGGTTGGTGTGACCTCGGACACCTAGGGTTAGGACGCGTCGTCATGAACCATCGACATTTTTTTCTTCTTACGTTACACATAGCAGGGACCGACCTTTGATCTCATTCCTCCTGTCCTTTCTTCTTGGATTGATTGATTGATTGATGGACCTGGACGTTTTTCTGAATCGTAGTTGTTGTTTTGACTCTTTGTGAAGCCATATATTCGCATCTTTTCCTTCTAAAATACCACTCAAACCTTGCCACTTTTTGGTTCCTATCTGGGTCTTGTGTACCGTAGCCAACTTATCCTACGCCTGCGTACGCGCCGCTATTGCTACCGTATGGATGTTGTAGTAAAGTGTAGCCGTGTACGTGTACATGTACGTAGCTCTACATAAGCCGAGCAGGAGCGTCCTGTCGTTTCTTGGTTTTCATCCGTGATGAGTGAGTGAGTGAGTGAATTACCCCGCTACCTACTAGTTACATGCACTCTTTGTTCTGTGCCAAGGGTGTAACTATCTTGGCCAGACGGGCACGCCTACTTACGACACTCATTGTGTTGTTGGATTGTGGTGGGCAAGCTGGTTGGCGGATGACAGACATGTCCTTTCAGATCTTTGATGCACTGATGGGCACATGGTTGAGCTGGGGGGAGTTGGGTCTTCGTCGGTGTTGACAGTGTAACTCCAGGAGAACTAGTACAACGATATCCGCTGCTCAGTGCTTCTCATCATATGCACGGCCGTTGGCCGTCGGCGGCGGGCGCAGGCGTATTCCTGCAGAGTCGAGAGAATTTGAAGCTATACGCCACAAGGGGTGTCAACGTTCCTCGGTGTTGAGTCGGGAGCGAGGAAGTTGATGAGAGTTGAAAACGCCACAATCAAAAATGAAAGAAGCCTCGAAGTTGAAGAATAACGTGATAAGCTGGGCGTTGAGTACATTGAGTACTCTGAGCTCGAGGAAGTAGTCCCAGCCGTGGAAGATTGGGACTTGTCAAGTAGGAGAGGATGGAGGAGAGATATCTGAGAAAAGTGTATATGTACAGAACCGACTGGTAGAGAAATAGAGGAAGGTTCTCAAAAGAAAAAACCTGTGTAGCACTTGAAGTGGGGATGCAAAACGAGCAGGCAAAAATGCCAGATGCTACAAGACGGTTCGACCCGGGTTCGAACCGGGGACCTTCTGTGCACAGCCACATTCTACTGTTAGACAGATGCGATGACCAACTACGCCATCGAACCATCTTTATCATAAGTCTTTCATACGTAGCAACATAACGGAGCCCAACCAATTCACCCAATTCGACGAAATGCTTTGAGGTTTTTATCTTCTGATTTCTGAATCCATAAACATGCTGATCATAATCCTTCCCATGCGTAAGCAGCCCAGCAGAATCTTCGTTTGCCGAAGTGGCGCCAACCCCGCTTCCCACGGACTCAAATTCAACCACACCGCTTATCCCGAATAGCATGGACCTGCTGGTCAGCGTAGTACTGGACAGGAAGACTCAGAAAAGCGACACTATCTGATAGTTTCCATGCAACGACTTTGTGGATAGCCCGCTATCAGCTTCCTTGGGTGTTCTACGACTATGTCGCAATTTTGCTCGTCGCTTAAGGTGATATGTGCTATGCTGGCTTGATGCCGAGTGTTCCTTTCTTTAGACTTTGTATTTCAGAGCGCTTTGCTCGAGGCTTCTATTAGTATCTCGCGAGACGGATAGAATGGTCAGTTGACCAGTGTTCAATTTCTTCGAATCGGAAGGTACCTAGGCTTACCTATATAACAGACATGCGGTAGGTACTTATAGGAAGCCGTCGACGACCTTTCTTCCCTTTCGAAACCATCATGTCTGAACCGACGACGTCTCCCTTTCCTGATCGTCCTACTCCCATTTCTCAAAAGGCTTTTGCTGAATCCTATGGTAAGACTCTCTAGCTCTCTCTCTGAGGAGAATCTCAAAAATCGCGTCTCTCAACCATTGATTATCCACTGGCAGGAGGAACTTTAATATGCTGCTTTTTCGCAATTCTGTTTTACGGAGTGTCATTGCTTCAGGTAGGTACATCGTTCGAATTGGATATCGTTGGGAAAAGGCCCTGCAAATCTTAGTCGAATTTATTCAAGACGTATATGTATTTCCTGAAGTACCCCAAGGATACGACATGGATGAAGTTGCTGGTGAGTCCGAGTCACGTTCGTCGTCATCGGAGTAGTTGTCCGGTCCATTACACCTCGTGATACCTTCTATTAGCTGGCCGCTGTTTTCTGAAAACTTGCGATTAGGTCCTTATCGTAACGTATGCGCTGTCTTCCTTCTCTGGTATCAATCCTGTACATGTGTTCAACGATAAGCAGAGTTTTGGGGACGGCACAAATCATACTGGGTGGGTCATTTGCTTCTTAGTATACGTAGACACTAACCATGAGAGCACTGGCACGTTCCTTGCAGTCTGCGCAACCATATATCGCTATCTGATAGTCAGCTACACCGATCCATCGGTACTAGCAGGTGGAACCCCCGTTATATTTGTACGCCAAGTCCCCTTAAACTCCCTTAATCATTTGGTGCTTGTGCTTACTGGCAAGTTCATGAACAGACCGGCGTGATACTCGGTGTGAGTAATACAAAGAAACGTTTCCTTTTTTGGTTTGTTTTTTACGATATGTATTGCTTGCTCAACGAGGGATTTTTGACCAGTATTTGGTTTGCATCATGGTTCAGACGTGAGTGTGTCGTTAACGGCAGTTCACAACAATGAGAAGGCTGATCCAACTTACGCTTCTAGCTTCTTCGCAAGAATGATCTATCATTGTAAGGATATTTTCAGAGAGGAAGTGATAGTAGACGTGAACTGATGCGTGAGCAGTGATGAAGGGAATGAAGAGATACCTTCTCATTACCGGGTTCGTAAGTAGTTTTCTCCACACTGGCACTGGCATGAGGGCAGTGCTGACGTCTTGGCTCTATGAAAAAGGTGCTTTTCATCCTGAGTGAATTTGGTGAGTGGCTCCGCTAATATGCACATTCTGCCAATCTGAACGAGGAATAACCTCTAGCTTTCGGAATGTGTAAGTCAGATACGTACATGTGAAGACAAAGCCAGTCGCTAATGTGGAGAACGGAAATCTCCAGGTTGGGTGGTCAAAGAGTACGCTCGTCATCATTCCATTTCAAGATGATTTACCTGACGGAAATTTCCAAGATTCCAGTCTACTACTCTGGCGGAGCTCGCACCATGGGCTCCAAAACTTCTAGTGCCCCTGCGCATCTTACGGATGGTCTCAGATGGAGCTACAACGCTATCCCTTTGCCTTATTCTGTTCGACGCTAAGATCCAATTCAAACCGTATGTTATGTTTTTTTGTTGTGCCCGTCAACATTGACATGGACAGCTAATACGAACCTGCATCATCGTTCTGGACCACATCTTTCTTATTGTCTTCTAGATCCATGAAGCTCGTCAGGACTATCATCATTTACTCGATAAATCGTTTTGTTCTGACAACGTACGTCCATGTCCGACGTAGTGAAGTTTTTGACATCGCTGGATCCTAACCGCGACCCTTTTCTCCTGAAATCGTACATTTAGGATCGTCGGTTCCGTCCAGACTATTTTGATTTTGATCAACCCACATAGCATATCGGTGTTGTCAATCGAATTCATTTCACTCCATCGTAAGTTTTTCCTTCAGTCTATTGTCTTAGTAGTACATATGGGCTGACGTCGACTTCTCGCTGAACTATCGCTCGCTGTCACTGGCAGTATACATCAACAGTCTCCTTGCCGCACTGAATTCCCGTAATCGAGTCCGTGGAAGCGGCAGACCGAGCTCGTCTTACATCTCATCGGAAGAGATTCGTCCCACTCCAACGAGTGTTAATCTACCCGGAATGTCAAGCCCAATCTCCCCTGCAGATACTAATTCGCCACAGACGCCGAAATCTCCTCACAGTTTGCCAAGCCCCATCTCTAGATCTGCTGATGAGTATCCCAGTTTGCGGCAGACGCTAAGGAAAGGTCTAAAGATCAACGTGGAAACGGAATCTTATGTTATGAAGGATATAGAAACACCATGAAGGAGACTAAAGCAGACTCCGGAAAGAATTCGTAGAAAGCAAATATATGTATGTACCAAAGTATTCAGGACGAAAAAATGAAGCAGTTGAAACTTGAGTGGACGCGTCGAGAACGCGTCGTATGCCTTTCTCACGTCTCCAATGTCCATAGACGCGCAAAAAGGTCGCGTAATTTGCCGAGCGCCCAAACTAAACCAACAGCTTCTGATGCCATCCAGTGAGGAACTGCAATGTCCCCCACCGTCCGAAAAGCGTCCAGCTCCAGGACGTCCATGTCTTCTTCCAAGTCAAAGTCATTGACGTCTAAGGCTGGTTCTCGCTCTATACCTCCTGTCAAGCTCAGCCATGGCCGTCACGTCCCACGGCGTACAATACCACCTATTTCGACGAACCTCGATACATACGACAAGAAGGACCCTTTCCAGGCCTTCACGACTCTCCTTACTCTCATAAGCGCCCTCAACAGTCGTATTGGAGGCGCACAGTTCAAGCTCACTGCAGAGGAACAGAAACTGGCTGTTCATCTGTTGGGAATCATCGAGCCCTTCATTGGGTCTACGCCTTCCCGGCGCACTCATTTTACCCGTCAACCGACGGAAATCTTGGACCACATCGTTTCCAATATCGACTCTAAACATGACTTGCTCAACTTGGCCTTGACTTGTCAACGTCTGCACAGTGTGGTCATTCCTCGACACTTTGACTACCGTGTTGTACGCGCCAAAGTCAGCAGCATCAGTGTCTGGAACCATCTTATTGTCAATAGGTCTCTTGCGAAGAATGTCCGGTGCTTGGAAATCTTGGATGAGCGGACATCGGCTGCAAAAGAAGTCGTTCCGATCATTACGTCTAGCGACACTGACTTGGAGAGTACTGACGACGAATTGGTGATGCATGAGAAGCAGGAGAAATATGTGGTTATGGCGTTGGAGAGGATGACTGCGTTGGTCGAGTTTAAGTGGAGTTGCAACCATTCGCCGTTGTCGATTGGAGATATGTGGGCGACGTTGTTGAAATACCAGCCTGCCCTCAGAGAGGTAGTTATTCAGGACAACTTGGTTTTCTCTGCGCTAGCGGTAGCTGCAGAGGTCGAGGAATCTGGGGAATCCGTGTCAGAGGAGGAACAGGCAGTCACGACGGTGGTGTGTGCTATGTGTCTCATCATTCATCCTCTTTCTGACCTAATCTCTAGCTCCCTGCACTCAAAAATGTCGTTCTCTCGTCCACAAAACATTCCTACGGTGCTTCCAAACACCCCTCTCTTTCTCGTGCCAGGGGCATGCTCAATAACTGTCCCAACCTCGAAGTACGCCTTATTCTCGTCATTTTTTCAGCCCTCACCTCACAATTTGCATATAGTCTTTAACTATCTCATACTCACCACCTCGTGCCCGTAATGCATTGGCAGCTTCCACCACCGGTTTCCCCTCTCGTCTTCCAGCAAACGACCTCTTCCTGTTCGGACGCTGGACAAATCTTCGCTCCTTGACACTGACCAACCTGCGTCTCTCCAGCTCTAACAATGGCACCAACAGTGTTGGCATTGACGCAGCGATGACCTTTTTCCTCGCTCATTCTAATGTCGAGGCACTCGTCCTCGATATTGCTAATCTCTCTGGGGACAACGGAATGGCGACTGGTGGTAATTCTATCGCCTTCCTACCCAATACTCTTCCTCGCCTCAAAGAGATCACTGCTCCTCGCGACGTCATTGCCTCTCTTCTGGCTTGTCCCCTCGAAAACGACACAGCACGGCCACTGGAAGTCATACGTGGGATTCGTCTCGCAGCAGCTCAGTATCCTCATATCGACGCCAGCAATAGGTCGTCCACACTCTCCGATTCAGCTTTAGCACAGTGTATACCTCCATGCCCTCCAAATGATCCAAACCGAGACTTCCTTTATAACCTCAAACTCCATGGGAGCAACGTCAAACGAATTGAGCTCGTCAGTTGGAGCGAGATGGATGATGTGCGGAGGCTGGTGGAGTGCGCATCGAAGGGATTAATGTGGCTGGATTTAGGGAAGCGTCAGGGTATTTCGAGTTGGGGGGTCGTTCGCGGAGCAGCTTCGGCTGGGCTCACGAGAGCCATGAACTCTAATACCGTCAACAATACCGTTGAATGGGCCACCTTACTTTCTGCTTTACCCGAGTTGACAACTTTCCATGGCATCAAATTCTTCTACGAAGTCGCAAATGTCTCCAATGGGCCAACCGGTACCGACACCAATCATAATCACTCATGCTCAATGCCACTGTCATTGTTAAACGCCCCAGAACCATCAGGTTCTGATCGTAGCAAGATCAGAAAGAACGACGAGTGTGCAAGTGTGTTGTCATGGAAATGTCCAAAGCTGAGGAGAGTGGATCATTGGGAGAATTGGGAGGATGGGAGCAGTGAAACGAAGAAGGTGATTGTTCTGGTCAAAGAGGGAGGAGGCTCAGGCGCTCATGGGAAAGGGAAAGAGAAGGTTAGGTGGGAAGTGAGGAGGGTGAGGCAATGATCAGAATTTTACGATAACTGCTTAGATACAGACTTTCTTCCCAATACCTATGTCTATACTCCCTGAACTCATATAAATTTATGCATTATCCGACATTGAAAGCGTGGTGCAACCGCTATTGAAAGCCTTCGTTAACACAACCAAAGTACGAGTAGTTATTGATGGTGGACCTTGTGCACTCAGACTACTACCTGCCCAACGATCTTTCAGAGGTCTTGATTTTGTGTCCAAGGCTGAAAAGTATGACAGGATTACTTGAAAATTATATCGGGCGGTAGCGTTCTGAGTAAGGGAGGGTGTCGCGTGACATGGTAGGAGTGGACTGAGGCATCCAGGGGTGGAGAACGGCGGAGGCAGTGGTGGTAGAAAGTCGTTCTACAAGCCCTCCAAAATCACCATCTTGCAACAAGCCCCTTCTCTGAAGGTACGTCAATAACGATAAACAATAAAGTGCCGCAAATAAATTCAGCCAATCAGAAACGAACCTATATATTAACGAGATGAGTAGTCTTGTTTGTACCTATCTGCCATCGCCTTCAGCTTCTAGACCGCGTGCTCCACTCTCCAATTTCCAATTGCCCCTATCTGCGTCTATGCTACAGCCTTCAGTAGCCTTCAGTGCAAGCCTGTCCCGAAGCTGTCAAAGCCCTCGGAATTAAATTGTCAAGACGGGGGTCACTTGGGGAGGCTGGCATAACCCACGGAGCCATTAAAGAGTCAATGAAGACAATCTGGATTCCGGACTCCAGTGCACGAAGTAGAGAAATTGTGAGCTACGAAATGGAGATTACGGTGAAGCATACTGCGATGATTGGATTGGATTATTTAATCTTCAAATCTTTCAAGCTTAAGATCGATGAGATCTCACCGTGATTCGAGAGTTTGTCTTCTGCAAATTCTCCGAAACCCAGCGTAGTTTACTTGACTGATACTGGACTTCTTCACTCTTATGGCCGGGGCGAAGCCCGGCAAAGCGCTCTTGTCTAGAACCAGAATGGTGCTAGAAATGAATCGAGTGGAGTACTTTGATTAATTTGACATTTTCTGCCAGAAGCACATGTTCCTGAGCTTTTCTTCCTTTAGTAGTGCTAGAAGGAATCTCACAAGACAATGAATGCGGCGGCCAATGGGTGGCTTACATGTGAGGCTTTTCTGAAGTAAAACTTGAGATCAGTGAAATACGTCTCCTGGATAGATAGATAGATATATAAAATCATGCATCCTGTAGACTTGACTTTGGACATGAATAGATCTCGCAGTCGGGACAGACAAGCCCGACCGACGGAAGCCACAATCCCCTTCGGACTTGATGAGAAATACTTTCTACTCCACAGGTTTGAGGAAATCATGCGGGCCTATACTCGAGACTTCCGAGTGGAAGTAAGTTACGATCCTTAATATTAATCATCCTTGATCCAAGGAGTTCCGAGAGACATGAATGCCTAGCATGTCGTCTAAAGCTCAATTGAAGCCTATAGAACAACTAAGTATCTAGATCCCTTGAAGCCCTGAAGCGAGACGACTACAAAAAAATCCTCATAGATATTACAGATGCAAGTAATAATCTTACCGCATGCGTTCTAGCCTGGAGATACACTGTATAAATGATTGACTGCATTCCTTGTCAATGCTGAGCACACACCTATGTACACACGGCTTCGTATGTCCGTTACAATTTGGCTGGGTTTTTCCAGGTAGGCTTGCGTTTCTGTTGATAGTATGATTTTTTTTTCGAGTGAGAGCGACGTAAGATTCGGCGAATCGTGTGGGTTACGAAACCGTACGAAGGGATAAATATAGAGTACGTTAGCGAGGAAAGCAGAAGGAGAAAAAGGACGGGTAAACTTTACCTCAGCGAAGGCGCTCAAACCCTCCTGTACGATTCAGAGGAATTACGAGATACACAATGTTGTCATCGCAGGACGAGGAAAGCCGGAGAGGGACAGCGTGAAGTGGCGTTTACAATCACCGGTGAAAAGCGAAGGCGAACATAGAGATGATAGTATCAGCTAACAAACAGTTGCATAAGGCCAACATAGGCTAAATGAGTGACCGACCATAATGTTCTCACTTCCGAATACTCTTGCGTTCTCAGGCGAGACCATATGTTTTTCGAAAGATTCTTCATATGGAGCATTTTGTGACAGAAGCAATCCTAGCTTTGTACTCTGGACAGCATCTGGCGAATTGTTATTGATTTGCGTTGCGACGCGAAGTGCAGATGACAGTAGTTCAGAAGCAGGGACGACGAGATTGACACTAGGAAATACAGAGCAGAAAAGAAATTAGTGGCTCCGTCATTACAGGCAATAGAATGGAGAGGAAAGTTGCGGACAGTGGCGAAATCGATGTCATTCGCTATCTTCTACCGCGGAAAGACTGCAGGTGTTCCAGGGACTCACAATCCAAATCTAGAGTATGCTTCTTGAGCTGTGACCGGCCTTCCAGTCAAAAGCATTTCCGCTGCAAGCTGTCAGCGTCATGAGGCGCGCCGGAGATGCCCACGAAAGCCAGAGAAGGACATATGAGTTTGGGATTGGTATTCGGATCAGAAGACAGTTGAAAGCAATATGGACGGTTGATGAACGCACCTGATGTCCAGCTATATTGGCGAGACGCGGTATACCTGGTAACGGTGTGATGGATCAGTATTCGACCAGGAAGCGAATCCAAACAACTCTCTGCACTCAGCCTGATGAACACTCCAGAGAACGTCGGGTAGGAGAAAAAGAATAGAATAGTAGAATAGGTGGCAAAATATAATGACAGTGTTGAATAAAACCCACCTCCCTGAGCAGCTACCACTCCTCGCTTAACCTCCGGCAGCGCGAATTTGGCATCTTCACTGGCAACCACCACGTCACAATTGAGGACTATCTCCATTCCTCCACCGTAGGCGCCGCCATTAACGGCTGCGATGATAGGTTTGGACATTTGGCGTCGAGAAATAGCACCAAAGCCTGTGCGGTCTTTCAAGATATTTTCTGTCTCGCTGTTGTCGTCGTTTGCCTGGTTCGTGTTCCATCTGTATAGAAAAAAAATTAGCACAGGAATCATGAAGCAAATAAAGCTAGTCGACAGCTGACGTTGTCAGCTGATAGCTAGCGTGCGCTGTCTCGCTCCGCATTACGGAAGGTAAATTTGGAGTATAATAATATGCTACTCTTGACAATCCAAACTGAGGACAGCACGTACGCTATTAAATCTTGCCCTGCGCAAAAAATGCGACCTGCACCTGTAACTATAGCGACCCTGACCAAAAATTTCTTAGAAAAATAGCAAACTGCACCACAAGCCAAGACATACCATAGTCCCGGCTCTTCGTTAAACCACTTGAGTACTGTATCAATCTCTTGGGCCATTTTTGGGGTCATTGCATTGAGAGATTTCGGCCTGTTGAGTGTAAGAAGGAGTACATGCTCCTGAGGGAAGGAGACTTGAATTAAGGATGAATGCTTTGGTGGGTGAAAGGTCTCTGAGCTCGACATGGATGAAAGAAGTAGAGATGCGTCGAGACCTCTAGACTCGGAACCGGGTATTTCAAGGTCCCGAACCTTATTTAATTGCTGCAGCGACTGACAGCCCAAACCTCTCGCAATTGTTTCAGGTGGTTGCACTGTACATTTCCCCTGGTCCTTGAATACAATTAGAGGCTGTTCAGGTCAAAGGGAGTGGGATGTACATCCTAGTGACCTACATACTCCTATGCATACTTACGGACGACGCAGAGAAAGAAACGTGGCATCGAGGGAAACAGCTGCCATTTTTGGTCCTTAGTGGGCTTACTGTAAGTCACTACCGAGCACTACTTCCGCCGAGGCCACAGCTTACTTACGAGAATCAGCGGGGTGACCCGTGGGGTCAGGGACCAGTAAAACGATCCAGCCTCGTAAGTACTTTTGGAAAAGCTTCTCGTAATATGTACAATTCTAACGGCCTCCCATCGATATATAGATTCGGACGGAGCTCTCGTAAACCAAACGAGACAACGTCAATCATGACGAAAGCAGGAACAATAAAAGACAATGGAAAAAATCGATAGGATAGCATCGCGAAGCGCAAGGAGTTGTTACATGGAGCTGTTCCGTCCTCTCCTCCTCCACTACTAGTAGTACAGTAATTTCGACAGTACATCCTCCCTCTTCAAGAACACCGAATTCTCCAAGAATTCTCCCAATCAGTATCGTACAGGCGACTAGGTGAGCCTTGGACGAGCCATTAAAGAACCGGATTGGATAAGATATGTGGCAATAGCAATGATGCATAGCTGAATAAACAATGATAGTTGAACATGATTAAAGAATTAAGATCTTTAAGGCGGTCAGAATGCAACCGTGTCTACGTAGATGAGTGTATACGCACCATGTAGGGTTCCGATACAAATACACGATAATGAAACATATTGCACTCTAAGCCTTGAGCGGGCAACCATGTGCATGTTCACCGACCCATCCGCAAACACCGCACGTAGGGCCACTTTGAGCAGAGGAAGATGGTGTGCATTGGGATGTCGACGACGACGAAGAAGGATGTTGCGTGGCAATAGAGGTGATGGCAATGGATAGGGAAGAGGTACTGCAGCACATCTTGGGTGACTTGTAATTGTAGGGAGTACTGAGGGCGTGTAGACTGAAAAGTTTGGAGGTGAGCGGATACTAGAACGGAAGACAAACTGGGCCCTTTTATCCGGTTTCTTTTGGAACCCTGTCATCTCGGCATCTCAACACTTCTTTTGTTCTTTTACGCGAATGAGATTACCGATCATGGAATATAAACATCTTGGCAAGCTGACGGGTACGACTACATACATAGACTAAACTCGCAATGTATCGCTGATTATGCGGGGGGCGCAATACACAACCTTGCGACAGATCTCTGTCAAATTTTTGCATGTATTCACACTTATTTTTTTTCCCGTACCAACCGTTGAAATATATGGAGACCTTCAAGTTGATTCCAAGAGGTCATAGGAACGAACACGTTGATGTCACGAAGCAGCTCACCGGAACAGACTCGGAAGAGGCACACTGCAATACCGAGTCTCGAGCCTTTTTGTCGAGCAAAATTTGGCGTGTGAGCTACCTCCTACCCGATCTCGACAAATCCGATGAATCTTTGGAGCGAGCTACTGGATGAAGGCTAACATGGTCTCCCAGGAAATCGCATCTGTGTACACCGATTCATACACTTGAAGGCGCTAATGCATGTCGTTTCCACTAGTACGATTTGCGACGATAGGCGACGATTCGGCCATGGGGTTAACCCCATCAAATGTCCGAACTGCGGCCAAGCTTCTGACGAGCAATCAGGAGTTACACACATAACCTTGCCATTGCCTTGCCGGCTTTGAGGGGAAAGCGCTTTCCGGCCACCTGGATTACCTTTGCCTCATGGAAGAGCTAGACGTCTAGACATGCTTAAGGCGCCAATGAGTACTGGGATTGAAAATTCTTTTGAGTCTTGACAGCGCGCAGCTCTCCCCAAAACGGATAGTGAAGATCCAAGAAGACTTCATACCTCAATGAATAGGTGCTTACAAAAATAGACAGATTTCCGTAGACACGGAAACAGTCAGTGTACTTCTGTGTATTTCGAACTCTTCTTAAATTCATTTTTGACCTTTACTAGGCTGCGAAAACCTGAATTAGCTACAGAAAGTCTAGGACGTACGTCATGTCGTATTCTTGGACAGTTGAAATAGATGCGGACTCAGATTTACCCGCCAAAGGGACGATCGGTCACTCGAGAATATGTACATCCCTGACGTTTATTCAGGAATTCAAATAATATCTCCCTAATGGATCAAGCTCAGCATTCAAAGCAGAAGCTTTGAAGACACCTCACAGCTGGCATACTTATCGGTAAAACTGCAACCGACTGAGCCTATTCGTCTCTATAGGGTTCAGAAGATGGGTCCTTGGACCTTCCCCTAGTCATAGGTTCCAGGTCGTTTCACAGAAGCCTCAAGCCAAATCGGTGTCTTAGATCAAATAACATGAGCACTTTCCAGCTCAAGAGTCTGTCAGACAGACCCTGAAAGATGTAAGATACCTCACAACGAAATCTGTTTAGTCAAAACGAGCATAGCACGAAGTACCTTTTTAATCGTACCCGCGCTTCAGTCTTCTGCCGTGCCCTTCGACCGCTTAGTGGGTCCTTGAGATCTGCACGGTGATGTTGAGTTGGTGTACGAATAGGAATGCTGACCCACTGTGTCTCTTGTCTCGTGTTCCTATTCCTAGACGACAAGTGAGTGACATTCATCAGGACCCGAACAGTTGACACGAGAAGAAGATAGCCTATACTTTATCTGTCAATGAGTGCGTGCGTGCTCGATGAACTGCAAGAATAATACTAGTTGTAACTGAATACATCCCTGGTAGTCAAGATCATAAGCACTCCCTATTCACTGGGGAGTATTTTGAACGCCAGACAAAGCAAAGAAGGTCTGAATATACTCCTGAACGTCGGGAGTATGTAGTCCTTTGAGAACTCAGATACTGAATGGATTCGGGGATTGGTATGTAATAATACACACTTATCTTTGCTTTCTCTTGCCACACTGGTGCCTCCTTGGAATCGAAGCCCTTCGAAAGGTACGGATTGATCGAAAAAGCTAGTATAGCAGCACCCCTGCAAGACAGATCTTCGAGCTATCAGATACCTGAGTAGATTCTTGATCCTGAGAGTTGTTTGCCCCAAGTCTTGAATTTGAGCGTCAATACCAAGTCAATAAGAACGTCAATAGGGAGATCTCACTAGTATTGCAATACAAACGCAATTACGATAGCTCCGATGTCTCTCCTGCGTAGTCCTGGCAGCCTGTGTCCAACTCGACCCATCGGGGCGCCTTCCGATGCTTTCCGGAGTGATATTTGAGACAGAAAAAAAGCCGCTGAGAAGTCATGCTGAGATGCTAGCAGATTCGACGCATCATAGCTTCGCCGGTTTCTCCAGCTTTCCTGGGTTTCATGTAGACACGCTTTCTGAGGACAGGTCACATTGGGATGACTGGACCGGTAAGACCGAGCATCGTTGAGCACATGGCAGAACATGCTGATCAGGAAAGGCCGACAGGTCAGGACCTCAAGTAATTGGAGACAAAGAAATGACTTGGCCGGAATTCCAGACGCATAAAGGCGGTTCAGAACGATTCAGAGCACCTGATTGAAAAACCGAGGGATCAGGACACCTAGAATTTCGCGTGTAAGAGGTATACGACTCGGAGGTTGCAATTCGGCTCAACAATGAGGCAGCACACGGATAAGACTTGATCACAAGCATAAAAGACAGTTCAAGGTGATGTTTGAGAACCATCCGGGAGTGACGACCACACTTGAGATTTCTCGATAAGACCCAAGCAAGAGGGGGGTAAACGCGAGCATTATTGATGTCTATCTTTAGCATAGAGTGTTAAGGATTCAAGCTTCCTATGCATAGAAAAGAGCTGCCTCAACTGCTTCCCCGCGATGGTGGTGGTTGAAAGGCTGAAGTAACTCACATGATCGTGTCAGTTGAGCTATCGTGGCCTCTCGACGCGCTCTCTCTTTGATCTCTCGGAGTCCTTTGGCATCCTAGAGAGTTAAGACTAGACCTAGGATAGTGCTTAAGACACGACGAGAAATTAGAATCCGTTTCACCTGCTAGGCTATGCTTGATTTTAGCTTAAGCAAGTAACTCCAAGGCGGCTGAGTCTACTTAACTAGTACAGTAGTACGACTCGGAGTTACGAGGAGAAGTACTTTCAGATCTTTGCGTGTAATCATTTGGAGAAAAACCTACGGGACGGAGCACCGAGATGGTAATCTTTGATTGCATGAAACGCTTGGACTCGGAAGATTGTGACCGGAACACCATGGATCGATAAGTGCGGTAAAGGTGTAAGTACCGGCGGCCAGATATGAACGTTCAGTAGTGAATGATCTCCTCATCCTCCACGATTCAATCAAAATCAATCCCATCTACCCCACGTTTGTACGTACTCAAAAATTTCAAAATGTAAACAGTTTCTTCAAGTTCCTGCCTCTTAATACACCGGTAATGACGGGTCATTGGCATCAACTGGCCCCGGACCGGCAATACTATAGCGCCCAAATTCCCGCATCAACCTTTACAGCTTCAGTGGTCTGACCGAACACGACAAGGAAACACTTACTTCCTAGAGCCTCGCAGCTGACTTACTTCGTAATTCCTGCCGCTAAGAGCAGATGTACTATTCCAAAAAATCCCAAACTTCCTGTCGCTAAAAGCAGACGTACTATCTCCCCAAAATCCCACTTCCTACCGCTAAGAATAGTCTTGAACAACCTAAAAATATATGTTCACCCCGACTATCGTTCACCCAATCCGTAATAGTCCGTAGCGTACTTGGTAGTTACGCCTGTACATAGAAGTCAAAGGTGGTCGTAGGGTGGTACTGGATCTACGACGGATGTAGAAGCCGCCAGCTCTTCTCTTGCCTGCCCTACGGTCTCGGGAACGCTACTAAGCATGCGCCTCCTGGAAACCGGCGTTCAACTCGTGGACCATGCCGTGTAATAAATTTCTCTCTCTCGTACTATTTCGTTTCGCTGCCAGTATTAGGGTGTTGGAGCGATCATGATGCACAGGGTGCGGATTTGAAGGTGAGCAGCATGAAAAAATTCCATCTTTGTCATTCGCCGGACTGGCTACACGCCACACTGCCGTGTCATAGCTAATAAGTAATCCAATGCAGTTTGCGCAAATAATAATAATAACTGATACAGAAATTCGTTTGGTCACCATGTACTCTTCAACCGAACTTTGTCTTCTCACTAACTAACAAATATTGCTGGAGGCGCCCGAGTCATCGCTGCTTTCCTGTCGCCAGTCCGCTGCGGTGGCTGATAATACATAGCCGACAATGATGAGATCAGCGCTATCATTACGGCATTAGCTGTTAGGCTTGTTTTCCTTGAAGTTGAACCACCATCATCGTACCTCGACAATGACTCAGAGCACAGCACGGTCCTTCACTTCAACACAGCACGACTTTACATCTTTTGATATGTATCCCGCTGCTTTTTCGACAACTGTACCCATCATTGTCGTACACAACTCAATCTGACCGGAACTGAGCTGTGGAATGACTCTGAGCGTCCGAGGCGGTGTATCACTATGACACAGTGCGCGAATTGTTTACAGCGGAGCCGGTTTGTCCAACTCCATTTTAGTCCACCCAGCATAGCGTATTTATTAACGCTAGCAAACAATGGTATGTTTCCCGACATCCTACCACATCCTACCACTCTGCGTTCTGGACGATCATGTCCTCCTTCATTCGTCCCAAAATCAATTTGGGGTATGGCAAAGATCACCCCGATGGCGTAAACTCTTTGCCAGAACTCATACGCTTCAATGCGACTCATAATCCTGGTGCGTATGTCTCCCAAGAGTTTCTTCCGTTTTCTCAATCTTTATCCCAGATCAGTTGTTCGGTCTTCAGGCCATATCAAAAGAAGATGCTGAACCACGCGCAATCACATTTTCTCAACTTCATCAAGCTGTGGAGATTTCCTCAGCTTGGCTCGTTCACGAGGGTGCTACTACTGGCCGTGTCAAGAGAGAACAGTGTGTACGACCGGTCGCCCTTCTGCTGGGAAGCGATATCGGTATATACATCTACATGGCTGCACTGATGAGGGTTGGAACGCCTGTAAGTGATGGTACATGTCTCGACTGTGCTAAAGATGCTCATGGTTTGTCCTAGGTCCTTTGTCTCTCGGCTCGTCTTACTCCTCTTGCCGTTGCCCATCTGCTCAACAGTGTCAATCCGTCAGCGGTTCTCATCAGCTCCCAGCTCTGTCAGACAGCAGAGAAGGCAGTTGCCCTACTTAACGCTCAGTATTCGGTTGTCAATATACCCAAGGTTCTCACCGCTCTTAGTTATGAAGACTTTCTTCACTGTGACGCCAACAGCAGACTGAACGAGCTCGAAATTCCTCCTACGTACACAGCCTTCGGACCGAATGATGTGGATGCGTGTATATTTCACTCCTCAGGCACCACGGGTTTGCCAAAGCCTATCTATCATTCTCACGTATACCCCTTGATTTATGCCGCCTGCCACCGTTTGCCTGAGAAGGACAGTGCGTTCTCGATTAACGTATCGACTTTGCCCTTGTATCATGTAAGATTTAGACAACTTATTGACTGTCCGTCTGTCGACTTATGTGCCTTCTCTCAGGGATTTGGACTCTTAGCTCCATCACTATCGCTTTCCATTGGAATGCCATTCTACCTGTTCCCTGCCACAGTCATTCCCACCGCAAGATCGGTTCTTTCCGCCCTGAAGGCGACAAACGCACGATACATGTTCTCTGTTCCTTCTATATTGGAAGATATCTTGAATATATCGCCATCTGATGGACTTAATGAGCTGCGGAAATTAGAGATCCTGGCTATTGGAGGCGCACCCATCAAGGAATCAGTCGGTGATGAACTAGTCTCAAACGGTGTCAAATTACTCAACCACTGGGGTGAGCTGAATTTTCATCTCAAGGGACCGAAGTACTAATACAAAGCTCTTATTTTTGGTGTAGGTGCGACTGAAATAGGTGCCATAGCTCCCATCGAGCCCGTCCCATCTGGGTATGACCGCCATTACCTCATGCCCCGAACTGATATCGGACTGGAATTCATCGAGATTGAAGGCGATGGCTCACTTACACGTCAACTTATCGGCCACCCCCCTGGTTGGGATCGCCCTTTTATCGTCCAAGACCTTCTTGAAGCAAACCCGGCCAACACGACCCAAGTCCGAATCCTCGGCAGGACTGACGATCTCATCGTCCTTGCCACTGGCGAGAAGATTCATCCGGCTAGTTTAGAGAGGACCGTTGCAGAACATCCTAGAGTCAAAGCCGCATTAGCATTCGGGGATCGTCAGTTTTCCATGGGACTCATAGTCGAAATATGGGATACAGAAGACCTACATCTCAATGACCAGGCTACTAGCACCTTCGTTGACTCGATAGCACCCTACGTCGAGCGTGGAAATACCTTCGTCGATAACCACGGAAAGGTGGCCATGGAAATGCTCGTACTGACGACAGAATCAAAAAAGCCGCTGATGCGTACAGACAAGGGTAGTTTGGCGAGGAAGGCTAATTACGAAGCCTTCTCCAAGGAGATTGAGGAATGTTACGCTCAAGCAGATTCACTCAGGGCCAATCCATTACCTCCTACGGACGCGGATGCCTTGCTGAGAAGGATTCGGGATGTCGTCGCCGATGTCACAGATCAAGAAGTCTTCCGTTCTCCAACAGGCAACTTTGATGACGCAGATTTGTTCGAGATGGGTGTGGATTCGCTGCAGGCAAAACGATTACATGCTGTGCTGTCCGGAAGCTTGCGCGTCACTGCGAATCTACCGAGACCCGTCGAGAAACTTGATCTAGATTTCGTGTTTCAGCATCCATCTGTGTCAAAGCTCTACCTCGCGATCAGGGCGGTCATGACCACGACGGAGGGTGTTGGCCAGATGATTTTGGGAACAGAGACGAGGATTAAAGCTATGCAACTGATGGTTGAAGAATTTCGGGCTCGGCTCGCGAGCTTCGCAGAAGTTGCGGCGAAAGCATCAGATTACCGAAAGAGACGGGTTCATGCAGCGAGCCCTGCCAGTGGTTCTGTTGTTCTATTGACGGGGTCTACGGGAAGCCTGGGATGCATGCTTCTTGCTAGACTCGCTGGCGATCCAAACGTATCCAAAATCATATGTTTGAATCGCAAACAGAAACAACAGCAAGTAGGTGCTCCTGACAGGCAGAGGAGGGCTCTAGAGAAACGTGGTGCCACTATTGCGAAGGAGAATTGGGATAAGATCGTGCTGTTTGAAACTAACGTCCACGCGCCCAAGTTCGGGTTGAATAGTGATGCGTTCGAAGAGGTATGTTCACTTCTACAGGCGATTATGAACCAAACTAACTCCTCATCACAGCTTCTTCAGGTTACGCACATCATACACAACGCGTGGCCGGTTGACTTCAACATGAAGTTACAATCATTCAAGTCACACCTTGAACTCGTATCCAATCTCGCTCTCCTTTGCATCGAGAGCTCAGGCCGTCGACATCTCAATACCGCACCGACGCGTTTGCTATTCTTATCTTCTATAGCAGTTGTTGGCCGGTATCCTCTGCTACACCCTGAGGGACCTTTTGAGGTACCGGAACAAGCGCTTGGACCTGAGAATACCGCTGAAATGGGATATGCAGAAGCCAAGTGGGTTGCTGAGAAAGTCGTAACGATGGCTGGAGAAATGTTCGGTCAGGCGGAAGATCCATTGATTCAGACGTCAAGCATACGTATAGGCCAGCTGACTGGTGCAGAAGGACGAGGAGCTTGGAACGAGAGCGAACATTTCCCACTGATCGTTCGGACATCAAGATATCTCAGATTATTACCATACTTGCAAGGTGTAAGTTACCTCTTTTCGAAGCTCTTTCAACTTTCTTGCTGATTGTCCTCCATCTACAGTCATTGTCGTGGTTACCAGTTAACCGAGCGGCGGACATAGTGACCGAACTGCTGTTCTCGAAAGGATTCCAAGCATTCTACCACGTCGAGAATCCTAGTCGTCAATCGTGGTCAGGACTTCTCCGAAACCTTTCGTTCATTCTGGGTGGAAACACTTCCCCTGTTCGTATGGTTCCCTTCCAGGAATGGCTTGACCAAGTGCGGAATCTGGGAGATGACCCAAGGAACAAGGCCATGAAGATTTTTGACTTCCTGGATCACCACTTCGTTAGGATGGCGTCGGGTCCAGTCATTCTTAGGACAACCAATGCCAGAGCTGATTCACCCAGCATGGTAAGAAGCACTTCGCTGGATATGGGTCATTTGGAGGAATATGTTGAGTACTGGAAGACGACTGATCAGTCATAACTCTACTGTTGAAGTTTGTACAATACCATAGGCTAACATGTAACTAATGCGAGGACCATATAATTTATAAGTATTATGTATACTCCTTTGTCTGGTTAGATTGATCTCGCTGGCGGATCGAGATTTGAAAAGTTGAAGGCTTCAAAGCGTATTTACAGACTGTATACAAGGTGCACTACATAACATGATTGATATACTGAGGGGCGCGCACTAGAGAATAAGCTAGATCTGAATATCGGTACAGATGATTGTCCGAGAGCGGTCCATGAGAGAACAAGGGCAAGAAAGAACATGAGCACGTATAACGCCAAGAGTCGACTCTAGAGATGAGTGCAAGATCAGAAAGGCATGGACAGGTGAAAACAGTCATAGATATCAGCCATCAAGAAATCACTTCTCCGTCTTTTGCTTCTCGTCCCCTTTCTTCCTCGGTGCATCTTTATACCACTCAGGCACTTCATGTGCCTTGACAACCAACTTCCTCCTCATCTCCTTAAGCTGCTTCTCCTCTTCCTCCTCCCTTTCCTTCCTCTCTTCCTCGCGCTTCCTCTCCATCTCCTCCTGTTTTTGTCTCACCCTGTCATCAAACTCCTTCCGCATCTCGCTGCGCATTGACGTGTAAAGCCCAATTGGTTTGGAAACAGATACACTGGCCTGAGCCTTATTCTGAGACTTGATAGTGGAAAGATGAGCGGCTTGAGCTGCATGTATCGATGCAAAATCAGGAACGGGAAGACCGAGTGACGAAGTCGTGAGTGGTAAACTCGGTACCGCTGGAGCGGGCCGAGTAGATGTCAAAGCAGAAGCAGAAGACCCGGGTTGAGACGACGCTGACCTCGAGTGTGAAGAGTTCGAGTTCCACAGATGAGCTTGAGATTGAGAGGACACAGAACATGTGCGGCTTTCGGGCCTTGATGTCAATGAGGACAATGTTGGTTTGGATTCTTCTTCTGGGATTGTACCATCCTTCCTCGCTTCTGCACGCGCACTGCTCCTAAAAGTGAACGGAACAGGCTTCGTCAAACCCCCAGAAGCACCTTTCCCATTCATAGATTCTGAAGCTTCGTTATCGGAAGCGTGTGCAGCAATAACAGACTTGGCCCAAGCTGAAGACGACAGAGTAGGCTTTGAGACGGATACCGTTCTGGTCCTCACACCTTTTGCGTTTGTACTCGCAGTAGCTTTGGTAGCGGTAGAGCTTGCGTTGGAATTATTGCTGGCGCTCAAAGCAGGCCGAGAGCCCGATCCAAATGCATCGAGTGTAGGACCGGTACCTGTCCCTTTCATCGTTACACCTTGTCTGGCCTTCTGCCTCTGCCTCTGCGTATTTTTCTCCTTCTGAGCTTCCCGAGAAGCCTGCAAGCCTCTGGGTGATTGACGAGCTCTAGCCGTCGTTAAGGGTGGCGCTTTAGCCTTTCTTCTTGAATTTGAATTTGAAAGAGACACGGCAGCAGTCGTAATCCTTCCCCTTTTCCTAGGTAGTTCCTGTAGTCGGGTGGTATTCGTGATCGAGTCCGGGTCCTCTTCGGGTACTTTCTCCTTATCATTACTCTCCACCACTAACGCCACATCTACATCCGCATCTCCGTCTTGATCAGAAGCTTTATCACCATCCCCATCGAGACCCGACTGTTCGGAAGGAGGTGGCTCAAACGCAGAGCTACTCTTCCTTTTGGCAGAACGTCTACAGGGTGAAGGTATGACGGGGATTGCGGGTGCTGTCGCCATCATGATACTCGTACTCGATATATCTTCAACGGTGCCTCCACTATCCGCGGTGCCTCCACTATCCGCAGTGCCTCCACTATCCGCGGTGCCTCCACTATCCGCGGTGCCCCCACTATCCCGGTCCGCGAGCACGCCATTTGCTCCAATAATATCTGACATGGACGCCAACGCAGAAATAACATTTGTATCAAGTGCAGACAGGACTGGTGTCGACGCCCTCGTCGTGGAAGCAGTGTGTATCACTTCGTCATCATCGTCTGCATAGGTGAAAGTGGGAAGAGGGACCTCGGCACGCTTCTTCTTTTGGGGTCGAGGTGGTGCAGAAGTAGCATCTACCATCCCAACGCCGTCAGAAGGCGCTTCTTCAGTCTGAGCGATGACAGTAGTAGAACTGGAAGGGGAATCCAAAACGGAAGCTGAGACTGAAGGGGTAGTCTGTGGCTCTGGTGCAGTGGTAGATGTTGAAGCAGCAGCAGTGGGCTTAATGACTTTGACTGTGGAAGCACCAGCACCTGCGTTGACGGGTTTCTCAATAGATGATGAAGGATTTCGGGAGTGAGCTTTTCCAGCGGTGACGCTGGGATTCCTGGAATGACCAGGTCGAGGTCTAATTGGTCGACTATCGGATGCCGTCGTTGTCTGAGCTTTCGTGGTGGTAGTAGAGGGTCCGGCAGCCTCAGGTGCTACAGCGATAGGCCTGAGTAGAAAATAAGACGTTATTTAGTCAACTTGCGCTATCTAAGCGAAAGAAGAGAGAGAAAAACGTACCTGTCGGTCTGCAACTCCTTTCCTTTGCCTTTTCCTTTCACATCAGTCACAGTCTTGACGGTAGCCGCAGTCTGAGGCCTTGCAGTAACGCTGACAGTCCTCGCCCGTGCCCTCTCCTTCCGAATATCCTCCTTCGCTGTTGCACCGGCACCGATCCTCCCCTGTCCTTCCTTTTGAGCATCAACATCTCTAACGGGAGCCTTCGCCGATTCGATGGTCTTCCTTTCCTTCGCTTTCGTCTCCTCCTTGGAAGAACCCTTCGCTGTGTCAGCCTTGGCCTTCAATGCAGAAGTGAATGGTTTTTCGGCCCTAGCTGGTCTTTGTCTCGGTGCAACGGTCTTCTCGGCTACAGGCTGAGGTTCAGGTAACACACTGGGTACATCCCATTCTCCGTCCTCATCCTCAGTTTGAATATGAGGTTGAGGAACGACCTTCGATGGAGAGAGTTGTGAAAGTGTAAGCGGATCTTCTTGGGGCGGTGTAGCGACTTGCACGGTTGTATTTTCCATCTCTTGGGCTGCATGGGCTTCGGCGACATCGGTAATGACCACGGAAGACCTTGTTTCTTCTTCCACCTCCGAGGGACCAGCATCAGCCTTCGCATCCTCGAAATCAACTGAGGTGGCCTTCCCAATATCTGCAGTCGGGGTTGTGTCGGCCTCAATCTGAGTATCTAGAGTGTCAACAGAGCATGTTGATTCAGGCTGGGAACTGAGACCATGATCATTAGAAAGAAGAGGGTCGGGATTGGATGGGGTGGATGGCGAAGGTTGCATCTTGGAGACCGGCTCCTCGACGAGAACGGGGTTTGTAGAAGGTGATGATGAAGGTTTCTTGGAGGTGGAAGGAGGTGGAACTGTAGCCGAGAATGAAGAGGAACTCGCAGGCTTGCCAGACAAGCCATGAGTATTGTCTATTGATTTGGCTTTTGAATGGGTTTTGGTAGTGGCTTTGGTGACGGAGACGTGAGCATCAGTAGCTCTTCGTGTAGTTCGTGTGGTGATAGTTGCAGCGACAGGTAGAGAAGGTTGCCTATATTAAAGGAATATTTTTGTCAGCAATTTCGCAGAGGGCAATAAGGAGCATAACATACCTTTCTGACACGGGAGGCTCGTCTCGTGTAACCAGAGTTTGGGATTTGGTGGTGGGTTGTGAGGGCTCAAACGATAAGGTCTTGCTATACCCGATCAGCCGCTCAGCGAGTCCGCCAACTTCTAGTGTACTATAGTCGAAGGAAGACGACATGCTTTCGTCCTCTGGTGGTCTTTCAGGTGGAGCCGAGCTCGTCGAAGCAGGAGGATAGTTTTGGAGAGATTCGAAATCAAAGGGACCGGCGGGAGGCCTGGAAAAGATACTCTTTCGAGGACGTACTGCTGAAATGGGTTTTGAGTTGACTTCAGGAACAGTATTCGGAGCCTGCAAAGGAAGGAATTAGTTACACGTCGCTTCATCAGAGTATCAAAAGAGAGAGAAACGTACCATCATATTTTCGGAACCTCCTGATATACCCTCAACATTAAAGTCAAACTCTTCATCCAACAAAGCAATTTCCGACTTCAATTTTGCCATCCTCTGTGGCGTGGACATCGGGTCGTCTTCTTCTTCCTCTATGGGATCCTTCAACGCCTTTGAGGCAGCTGAGACGGGCTTTCTCCCGGTACCCGGTTTGGTAGGAGAACTCCTTTTGGGCGTGCTAGACTGAGGAACAGAGGGCAGATTCCTGTTCGCTGGTCCAAGTACTTTCGACCTAGGCGTAGAGTGCCTTGTGCCAAAAGGAAGCTTTTGTTGTGGACCCGGTGTTGCGAAACTGTCATCCTGGTACTTGAAAAAGTCGTCTTCGACATCTGCGAGTAAAAAGTCGCCATCTTTGGAGGTTTCTAAAGGTATTTGAAACGAGTTTTCGACTTCTGTATAGTGAGAGACATCTGGAAGATGGCGGAGACTGAGCTCGTCGCCAGAATAGCTGGCCATGGTAGGCGCGAGATGTTGAGTACTAGAAGCTTTGTTTGGTCGAGCTTGGCAAGTCAACACAACGCGTACGTCACGTGGTCGTCTCCGCCCGCGCTTTCCTCCTCCAGGTGAGTTTCCAGTTGAAGCCAGAAAAAGCGTCCTTGCTTATGGGAATCGTGGGAAATTCACCAGCAATTCAAGTACATTCTGATCCCATTCCATAGAAGACTGCAATTTTTATTAATTCTTCTATGGAATGCGGAGTCGTGGATTCCGACTCATCCTTGTACAAATGTGGATTACCAAACTCAATGCCACTGGCTGATCACTCACTATACGCGTAGTTCTCCTTGGGCGCCATATTATACCACTACCTGGGCGTCCGGGGACCAGTCATCATGTACCTGTCAGACCGGAATCTACGGAAACTCCTTTTCTGACCTGCTTCTCTCCGAGACTTGCTTCAAAAAGCTCAAGGTAGATTGGCCTCATGGAACCATCTTCCCCATTCTCCCTGCTCTCCTCTCAGTGATGCCATTGGAAAACCCTCAAGCACACTTCCGCGAAGATGCGCGAAAGATGTCCTGTTCCAAACACGACGATCCGGAGTCTCCAGTTGCTTCTGATAGCCCAATGCTTATATTGCCAGAAGGTGGTCGCAGGGGATGGCTGACGGTGTTGGGAGCGTCAGTGCTTTCGTTTACAATTTTCGTTGCTGCATTTCTGATCATCTGTAGATTCCTCATCCAATTCTGTACATACGGGTGAGTTTTAGCCCAAACCATGCCGTTGAGTTGCCGACTGGTTCAGGTATACAACCTCGTTCGGTGTATATCAAGGTCAACAATTATCTTTTCTCAATCCCTTGGCAAGTCGATGACTCACATCGATATCACTCAAGATTTCTACACCCGAGAATACCTGACGAACACGCCAGAATCAGCGGTATCGTGAGCCTTCCCTTCTCTCGACCTTCTACGCTCTCTGACGCTGACTGCACACAGATGGGTCGGTAGCATCAACGCATTCTTGTCCATTTCTTTTGGCATCGTTTCCGGTAGACTCTACGATATGGGTCACTTGTACGTCGTCCTAACCAACAAATCTCACTTTCTCCCGTACTCATCCTTTGGTTTTGTTATCGCAGCTACACCCTCCTCTACTTCGGATCCTGCTTAACCTCTCTTTCCCTCTTCCTACTCTCCCTCTGCCAACCCAACCACTTCTACCAAATCCTCCTCACTCAAGGCATCGGCGCCGGTCTCGGTTCCGGTATCACCTACGTCCCTACCATCAGTGTCGTCTCTCATGACTTTTCGGGAAAAGATCGGCTGCTGGCTATGACAGTCGTCGCATCAGGCTCCTCATTAGGCGCAGTGGTCCATCCTATCATGCTGAACAATCTCCTTCACAATGAGAGGCTGGGTCTGGGGTTTGGAAATGTCGTTAGGATAAGTGCGGGGATGATAACCGCATTGTTACTGATTGGGTGTGGATTGATGAGGACTCGAGGATCTGGAGCATTCCGGTCCAAAGAGAAAGCATTGAAGACGTCACGGTCAAATATTTTCAAGACTTTCAAGCAGTCCGCGAAGGATAAAGCCTATGTTGCAGCTACATTGGGGTAAGCCATCAGCTTCAGTTACTATTTCCTTCTGCCTCTGGCAGTCTATCTCACATCTCACGTCACTATAGGCTTTCCATCTTCGTCATCGGTTACTACCTTCCATTCTTCTACATCCAACTAGACGCTTCAGTCCGTGGTCTCAATACCACCTTCTCATTCTACTCCCTCGTCATCCTAAACGCCTCCTCCTTCTTCGGTCGCATCATCCCTGGGTTCCTTTCTCAAAAGTCTAAACGATTCGGCGACGTTGGTTACATGCTAACCTTCTCAGTGTTTTGCTGTTCTGTTCTAATTTTCTCAATGATTGCCGTGAAGAGTATTGCTGGGTTCGTTGTTGTTGGGATTCTATATGGATTCTTCGCAGGTGCTTGTATGTGTCCGTTCACATACTCTACTGAGAGTGCTATCTGACTTCTTTTGTAAACGGCAGTCGTGGCACTAATGGCTCCACTAATAGCCATCCTCACTGAGGATCATTCAGAGTTAGGGTGAGTACATCCCTTGTGTACATTCGTATCATTTACCTCAGATGGAACCTGACTTTCTCTCAACTTCCGCCAGAGCCAGAATAGGCATCTCCTGGGCATTCGCTGGCCTAGGCGGTCTTATAGGTGGACCTATCGACGGTGCTCTCCTCAATCATTCTGCAGGCTCTGATCAATACGACTGGTGGAAGCCTGCCTTATTTAGTGGAATCATGGCATTAACTGGGTGCTTAATGTTCGGTTTCATGCTCCTCTTACTATCGAAGCGATCCAAATCCGAGACTGGAGCTGACAAGAGTATCATTGCTGACAGCCAAGAGAAGAGTGAAAAGTAGTTAAATTATCGATATCGCAGAACCATAGTTAACCGTCGAAACTAAACCTCAAAATATACAGTATCGTACATACGTGACGTTTTCATGCCGGCCCAATCCCATACCTAGTAGTCACTGTACCCAATATCTACAGTCCCAACCGGCGTTTCCACAACAACTTCATCTCCTGCCCACGAACCAACATCTCCAACCACATGCATATCCCCAACGAAAATCCTCCGTTTCCTCATACCCGAATCCATCCAGCTCGTGTTTGCACTCAACTCTGGAGAAATGGAGACATGTCCGACAGACGTTGTAACGGTTATGAATCCATGGAAGGAATTAGGAAGAAGGAGGTTTATAGAGCCCATTTGAGTCGAGCATAAGAGGTGAAAAGGGAGGCGATTATATGCGCTTGAAGGAGCCTGAGTTGAGGATTCTCTCTACATGATCGGCATGACAATGTCCAGTCAGCGGTTTTACTCAGAAAGAGGTCATCGAAAGGCCCACACACCACTTTGACAAAAACAGCCCCAACCCTGGTTCTCACCTCCATATCCACTCTTCTTTTCGCGCTCGACTCCGTCTCAGAACCACCAAGGATCGTGATATCCGCATTGATCGCTCCTACACTCGCCTTTAGACTCAAATTCTTTCTATCCTCCTCCGTTTGTCCTATACCCAGAGACGGTAGCATGTATTTTGGTGGCATTGGTAGGAAAGGGTCCAGGAAATAGATTCCTTCCAGAGATCCAACAGGTTGACGGATGGAGAGGTAGTTGGCTGCCTGTGGATGGGATCTGCTTCTAGTACTCGTGGGTCGTTGTGTTCCGAAAGTGTATGGGGGTGGAGGAGGTTCATCGATGGGGTTGGTAACAGGAGGAATAGGACTCTTCACGTCCTTAGGAATGGTAGCGGGGGGGTCGTCTCGGATTATCATGGTAAGCTGCTGGACAAGGGAAGTTTGGGGTGAAGACGAATGCAGTCTCAGTATATATAACTAACCGCGCCGAAGTCAAATGACGACTGCGACCCTGTCAGGAGTTTGTATGTACGCAGCAACCCTCGTGAACGATATCAATGTGCCAAGGCCCAACAGAAACGATCTTTACTGCGTACAGTACATACTAGTGAGTCGTGGCGTGCAATGCACAGACAACGAGGGTTCCTTAGTCCCAGCACAGTTAATACGCTCCTCATCACCAACTCATCACACAAAAGTACATCCTATTATAATCGTATTTTGGACATTATATCAGACCATGGTCTGATACAACCAGATTAGAATCACTAAAATCCAGCTAGAATCCAGATCTATTGTAGATAGAACTGGGCTGAAATGTTTGCAGTGATTATAACAGACCGTCATTTTGTGTGATAGGCCTCCTCCTTTTAAAAATAAAGCGGCAATAAGATAGGGGCTATGTACCCACTGACATAATGGCGATTAGTCATCAACTGCTCGCAGATTTGACCCTTATTCACTCTCCTCCGCCATTTACTGAGCTTGAAGAAAGGACTCTTGGCGAGTATTCCGAATGCCCATGATAAGGATATGTGGCTAGTATCTAGGCGTAGATCGCCGGCTGTATTTGGGCTGTATGGTTCTCAGTCCTATCCTAGTATACTGGACATTTAGTAGATTAACCGGACTAGCGGCAAAACATTTTTAACCGGAGTCATAACAAGTGAGTCGTCGGCAGAATTCATGTATGCTACTCAGTATGGCTCATTAGATCAGCGAAAGCAAGGAATGCTGCCTTCCTAAGCGTATAAAAGGCGCGACGAAGCTGCAGACATGTCTCATAACATCTCACAATGGCCCCAGTCCGCAACGCAAAAATCATTTTCAATCAACCTCTCGCGGGTATGCACGCTCTTCTGCTTTTTGCAGCTTGAAAGCATCGCTCAACCAGATCTTTTCTTTACACAGGTCTCCCCGAACCTGGCAAAACTACCACTTACGATACATCAAGTACCATTGACCTAGACGCGATTCCCTTGAGTGGAGGTGTCCTGGTGAAGGTTTTGAGTCTCTCAGTCGAACCTCTCACGGCTGGCCTCATGATGGGTCCGAACAAGCCTGCTTCAATTCCGGTGGGTGAATCGCTTTATTCCTCATGTTTTCGTGTAGGTAATGGAGTCTTGTCTACCTAGCTCCCTGCATATCAGGAAGGTCAACCGTAAGCTTAGCTTCTCCTAGCTTTAAAGCCAGCTGCTCTTCATTCTCATTGTTTTTGCAGGACATTCGGTTTTGGCGTTGGAAAGGTCCTCAGGTCGGAGAACGAAGGATTCCAGAAAGGAGACTATATTGTTTCTCCTGTACTTGGTACGCTTCTCCACTTCCACTGATACGCTACACTATCGTTCTCATTTACACTTACATTCAAAATGATTCTTCAGAACACGCCGAGTACACAATCCCCACCCACCTCAACTTTTTGCAAAAAATTGTTCCGGAACCGGGTCTCCCACCTTCAGTGTACATCGGTGCAGCAGGCATGCCTGGTCAAACGGCGTTTTATGGATGGAAGGAATACTCAAAGGCGAAGAAGGTGCGTTAATAGAATCTGCTGTCCTCCAGTCATACTGACGAACACATCTCTACTATAGGGAGAAACCCTCTTTGTCTCAACAGCTGCAGGCCCCGTCGGTTCCATAATTCTTCAACTTGCCAAACGTGAAGGAATGAAAGTCATCGCCTCGGCTGGGACTGATGAGAAAGTCAAATTGGTGAAGAGTCTCGGGGCGGATGTTGCCTTTAACTACAAGACTACTAGTGTTGACGAAGTCCTACAAAAGGAGGGTCCTATTGATGTGTGAGTTCCTTTTCGACGCAGTGGGATAACCGAAAGCGAGCGCTGGTATCTTTTGCATATTGTAGCTACTGGGACAACGTAGGCGGATCTACCCTCGACGCCGCATTGGGCAACGCCGCTCTCCACGCCAGATTCATAGAATGTGGAATGATTTCTCAATTGACTGATCAAACGGGCAACGGTGCGAATATGAAGGTTTGTCCCTCTCCCTACTCACCACACCTTAATCGTACCATGAGCCTCACTACTCCCTCCCCTGATTCTGTAGAATCTGGCAAACATCGTCATGCGACGCATCATCCTATCTGGGTTCATCGGCAATGACCCCTTCCTCCTGGAGCACTGGGAGAAGGAGTTTAACGAGACTATCCCAAAATTGCTTGCGAAAGGAGAGCTGCAGTATGTCGAGGATCGGACGGTGGGGTTGGAACACGTTACAGCGGGGTTGGCTGAAGTATTGGTTGGGAAGAATATGGGGAAGAAGATTATTGTGGTTAGCGAGGAGTAAGTAGGCGGAAGAAAAGGCACGCTGGTAGGGTTTACTGTATTGTTACGATATCTCAGTCTGGGAAAAGAAGACACTCAGCTGACGACTCACAACGAATCACGTGTAGACGACCCCTATTTGTTTGCGCTGTCTTGCGCTTCCTTCTTTGCCATCTTAACTCTTCGTGGAGGCGAACAGGAAATCTTCTCTGGCCGTCCTTCTACGACTTCTCTCGATTCTGCGTCGCTAGTCAGATGCATAATGATACTACATCACTATCTGAAGTTTGAACCAATATCGTCATAGCGTGGATGAGGCTGTGTACTGCTCCAGTACAAATACCAGCAGCCTGCGCAGTTAGTATACACACTTGACTCCCCATCAAAATGACCTCTCCCGAGTCCTCCATCCTCAACTATCTTGACGATGACGTTCTGGGAGTTATTTGTGGATTCTTGCAATCGACACTAGAGGACACGTCTTCCAGAAGAAGTCCCAAGCTTGTAGAAGGCGTACAGGTAAGTAATTGCTTCACAAATCATATAAAACTCGATAGAAGGAACATTTGATATTCTTCCCAGAAATCTCCGTTCGACTCTCTCTCACGGACATGCAAGCGGCTCAGGACTCATTCTCTACCCTTCATATTCAAGCATTTCATGTTATACTGCTTCGGGAACAATCCATGGGACCGTGCCATGGCGAAACTGAAGGACTGGAATCCTGACTACTCGTCCTACGTCCAGTAAGCTGATCTCATTTATGCTCTGAATCGGCTGAATCTGATGAGACATCTCTTCAGGGAAATCCATCTTCGCTTTGAGCTGGGTTACAAGGAAGATCCAGAACCTTTCGCAGAGAAACTGCCCGACACACTCGCGAAAGTGTTATCGAGAATCTCAACTTCCAGCTCGCACCTCTACAAATTTTCATGCATTATCAACGAAGACCGTGCTCATCTGTTTCGCGATGCTTTTTCTCGACACAATCTCGCGTTTCCGACGGTCAAGCAGTTGATCGTTGGTCCGTACAACGACTTCGCAGTCAAACTTTGTCCCAATACAGATTACCTCTCTGTCAATGACTGGGTTTGGCTTCACTCCAAGAAGGCTGGACCGTCCAGGGAACATTCTTTCAACCTCATCAAGGAGGCTAGGACTCTTCCACACCTAAAAGTCTTCATTATAATGGAGCGGTGGTCTGAGAAGCTCTTGGAAGGTATATTACAAGTCATCGTACATATTGTGTCGTTGCTCATAGATCGACCGCAGCGTTGTACGATGCAGTCCCGCGCATTCAGATACTCGTCATCCCAGCGTCTATTTTGATGGATTTTGAGGTATGTGAGCCTTCTAATTAAAAGAATTCAGCTACTAACTCGTTTAAATTTTTTCATCCAGAATTTCGTCATGCATCTCTCTCGATTCCGCCACGTCGAGATACTTTCTATCCCCTGTGCTTCTCAGCTACGTCTAGGATTCAACCCCCCTAGGTGTGGTAATATATACATGGGTCCTCGCGGTGGTGAAGTGCGTAAACGGGTCGAACAGCAAGGGCAAGCGGCTCAAGAGCGTGCGGCGACAGAGATTTTCGACAAATGCCCTTTGCTCAAGGAGCTTTGGTTTGATGGCCATGTGAAAGTGACGCAGAAGGATTACGACGGTCTTGGTAAGAGGAAGAGGGAGTTGGAATATGACAGTGAAAGTAGCTGTCCATGGATCTGAAAGGTATTCTTTCTGTTCCCCTTCAATCAGGGCAATCGTAGCAGAAGAAAGAGTAATAAACCCAACCGTACCCAGATGGAGGATATGATTGACACGCTTTCCGTACTATATGTAGGCCGTATAGGGGCTAGATCGCGACGCTTTTTCCCAGGCCCCTTTTTCAAGTGTTTCTCGCCATGCGCACATCTTACACCATTTTTTTGCTTTCAAGACGCAAGAGACAGAGTCAATATTTGCATTTCATTCACATGTATTTCGACAGTACCAAATCTTGCACTTACATATGTACACCCACAACATACTAGCTGGACTGAACGGATTTGACCATCATGACGATCCCTTTGTATTCCTCTCTCCGATCAGACTTGATTGATCTACGGGAGGATGTAGGATGTGCCCAGTCAGAGACGATCAAAGATTATTCATTAGTTTGCTATAGGTAAGTGCTTGTATCTAGGAGCGATATTAGAAGTATGCAAGCAACCGGATTACTTGTGGACAGGATGAAAGGAGGGAAATTATAGTCGTCGACTACAGCTATGAATAAATAATAGTATGAATAAATAGATATTAGAGAAGTTTGAAAAAAAAAAAAAAAAGGACAAACAAGGCAGTTCCTGGCAGGATCAATCAATCGGTCTACCGCTTTGAAGTAGAACGGTGGCGATCAAGCAAACGGGAAGTAACCCAGCTTGTGCCGCCAAAGAATCGATTTCGAGGATGAGAGCCCTTCCATTTTTAAAGATCCTGGCCACTAGCGCTGGCTTTCCTGGATTTCTGGTTGAGAAAAGCTAATTTAATATGTTAGAACCATCGGGAATTTAATACGAAAGCACTTGATGATTCGACTTACAGAGAGACAACCCTTGGCTGGAATCCAACTGAGTTGCTGGTTTCCAAAAAGCATTACCCGATGGCTGAGTAGACATAGGATGTCGATCAGCGACGACTCCGAAGGATTTCCAGCCGAATTTAACACATACCTCTTGTCGGGCGACAGCCGAAGAAAGCCCGAGGCGGACTGTTTTACCACAGAGCCACGAACCTCCACTTTGGGAGGCCGACTCCATTCGATGATAGCAGCGCCATTTCCATCCGCTGTCTTCAACATGGTGTAGCCAGATTCTGTGTCCACTGAATATTGGGGAACATTTCCTGGATCAAAAATGATCGAGTTTAAAACATCGTCGTTGTTGGATGTGAAAGCGAATGATAACATGTTTGTGGGTTGACCGGTGAAAGGAAGAGCTCCGTATACCGAAGGACCCTGACCGCCTTCAGTGCGCCATGCGTCGTATGGGTTCATGTTCGTAGCGTAAATCGTGAGGTTGAAAAGGGAAAGGGATGGTAAAACGAGGAGAAGTAGAAGGCGATTTGGATGTCGGATTGGATCTTTGACATCTAGGTTTTATATGCAAGCGAATGCTCTACTTTTGCGGCAAAGAGACTCAATGTTCAAGCTCATATGAGATGTCTCCATACTAGAGATAGTAGGCGTGCATCCATCTATTTGGGAAAAAAATTGAATGGCGGTTCGTTGAAGTTCTCAACATCGCCCAGTCTCAGTGTGACTACGGAAGACACAGCTCCGTATCATTGATTGTCTGCTGAGTGTAGAAACGAGTCCACTTCTCTCCTCCAACGGCCGTATCAGGGATACCTGTCTCGTTTCGACAAACACCCACCCATTGGCTCACTGGGCGGCAAAGTAACTCCAGCCTTTAGTTGTACCTTTTCCAAATATCTCTTGATGGTAGGCACATCACGGAACTACAAACATGGTAAAAGCATCGATGTATATGCTTGCATCGTACTCCATAATGGACCGATGCAACTGCATACATCCACTACATCTTCAAACTATGATGGTCTTTGATGGCCAGCATATGCATGCATGGCAATGTCGTCCAATTCCGTGATGCAAGCCAAATTCCGTGGCATCGTCATTGAAACTGACCAGCGAGCTTTGTTCTGGGATGCCGGGGGATGAAATAGTGGTGCCACTTTGATTGGAGTTGTTTCGCTGCCGGTACATAGGTCTTTTTGCGGTGCATCATCGAGTTCAATATGGGTACTTGGTAATCGAAATGCGTAATCGTCTCTCTTCGCCTACAGTCCAAACACTGACAGAATACAAAGCAGACCATATATGTAGTGGGCGAGTATATCAAGTCTATACAGTTCCAGATGATCGGTGGATCAAAATATTCCCGATTGAGGGTGACTGCCCTTTTGAAGAGATCGTCTTAGAGATGTATAAATATGCATATTTCACTGAGCCAGCAAACTAATGGTCTCAAAGGTTGAAGACGAGGAAAAAGGGGGCGAAAATCCAGTTGCCACAACTTCCATCATCACCGTTCCGGATCACTGCCACGTGAGTTGATGATGTCTACGTTCTTGTATTTTTTGCATAGAGTCAAACAAGGTTGACTGGGATACATCCTCCAGCATGCACTGGTCAAGTTCTCCAACTCGGGAGTCGCTAAACCAAGGTTCTCCGAAAGACTACGTGAGCTGTTTCACATTCAACTTTGTTGCCGGAGGTTCATCCGCCAGACGGAGATACACAAGCCATCTTGCCCGAAAATCTTCAAGTTCACGGCCGAGATCCACGTTATTTCCCAAGTATCATAGCATCATCTTTTTTTTATCTTTGGTGTTGGAAAGGCCAGCTCGGCCTTTCTCTTGCAGATTAGAGACTAGCGATTGAGCTGAGTAAAACACATTGAAGGGGTCCTAGGAACCTACCTGGCCTGTTTGTTCCCTCGAAATACGCGTAAGCTGTCGGCAATGGCGATGGCCAACCTGAATCGATATCGTCAGAGTGGATTACGGAAAACTGTAAAGTTTCCCAATTCAGATCTCAAGAATGTACTAGAGAAGGCTGAGTAGAATCCATGCATTGGATCATCAGTTTTCCTTAGACTCGAGCCAGTCACTTCTGCAAAAGTTTGATGAAAGGTCGATCAAACCGCTTGGTTCGCCTTTGCAAAAGAGTGGCTCGAGTCTAAGTTTTCCTCTATTTTTCTTCGAAGCTAAAGCCGGAGGTGCCGGACCGAGTGCAGCAACAGATCAGGTGATCGCGTAATACAAGACGATAATTGAGTCGAAATTGGCAAGCATCCAGTTTTTCATCGACTTGTCCAGTGTCAAGACTCACGATGGAGTGTTGAGATTATCAGGTATGCCTTATAGTGTCTCTTCCTATCTTTGTTCTATGGACTCAATCTCTCAATAAGAATGGCGCTAAGGAGCTGCGAAAACACCGAGCTTCGCCGCGCGGAACCGGACTCGCACGGAATTCGAAATTATATCCTCTCTTATAAGAAGCATGTGAAGAGCTCAAATGAATATACCGTTCACCATGTCCTTCGTTCTTCCTGAGCCCTTTGCCTCGATTCCCCGCTCTTCGTTGCTCTTCGGTCCTTCTCCAATCCACAAACTGGACCGTATGACCGCAGATCTTGGCGGCAAGGTCACCATTTGGGCTAAAAGAGACGACTGCAATTCCGGGCTTGCATTTGGAGGAAATAAGACTAGGAAGCTGGAGTACTTACTTGCAGATGCGTTGGCCAAGGGTGCAGATACGCTTGTGAGTATTGGAGGTGTGCAGAGCAATCACACGAGACAGGTCGCGGCAGTTGCTGCGAAAGCTGGATTGAAGGTGCGTCCTTGGGATGTACTCGGTTTCTGGACCCTTAGCTCAACTTTTTCGAACAGGCGAAACTTGTCCAGGAACACTGGGTTGACTGGTCAGATCCCGTCTATGACAAAGTTGGAAACCTCCAACTGTCTCGACTCATGGGTGCAGAACCTCGTCTGGACCCTTCCATCTTCGGTATCGAGCACAAACCGACGGCCCAGTCACTCACTGAAGAAGTCACTGCAGCTGGAGGCAAACCTTACTACATTCCCGCTGGTGCTTCGGATCATCCTCTTGGTGGTATGGGTTTTGCTCGATGGGCCTTTGAAGTTGTCGCTCAAGAGAAGGAGCTGGGGGTCTTTTTCGACACTATCATCGTCTGCGCTGTTACGGGCTCGACTTTTGCCGGGATGATCGCGGGTTTCAAGCTCCTTGCCAAGCTCAACCCTTCTGATCCACCACGTCATGTTATTGGTGTAGATGCCTCGGCGAAGCCAGCTGAGACGAAGACTCAGGTGTTGCGTATCGCTAAGAATACAGCAGGACAGATAGGGTTGAAAGAAGAAGATATTACGGATGATGATGTGATTTTAGACGAGAGGTATCATGCAGGCGTTTATGGTATTCCGGATAGGCAAACGGTGGAGGCTATCAAATATGGCGCTCGTATGGATGCGTTCATTACCGATCCAGTATATGAGGGTAAAAGCTTGGCTGGAATGATTGATATGATCAAGAAAGGAGAGATCAGTGGAGGTAATGTTTTGTATGCTCATTTAGGGGGTCAGCTTGCTCTGAATGCATATTCGGATATGGAATCGAGGGTGTAGGGTACCTTGTAACAGTTTTCATTCTGTAATATGGACAATGTAAATGGCAAGTCGGATTTATTCTCCTGAGGGTGTCGTCACAATAGCTGTTGAGGCAAATTGGCGCGTCAACTGCATTTTGAGGCCTTTCCATTTGCGTATTGGCATTGTGTACGCAGTTTGTCTTGCATGCACAGTTTCTCAAACTTTTCACGACCAGATTCGTCAAAAAAGGAAAAGTTTTGACTGTGTAACATTTGACGGTATCGCTGCTAATTATACAAGTACTAGACTGGACATAGTATAAGGTATGAGAATCTGACCAAAACTGAAATGAACTAAACGGAGGGTATGTATGATAACCAGCGACAGAAAAACGGAAGAAACGTACAAGTATCTCTCCTTCAGAAGGTCTGGAAATGACAAATGGAGACAACATTATATCACAGAACGACGCCGCAATTTTCGAAGAGTGCCCAAGGGTGTCTTTTCGGATCTTCCAATGACGCTTGGCGGACGCGGCTTGAAGAAAGAGAGTGATAGAAAAGCCCTTTTCCAGGTCTTCGTCTTGCGATTCTTGACCTCTTTGCTCGCTATCCCGATGTCTTCATCTTGCTCGGAAGGTACTACAGCGTAGTTTGCGCTTGGTTCTACGATAGAAATATTCTCTTCTTCGATTTGACGTGGAGTTGATGACGTGTGGTTGGCATGATGTTGAGGAGGCGAACATTCCTCGTCCCGAGATTGCGGATAGACGATAGTAGTTGCAGAAAACCGAACTTGAAGTTTTTGAGTCCTGTTGGTGTGAGTAGTAGCCGGAGAAGAAACTCTAGAGCCTCGTTCCCCAAATCGAGAAGCTCTACGTGCTGTCTTGAAAGAAAACAACGCTGAATTCCGTTTGTCGCTGGATTGAGTAGTGTCTTCGCTGGCGACAGAAAAGCGGTTCTGGACGTGGGCGTCCACGAGCTGAGATAGTCTCCTCGATATCCTCCTGAGAGTATGCTTGCGACCTTCATTTCCCATCTCTTCGTCTCCTAATTCGCTAGACTTTCCAAATCCCCCGACATCCCAGCCTCTTTTCCCATACCATCTCCTCGACTTCTCCCACTGACTCATGCACTTCTTACAAGGCTTCTCGGGCCTGTCCGTCTGAGGTTCCTCGATAACTTCAGACCCGAGTTCCAGGCCAAATCCGAATCCACACGTCGTACATCGAGGCAGAGATGGCAAAGGAGTTGGAGGTGTAAGCGGCCTCAGTGGAAGACGGCCAGAGGACGGCGTGCACGGTGCAAGGGAGTCCCGAGATGCAGAGGGAGTCGTAGGGTCGTTGAAAGGGTTGTGGTAGGGAGTATTGCCAGCATTGGCGAGATTAATTGCCCGAACAGGTGTCCTGGGAGGATCCATATCCACCAGAACTCCTTCCTCGCTAATGTCTGATTCTGCCGGCATACGTTGGTGGTGAGACTTGACAATGAGCGGGCCACGAGAGGTTCCTTCACTCCCATTGCTAGATTCGGACTCAGAGAGGGTTAACCGTACTGGCTGGACTCCAAAGAACGTGCCGACATCGCCTAGGTCAGGCGTTGGGAATGTAAGCGTCAGCATAGGCGCTTGAAGAGGGACCTGAGCGCCGGCAGCCTTTGGTGGTGCCGAGAACTCCCGAGTTGGTTGTTGAGCGGAGTCTTGATCATCTTCGTCATGCTGTCTTTCAGCTCCTTCTACAATGACAACTTCACTCCTAGCCGTAGGCATAAACGAGGAGAACAAAGGTAGCGCCATAGCCAATACCTCTCTCGCCTGCTCCATGACATCCCTGCCATGTGAGTTGACCTCTAGGTCCTCAACGTCCAAACGCTCTTCAGGGACTACATCTGCAGCAGTCTGCTTCGCCCTAGCTTCAGCCAGTTTATTAATGGCATACATGCTATCTTGCCCGTCAAACGAAGAGCACGATTCGGGAGAGTCGTTGAGATTGGACGATGAAGATGGCGTAAAAACGGCTGAAGAAAATGGCGTGACGTAGGGCAACAGGAACTGTGGTCGAGAAGGGTGCTTTATTTTCCTCGATGTCTGCAGGATGCTTTGCAGAGGAGCAGACATAGGCGGGGAAATGGGCGGTGAAGAAGGCGGTGACCAAGGATTGGTCAACGGTGGAGATAGGGGGAGCTCAAATGAAGGAGCTAGAGGAGGCGACCATGGGCTAGGTAGAGGTGAAAAATCGGGTAAACGAGGACTGAAAACAACCGCTGCGTCCTCTGGCAGGTCTTGATAATGCGGCACTGTGACCAAGCCTTGAAGAGTGTCAGGGTTGGTTGTTGGAGCTGAATCTTCAAATAATGGAGGAGACTACATCGAATCAGTAAAGGGAACATGACTAAACCTGCTTGACTCACCAAGTTGCGCGCATCATCATCATCAACAGAGTTGGCGCTGCACTCATCACCATCATGTGCGCTCACAGCAAAAGCCGGGATCCTTCCTTTGCTACGTCTCAGACTCCTGCATGAATCCTGTGTCATAGAATCGGGCTTCAGGTTGGTAACTGTAGCACTGGGAGTACAAGACACTGAAACTGCCTTGGTGTCGATGCCGTGGTCGTCATCGCCAGTGTTCGTGACGGTAGCGTTTACACCCGTCAGATCCGCATTAGTGTCGGGAATCATCGTCTTGGGTTCAGGTTCGGGTGATTGTCTCGGTAGAGGCGGTTCATCAGCAGAATCGGAAGCAAGTGCTGGGGCGGTCTCGAAAGATTGCTGATCTCCATCAAAGGGTAAGACTGGCGAGAAGTCGACAGCGGTCATACCGGCAGAATCTCCGAGAACGACGGCGCGGGTAACAGGAACAGCGTCATGGAGAGTAATGCAGTCTGAAGGGATGTCTTGGGTATGAGCTGCGTCAACGTCACTGTTTGGATCAACAGACGTCTCGTCGGCACCGAAATGAGACATCGACGCGAACGTGTCACCAATCCCACCAAAACTATGGGCAGTGCCAGTACCGGCATACACAAATGAATGAGAGTCTACGCCAGCCTCGTCATCTCCTTCAGCCTCCTGTCTACTAGAGGCATAGGCGACCAAAACGTTCTCTGATAGGCGCACATCTGAGTTCTGGCCATCTTTGATGTCTGAATGTCCGGTAGCAGTGTCCAAAAATAACTGGCTCCTGCCATTGCCTCTTTTCGCGGATCGAGGCGGTCTTGCAGGTGGAGACTGCTCTGAAGCGTTTCCAAGTCTATCAATCCCAGAGACCGCACTAGAGCTGGGATGGTCCCCGGATGCATTTCTCAATCCACGGGACAATCTTTCAGCGGATCTTGGCGGTCTGGGAGGCCTCTCTGTTGAACTGCACAACTGAGCTAGGGGCGCATCTGCGAAGATCCCCGACGTGGTGGCTGTATTGAAGCTGTGTGAAGATGTCCGAGTCCGAGGCCTTCCTCGTTCCTTCACGGGTGTAACTGGAGTTGCTTCTACACCAGTGGGAGATGACATGAAGAAAGAGTCCTCCAATGACAGGTCGGGGAGTGTACACGGAAATCCTGGTATTTGGACAGAGATATCCGAGTTTGACATGGGGATAGAGATATCAGGGGTTTGTATGAGAGAGTCCGTAAGCGACATGAATGGAGATTGGTCCGATCGCTCCAAGACTTTATCGTGAATCGACTCGAAAGAGAAGGTTGTGTTAAGGGGAGGAGTAACTGCATCTTGGATGGGACTGAGTATGGGGACCGGCTTGCGCCATGAGAGGGGTCGCCCAAAGGCGTTCCTACAGCCAAAGGGACTGTCGTTTTCGTTATGTCTTCGACTTTGAGATATCGTATGTATTGAGCTGTCACGAGATGCAAATGATGACGGTGACGATTCCTATGAATGAATTGAGTAGCTAAAAACAGCGGGTGCATGGAGATTGCATACCGGAGGTGATATTGGGTATGCGCGGGGATAAGGTGTCACATTCAATCGTGAAATACGAGGGGGAGGTTTAAACCTCGGCGTGTATGGTTTATCTTGCATGCGAGATGGTCGAGGAGAAGGAGAATCCTGCAGAATATACCATCCGGTAAATATCTTCATTGGGTAAGATATAAAAAAGAACGCACTAGCAGCGATACAGCAACAGCAGTCATCAGATCAACATTGACGCCAGGAATGTCTGACTTGTTCCTATGGCCGACAGAAAGTGACCGAATCTACGAATCGCGTGTTTGAGTAAAACGAGCATAAGAACCGCCCGTGTTTTGGAAAACTCACTGAACTCTCATATGGGCAATTAGACTCACAGCAGCATGACGAATTCCCCGCGGCCCTAGAAAAAGACTTGGATCTGCCTCTAGACCGAGATTGAGAAGTCCGCCTAATACTGTAAGCAGAACGGAGGCTCCGTGCTGGGGAAAACCGCTCTGCGACAGATTTTGATACCGAGGAGACAAGAGAATTTGAGCGACGACGAAGTCGAGGTGGTTGAAGAAGAGTAGATATCGGTTCTTGTGATTTCGTTCGCTGTCTTTTCGGGCCAACAATGAGCTCGCCAAACTCTGTTGCAGACACGTTGAAATTGGAGACTAGCAATCTAGGTCAGCCTTCCACGAAGAAGCGAGTGATACCGTAACTATACTCGAATCGCTAGGGTTACGTTTGAAATGTGTTCCCGTATGATATATAGGATCTGGAAGAGAAGGTGTAACCTTGAAAGACTGAAAAGGTGGTCAAGATCATTGCAAAGGTTCAAACAAAAGACACCTACGGGTCTTGGGGCTACAATAGTGTACAGAAGCTGCAAAGTAGAGTCCAACATTGCTGGAAGGAGGTTCGGGATGGGCGTCGCGGAGAAAAGGTGTTTCGCAGCTTGCCAAAGTCAGGTCACAGTGTATCACACACTGTCACGGCAAGAATTTTCACCCATGACTCTGAGGTTAAACTCTCCTCATCCGCACGCCTAGCTCAATCGCATAGAGCGTCTCTTAATTAGGGCGATATGAAAGCTGCGACTCTGACACTCGCGGTGGGCTATGGTACCAGTGTCTTCAGCTCGCTTTTTCTTGACGTTGTATCGACGAGATGAGCTCCCCCGCCCCGTCGGCGGGGAATATTCCTTTCCAGATAAATGCCTTGGAATGTCTCCTTGAATGGCTGCGTCCATTTTATGGTGCGCGATCATATATATGTAGGCAAGTACCACGTTCGGAACGTCGGAGATAGCCACTCTAATTTTGTTTCTACCCTAAGAACCACATTGACTCCAATAGGTTATTCTTATAAACGCCCGTCAGTCAACCGACAGTTGGTCCAATGCGAGCAAAACTTGCAGCCAATGGCGTTGTATCCGTGGATCTGAATTACTACATCTTAAAATACCCGTGGAATTGTGACTTTGCTAGTGCGTAGCGAGCTTGTGGCTGCATCTTGACCCTTGATCCCTAGCTTCATGCCGTTTTGCTGACTCGGATGTGAATGCAGGTGAATACGGGGCTGGAGACTTCTCTCCTCCTTTTGTATCTCGTTTGACAGACTGCTCAATTCAATCACGTCAACGGTTAAACCTTATGTGGCCGCGACCGACGATCACACGACGGCCACTCTGGTGGCTAGTCCTTTATGCGAGCAATTATAAATCCCAGAAGACTTCACTCTCCACTTCAGTGCACCTCTTTCTTGAGTGAGAATACTCATAAACATGCTCCATCATCTCTTGAGGACAGCTCTCCCCTTTCTTACCTTCCCTCTCTCGAGCATCGCGACACCATCCACCTCGCAAGGCTCCCAACAAGCTTGCCAGCAACTAGAATCCCTCTTAAACGTCAACGAAACAATCGTCGTCGATTCAGGACTCGAATATGACAACGCCATCAAAGGTGCATGGAACGGTGCCAACCAACGACTTCGACCCACCTGCATCGTCTTCCCTACGGCCGCAACCCACATCCAGCTGGCTATGAAAACAATATTCGACGCTCGAGTGAATTACGCCGTTCAAGCAGGTGGACATAGCGGGATGAAGGGATGGAACAAGTGCGTCTTCATCTCAATTCACCTCAGTATCATTTGGAGAACACAATAGACTGAATGTTTTTCCCCTATCTACCCGAACTTATTTTAGCGTCGACGGCGGAGTGCTGATTTCGTTTTCCTCAATGAAAGCTATCTCGTACAATCAAGAGAGGGGCACTATCACCTTCGAACCGGGAATCAGGTGGGCTGATGTAGTGGCTGGCCTTGGAGATGAAGGAGTAGCTGCAGTTGGTGCTCGATTCAGGTGAGTTCATCTACTTTTATTTCCGATGTGCTTCGTCTAATCCTGATGAATCCAAAAGCGATGTCGGAACTGCCTTCCTTCTCGGAGGAGGAATCAGCTTCCTTTCTCCTTCTCAAGGTTATGGTGCCGACAGTTACGTCGAGCTCGATGTTGTCCTGGTCAACGGTACCTCTGTCACCGCCACAGTGGACAATGAGTATGCCGACTTATTCAAGGCGTTGAAAGGAGGTGCAAATCGTTTTGGTATCGTAACAAGATACGAAGTTCAAGCCATTCACACTGGGACAGCTGAAGAGAAAACGTGGTATGGTGGTTTGGTTACTGTGAGTCCTCATAATAGAATCCAATTATACATCAGTTCAAAGTGATTCTCGCAAACAGTATCCAAAATCCTCGCATGAAGATTTACTAGCAGCTACTGCTCATTTCGCTCATGACTCAAAGGATCCCAACGCAGGTAAGCACTAAATGCCTAATTGCTACCCGGCGGATGCGTAATGAGAATTTGCCACAGTACTCTTAAACTCGTATAACAACGTTGCTGGGTCTATCGTTGGCAACGCCTACATGTTCTACAATGGTTCCGGTTCTCTCTTCAACCATACCTTTGCCGAATTCCTTTCCATTCCTAGCAACACCACTTCCCTTAGCCCTCTCAGCTACATCGACATCAACAACGTCCTCGACTCATCCACTGACGAGAGCGGTCATATACAGCTAATGGCAGGTACGGCTTTAGAAGGTAAAGCCCAAGACGATCCCATCGATACCTACCTGGAGACCTACAGACTCTGGAACAATTTCAGCACTACGTTCTCTGACGAACTCACTTTTGGTGTACTCGCCATTTCACCGATTACAGAGCCTCAAATCGCAGTTGGTAGACAGAGAGGAGGAAACGCTATAGACCCTCCTATGAAAGGATTCGTTAACATGATGTTTCAAATCGCTCTACCATTAGGTGTATCTGAGGTATCAGATGCGATTCAAGCTGCCAGAATGGACTATCTGGAACGGTGAGTATCTATTTTAGTCTGTTCTCTGTGATATTCGTCACTAAACCCATCCGTTCTTCCTATTACAGAGCGCCC